>ML997731.1:958521-986457 GCA_010365825.1 Otus sunia | reverse complement strand
CGTGACCGGGGATTCAGGGGGTCCAGGAGGGGCTGCGCGGGCCCTTCCCGGGCCCGAGCCCGGCGCGGGGGGACGGTCCTGCCCGGGGGGGAAGGGCGGGCCCGGGGCTGCTCCTGCCCGGGGCTCCAGCCCTGCCCGCTCGGCCCCGAGCCGTGACCCGGCCGAGCCGAACCATGGAAACGGGCAGAAATATTGTGGTTGCGGCCGGGAGCGCTGGGAGAGGGGAGGGGGTGAAAGGGGGGAGCAGCCCCCGGGGGAGGGGGCCCGGCTGGCCACTGCGGGGCGCGGGAGGCCCCGGGGCAGCACAGAGCCGCTCCTCGCCCTCCCGGAGTCCCGGGGAGACGGGGAACAACCTCAGAAACAATCCCCAACCAACCCCCCCGTGGACAAACCCCCGGAGGCAGCTCCAGGCCCGCAGCAAAGGCCTGAACAAACCCAGCCCTGGGGGGGGGATCAGGGCGCAGCCCCGCCGGAGGGACCCCCAGCCCCGGGGTCCCCCAGGGCTGTTCTCCTGCCTCCCCTCCGCCGAGGGGCTCATCGGGGGGGCTGCAGGCTCCGGTCGGACACAGCGGAGACGTTTCAGCCCCGGCACGGTCCTGCCGGTCCCGTTTTACAAACCCCCTCGTACCGGCGTCAGGAGCCCGGGGCAGGGAAGGGGAAGGTCCCAGCTGCCCCCCCCCCCCCCCCCCCCNCCCCCCCCCCCCCCCCCCCCCGGCAGGTTTCGGGGCTCGGACAGGGCCGAGGGGCCGCCCCAGAGCCCCCCTCAGAGCGCGGGGGAAGCAGAAAAGGGGCCACAGCGCTCGTGGTGCAGTTGGTTTAATTTATACAGCGACTGTCTGCAAGGTGCTCCCCGGGCAGGGGGAGCGGAGCCCCTGCTCCCCCCAGCCAGGCCCCGATTCCATCTTTAGTGCCACCCCCCCTTGTG
This sequence comes from Otus sunia, assembly GCA_010365825.1. NCBI lineage: Eukaryota > Metazoa > Chordata > Aves > Strigiformes > Strigidae > Otus > Otus sunia. The sequence continues at coordinate 985,532 of ML997731.1, read as the reverse complement.
AGCAGAGCCGAGGGCCCCGTCCCGGGGCTGCCCCCCCGCACTGCTCCAGGGGGCAGTTCCTCCTCCATTCTCATTATTTTTCTAATCCATTTATACACAAACACTGTGAGAATTAAACACGAGTTACAGCACTAACACCCCCCCCCACCACCACCCCACTGCTGCTACAGCTGCACCCGGCTGAGGGCAAGGAATGATTCACATCTTGCACGGGAGAAAAAGCAACAACTACCCCAGGGAAACGCTGCTGGGACTCCGCTGCCACGGGAGATTTTGGCAAGACTCGGCCTCTGCTCTCCCCTAAAGGGCTCCTTAGCCCCGAGCACCCAGAAGGTGCCTCCACCTTGGCAAAAGCTGCCCCCAGGGCCACACGGGCATTGTCAGGCTGCGCCTCCAGGGCTCTGCAGCCCCCAGGCTTCGTTTTTAAACAAGAAACCCAAGAAGTTCCACTGCCCCCGGGGACCGTTTGCACCCTGGCTCGTCCCTCCTCCCTCTCACCCCAGGCCGCAGCTGGGCAGCCAAACCCTGCGCCCACCACTGCCCCCAGAAACGAGGGGGAAGGGGCTGGTGGGGGGACACGGGGCTTTGGGGGGGCAGGAGCCTGCAGGTGCCCAGTTAAAGGAGCGTCTCTTCTCCAGGGAGGCACGGAACAACCCTTCTTGCATGCCCTGGATTGTCAGCTGCCCACTGCTCATAATTTGAGGCAGACAGATGTAGGATCCATGTGTAAAACTTTCTTTAAAAAAAAAAAAATCTCTCCCTGAGCAGCTCTGTGCAAGCTGAGGTTGTTCGGCCTTTCCTCCACGTGCTCGTGTGCCCCCTCAGCCACAGCCGCGTCTCCCCTCGCGCCCCGCCAGGGAATTCACAACACCAGAGTACACGATTACACACCAAACTCAAGACACTTCATGCACTTAGTATCTGCAGTGGTAAACTTAAGGAACAAAAAGTTTCTTTGATCCAGTGTCACTCCTTACCCAGGAATGTCAAAGCTCTCGGCTTTGAAACGCCGCGGTAACACTCGAGGGTGCTGCAATAAGTTATTTCCACTATGGGAGGGTCACATGCAACTCAGAGACAGGGGAGAGGACTAGTCATAAACACAGGACGTTAAACACTGCCTGAGCGGAGGGATCGTCAGTCGTCGAACCTCCCCTCACGGATGGTATCAAAGGAGAAGGGGAGAAACTTGAACCCGGTGCCAGTGTAGAACTTGTTCTGGAACTCAATCCTGCAGGAGAGGGAAGAGCGAGTGTTGGTGAATTAGCGAGAACTCCATTCAAAGTATGATTATTGACTATAAAAAATATAAAGCTTGAAAGAGTGTATTATAATGTAGCGTGTCCCTCGGCACAAACCCCACATTCTGTCTGATGTTTCTGCAGGGGAGCAGAGAACTCTCCAGGTACCTCGATCCCACCCCCACGGGCAACGAAAGGGCAACCAAAGCAGGACGAGCTCCCTCGCTGCGGAGACACGGAGAAGCACCTGGGAGCACGGAGCTTTTCCGATAAAATCTCATTACTGAAGTTCATTTTAGCCAGAGCAAACCTCAGCCGTGTGATGCTGTGCGCAGACTTCCTCCATCAGCTACTTCTGTTTATGCAGCATAGTGGGTTTATCCCCACGTGACTACTGCTGAGCTAGAGCTGTGCCTGTTGTCTCCAGCTGAACATTAACTTAGCCTTGTTTGCCTACTTCCCCTAATAAACCCAGTTTAAAAAAAGAATTAGAGAACTGTCCAGTGGTCAGCAACAGCCAAATAGGGAAAGAAAGAAATAATCCCATGATTCACAGTGAAAACAAGCCCCGTGTTTCATGAGCCTCATGAGGAACACTTTCCATTGCGTGATCCACTAAAAAACCCAAAGTCTCTGAAGGAATCAAGCGACAGCAAGTTGTAGAGCAGTTTAACACAATTCAGGTATTTTTGCAAGGCACATTAAGGCAGACTTGAATTATTTTTTTTCCAAATCAGGAATCACAGAGAACTCCAGAGATGCTGCTGTTTCAGCTGGCAAAAAAAGTGATTTCCCAACAGAGCTCAGGAGGGAAACGTCCAGAAAAACAGCTTTCTGCTCCTGTCCTCTGCTGCCTGTTCATGCAGATACGCAGAGTTCCCTGCAGAGGAATCCCTGGGATGAGCAGGATTTTCCGTGTGGGAGGAAGGGCTCCTTGCCAACATGCTCCAGTTTTTCAGGAACCCTGATAATCTCCATAAGTATCCTGTGACGAAGTAACTATTCTGTAAGCAAAGGGAAATAAGAGGCGGAGGGTTGGGTATCTGAGTCACACAGAACCCACTGTAAATGAAATTTTAACCCTGATGATTAACTGTTCCAGCTGGCCCTGACATCTGAAAGCTCCTTTTGGACACTGTCAGTTACAACTGGCCACAACTGGATGCCTGAAGCTCGAGCAGAGGCTGCTGCAAGGTTCAGGAACTAGTGAAAAAGTTTATTTAACCAAACAATCATGGCTTAAATGTTCTGGGTGCTGCTGCTGCAACGGTCTACAGTGACACCCAGAGCCCAAGGTCCTTCATTAGCACGAGGCACTGCTGTTCCTGGGATCACCGGCCGCCACGAGCACCAGCCCTATGGCTAAACCTTGCGCCGTGTTTCTCCCATCAGTGATCAAGTTCTGCAGAAGAATTTACTAGGCAGTTAGCACTGCACTAAACAGACTAGAAAGCTTTCTGGCAGTCAGCGATAAAGAAAACCCACTCTTCAGATTTTTTGTATTAACAATTAGCTGAAGCGATTGTTGGACTGTAGTTACGTGGATTTTCCAACCCGAGAGCCACCGAGTCCCCGCGCTGGAGAACTGGGCAGTTCAGTCCCGCGGGGAGCAGCTGCCATCCACACGTTCCAGCTGTGGCCTGGTCTTGGGACATGTTCTAGAGAATAGCTCCCGGTTCCAAATCCGGCCTAAAACTGAGCCTAAAATACTGCTTTACACAGGAAAACAGCTCCACTGAAGACCGTATTCCTGCGATGTTGGGACCCTCCTGTGAACCCAGTTACAAACCTCTCCTTTTGGGCAAAGTCTATGCTTGTTCACACTAGAAGAGCTGACTAGATTAAAAAAAGGTGAGCTACTTCAATCTAAACATTCATGTCAAATTACCTTACTGAAAGGCAAATAGAATATTTCAGAGCAGCGACGTTGCGGTGGAAGGAGTTAACACAGCGCGGGGCGCAGCTCACCCGCTGCCAGGGAGCGCTTCCCCCGCCCCAGAACAGCCCAGCCTGCTGAAAGAATGCACACTTTCTGAAAAAGCACGAAATAAATCTTCCTCATTTGGGACTGATAGGCAGAGCACATGGAACAAGCTGTGCTTCCCCCCCTCCAGAAAGACACATGCTAAATCCTCCTCCTTCCCAGGAAGGCTGAACCACCCACACCTTCAGCATTCCCGATAGGTGACTCTTCTCCCACAGTCAGAAAATCCAATCTGCTCCTCCCAGGACAGCTATATTTGACCCTCCATCCCTCCTTCTAAAAACAGGAACACCTACCACCAGAAACATCCTGATTTTGTGTTCAGAACCAAGAAGGAATGTTAACAGTGTGTTCTTTTGAACAACTGGAGGTGCCTTCCTCTCCACTGTGATAATGAAAATCCAACAAACCCCAAAGAATTTGCACAGATTACTTACAGTCTGAAATAACTGCCTTAAACTTGCTTTTCAGGCCCTAAGCTTGAACAGATTTTCTCCTAGAGAATGTATATTAAAGTTTTACAGGTTTGAAGCAGATGTGTAGGGAAAATATGACTTCATTAAGAGCTCCAGTTCCGCAGCTCCCCAGCACGTGCCCTGCACTGCTCAGCCCGGCAGCAGTGATCCACGGGCTCGCTGCTGTGGCCCAGCTGGATTCCCAGTTCGCTTCTGCTCCAGTGACACCCGTGTCCCCCCAACACATTTCCAGACAATTTTTGAACCAAGCTTCAGAACCAGCCTGGCAAGGTGAAAAGCCAGCTCTTGGCTGAACTGCAGCCTCTGGCTCCCACTTGTTCCAAGCGCTCTGTGAGTGGCATCTCCAAGCACAGTCCGTGGTCATTAACACAAGACAGAGATCTCCAGAAGAACACGCTTTATCATCTTAGCCCATCCCTTCGGGTAAGGAAGAAAACACAGAGTCTGCCAAGAAGAAAAGCTGTTCAGAACCGTTCACCTGCTATTGCTGAGATACCTGCCACGAGCGCTGCAGTCCCGAGCAGCAAGACCCTGAAAATCCACTAATTCACACGGAATTGCAGCTCGAAACCACCAGATGTGGAGTTAGAGACCTGCCCGGCCGCCAGCGCCAGCGGGGCTCCTCCTCCCGCAGCGACAGCAGGGTGAGGAAACACCCGCCCGTCACACGACGTTGGCGAGTGGCTGGTCTGAAGGTTTCTAGGCTGGATGCCAGGAAAAACAGAAGCACCATCCAGCAGCCATTTCAGCAGCGCCCCCCCCGCGCTCCCTCGGCACAAGATGGCTTCAGCTCCCAGCCCGGGGCCCAGGAGCTCCAGGACACGCGGCTGCACCCCGCAGCTGCCAGCGGGGCGGCCACAAGGACAAAGTTTTCCTTCCCCAGAAGCAGGGGAGAAGTGCAGAAAGGCTGATTATTTTTTAAAATTTTTTTTAAAGGCACCGGCTTCCTTTTTCACTTACAGAACTACTTCCTAAAAGGGCTCACAACCTTTTCTTCCCATTTAAACAAGACAGAATATTCCCTGTGACGCTCGTGGGCCTTCGCTTTGTTCTCCCGACCTGCCAGGAAGGCACTACCGCAAGAGATGGCAGCGACCCAAACCCTGCAGAGACACAGATGTACTCTCCTACACTTCAGGCTGAAGAGAACCCTCGGCGAGCCAAAGCCATCGCCACATCGCTCCTGTGATCCCAGCAGGGCACTCACCAGAGAACCTGACGTGGAGCAGTGAGCAATCTCAAACACAGAATAGAAAAAGCTCTTGAATGCTTTCTCTACTCGGGTGCAGAGGAAGCGATGAGCACTCTAGTGAGTAATTCCTTCTTGTTCACTGGCTGCACACAGGGGAGCGTAGTGATCACGGGAGAGGGGCTACAACAGCATCTGCCAGTCAGAGAGTCCAGCAAGACACAGCGACCGCTCCGCAGCGCGGGCACAGCTGCCCCTGTTCAGGGCAAACACCAGCAAGAGCACGTGAAGGAAACTGCAGTCAGCAGCTATTGCACACTAAGGAAAACAAACATCAGAACCAGGCAAAAGACCAAAAGACAGAACGAGAAAGTCCAGCTGGAAACCACAAGCACACTCCTCCATCTGGCACAACCTTCCCACCCCACTGCTCACAAAGCTTTAGTCTAACTTATTTTTAAGCAGAGATCAGTCACTCTCCACCATTTCTAAGCACCGTTTATGGAAGCATCAGGAGAGAGTGGTGTATCACTAGAAACAGGACTGAAATCTCTGACCCTTCTGAAGACTGCCAGAGCACATCTGCTGTAGGACATTTAGTGTTTGGGCAGATGTGTGGCACTCCAGCACTTCTGAATGTTGCTGATCTTGGCTTCCTACTATCCACTGCCCTGATTTTACAGCCTTCGCTCTCCTGTGTACGGGTCAATACAGTTTTCTAGAGGATGGCATTTCTGCATAGTCCAGGTGACGTTAATTTTCTTGCTCTAGAAAGCTCTGAAGTTTCTGCATGTCCCAGTGACTCACCAGTGCAAGCGAAGAGCATGGAGAAAAGCCGACAGCCCCTCCATGACCAGGAGAATCGCTACTGTCAGGGTAGCGAAAGCAGCAAATATGAAGAAGAGGCCAAAGCCTCCACCCAGACTCCTCACGCTGAGGCCGATGTGGATCACCATGGTCCAGAGCACCTCCGAGAGCTCTGCCGGGGGAAAGGGGAGAACAGGGCTCGTTTCAGAGCGTTCAGCACGAGTGGAGGGTTGTCACGGCTTGCACAGCAAAAACTGAAGTCAAGCAAACTCCCACTACAACGAGGTGGGAAACTGAAGGGGGACAAGAGCTTTGGCAGCCAAAGGAGTTGCCTCCCGCTGTGGCTCAGAGCGCAGGGCAGAGCCCTGGCTCAGCAGCTCTTTGCTTTATTCAGTGCTTTCAGCTCCATCCCCCGCTCCCAGCAGCGCTGTGCGAGGGGACGCGGGTGCTCCGACCCAGCTGCTGCCCACGCAGCTCCGGCACCCGCAGCTCCCGGAGGCGCCCTCCTGCCCCGCTCCCGCGCCCGCCCGGGGCCGTCGGACGGACGGCGCCGAACCTCGGCTCCGCAAGGAATACTCACGGGCGTGGGCTAAGCTGAGCGCCCAGAGCCTCAGGTAGGACGCCGTGTTGGAGATGCAGCCCAGGCAGTACTCGATGGTGTGGATGGCCTGGTACACCACGGTGTCGCCGAAGTCGAACTGCCAAGAGAACAGAGGAGAGGGAGGGAGCTGCGAGCCGCGCAGGCGGCAGAGCCCCCTGCCCGGTGCTGCCACCAGGGACACCGTGTCTGAGGGGGGACACTGATACATCTTCTCCTGGGTCACCATGAAGCTTTATAAGTGAAAAACGAATTCTCTTGTCTCGCTAGGTTTTGTAGAATGGCAGTTCATTGCTGCAGCTTGAATCTTAGTGTTTTCACATTCAAGCGTAAGAGAGTAAGATATTTCAAATTCAGCCATGGACTGTGCCAGGAAAAGACTGTTCAGAGACAAGATGGTATTCATATGAATTCACCAGTAAATTGTATGTATCACCACAAAAAAGGAGACAGTATTCCAACCCGATACTGCGTATGTACCTTTGCCACAGGATCAACAAGAGCACTTTGCAAGCTGTGAACTTGCCCTTTTGGAAAGCAAAAATAATGCATAAAGCAGTCTTGAAAAAGTCACATCTGTGCACCATTCATTGGCAAAGTCTCTGTGTCTTGGTAATTTTCTGAAGTAATAAAAAGAAGAACTTATAAGGAGGTCTGCCATGTAGGACAGTTTCTTATTTTGCAGCTTGGGAAAGCATTCCCCACATTTTGGATTTAATCCATGCTTCAGAAACTGCTCGTATTTAAGTTAAGTGAACGTGATGTTTTAAATACATCAAGTGACTAATGCTCTAAGCACGCACAGAAAGCTATTTATATTCGTATTTCTCCCCGAGTATATCCAGGGTAATAAATATTTCAAACAATTAAGTTAAATTAGCTGTCAAAAGCCTAATTCTTTCTCCACAGCATGTGAACTGCAAAGTTCTTTAATACAGCCTGCCCCAGCGAACAGCACCACGGCAAGTCAGCCTGCAGTACATGGAATGGGATAAATATTTAAACAGTGACAATTTACAGCCTTGTGCAACTGCTGGCGAGTTACCACTGTGCTGGGGAGTGGGAGAACCAGCAGGATTGCTACGGCACAGTATTTGTAGTTTTACATGTTTTTCAGGGGTTCAGAATTAACAGGAACACCAGCACACTGCTCCCACACCCCTCACTTCTAGGTGGGACCATGTGAGACAGATCTCTGAGCAAAACCACTTCCAGCACTGTTTACAACAGTGTCACTGTTGTGAAGCCACTCTAATTTCAAGGCATTTATATTTTTTGTAATAAAATTGGTTACCCGATAGTGCTGAAACCTACAATCAGTCCTGCACAAGTATCCCTAACACATCCTTTCTTTGACACTCGTGCTCGTTACAAGCGTTTGTGACTGAGCAGTTTCTCAGAACAGAGCTTCTTTTACAGAAAGACACTGGTTAGTTCAGGTGTTGAACTGTATGAAACTGGACTGGTTTCGCTGTATTTGCTGACTGGAAACGGCCAGTATCATCTTTAAAAGTGCATATAATTTGGGAAAAAATATCTTTAAACACTTTGTTTCAGGGCAGAATTACCAAAGACACAACATAAGGCAAACGAGGCTACTTCTTCAGAAGTTTAAAAGCAAAACTTTTCAGATTCAGACTTCCAGCTTAACAGCTTTCCAGGTAAACTAAGATCTGCAGACAGGGGATAAGACAAACAAGCTGTAGAGATGAAGTAATTAAAGGCCTGTTAATGGGCATGTATGCATGAAGAATTAAAAATGGCCAGTGACACGTAAGTGGCTAGATCTTTTGGAAAACACGATGTCGTGACGTAACACGTTCAGTTCAGCGTGTGCTGTACACCGATGGGAAATGGTCCAGGTACACATGAACGCAAAGCTGGCTGTGCTCTTACCACCTCGTCCTCCGTAGGCTTGAAAACATAAGTTTACATTTAGTGCAGTGTCTCGATCACAACATTAATCATGAACACATTCAAGAATTCCCTCCTAAACACGACACCGTAGGGCAGTAACAGGCCACATGCACTACAGAGGGCAGATGCCACCGGAGAGTTGTTAAGAGGCATCAGAATGCTCCCAAACCACCTGGAGCGACTCCTTTTTCTTCTCTAGCAGAGGTAAGGCAAACAATTAACGTTCCCCCCAGCACTCGAAGCGAACACGGAGGACACGGTTCGGCTGCTGCAGAAATACAGCCCTCGGACTCTGGCAGCCCCGCGCGTCAGCCAGGGCCAGAGCTCCACGTGCCACCCCCCTGCACGGCCCCACGGGCGATGGCTCTTTCTAATGGGGGCAAACAGAGCCACCTTTCCCCTTATATGCAAATTATCCTGCTTTTTCTGGAGTCCTGGGAATGACCGAGGGAGAGTCTGTACGGAAACTGCTACGAAAACACTTCACCGAAAACGCTGCTATTTAAACAGCTTAGAAATCACTAAATAGAGCCCAAACGCCGCCGTCCTGCCACCAGGCGCCGTGCCCTGAGGGCGAGGACGGGCGGGTGCTTACCTCCTCCCCCTCCTCGGAATGGGTGGATAACTGGTCGTGTTGAATGATCTCAGCATCCTCCTCAGTCGGTCCATTGCCCACCCGGATCCCACCAAAGTTGTGTGTTCCCTAACGTGCAGAAAAAGAAGCAGCAAAGTGTTGTTTGTGTTTTCCTGCAAAAGCACGTGGTTCTTATGACTCCACATGCAGCAGCAGCTCACAGAAGAAAACAAAATGTTAAGTATTAAGGCCCAGGTTAAGCCAGCTGTACAATTCTATTTCCCCGCTTGGATGGGAAAGATGCTGATTCCTGCTAGGGCTGGGAAAAAAAAGTCTGTCTGAATGAATAACTGGTACATTTCTACAAAGCACTCGTAACCCTAAGTAAAATAAAAGGCACATCTCTCAAGAGGACATTTTCTGGCACTGACGTGGCACAGACCAACGTTTGCCCAGCGGCTCTGGGACAGGCACTGAAACACCGACTCGGCTGGAAACGAGGGATCACACAGGGGCCGCGAAGCAGCACGGACGGACACGAACACACACGCGCTCCCAGCAGCCTCGGGCACACCAACACCACACGTGGGAGACCAGACCTTCCCCTGCTCCGACACGCCACCCTGGGCAGCAGCTCCTCTTACAGCCGTTTGTTCTGACACTCAACATCCGACCCTTGGCCGTGACTCCGCTGCGCCCCGCGCAGGGAATCATCCACAAACCGAGTGGAAACTCTGGAGGGTCGCGAGTTCCTCTCACTTGACAACTGCACTCGCTGCAGAGTTAAGATCTGATTTACGGCTGCTTCCCCCCGCACCGCCCCACACCGAGGGGTGAGCGCCCCGGGACCATCTGACAGTGCCCTCGGGCAGGTTGTTACCCGTCGTAAGGGCACGTTGGACGAGGGAGGCGCGCGGCGCCGAGCACTGCGCCGCGGGGTCTCCATCTCCCTCCCGACGCTCCCAAGACAGAAAACGCTCACAACTCACCCGAGGGACTATAAAATAAGACCTGCGAGTGTGACCCCCCTGGAGAGGCAAACCAAAGCGCCGCCAGCGGGGACTAAAGCCCCACGTTGAGCCGTCGCACGGTGCCGGGGCCGCGCGCGGGACGGAGCGGGGAGGGGCCCGGCCGTGCGACCCGAGGGGCCGCGGGACCCCCCGCTGCACCCCGGGGCTCGGGCACCCCGCGCGGCGGCTGCGCGACGCCCTTCCCACGGATCCGTTCTTAGCAGCTGCTTCTACTTTTGGCTGAACTACAAATTTGCCCAAAATACCAGATGTGAGTTAAAGATTTTCTTAGGTTTCTAAAAACAAATTAGGTAGACATGTATGCTCTGAAAATAGAGATAAAACGAAAAAAAAATATAATACCTTTAAGACAATGCTTCTATTAGGATCTTCAGCATCTTTGAAACATTACAAGTTACTGATGACCAGCATCCTGCTCAGGTACTTCTACCCTGCGTGAATCTGCACTCTCACAGCTTCTCCCTCACACTCGACTTGTATTTGTTCTCTGTAAACGACCCCATCGAAACACGGCTCCAGAAGCTCTAACTGGTTGCTTTATACTTCTAAGCACACCTCAGACACAGGCCTTCCTCCCTCACAGCTTCTGGTGTTGGGATGCACTTCACACACTGGGTGGATTATGCACAAACGCTCCATTTTCATTTCTGACATTTCTGTGAGGCGACTTCAAACGTCACGACAGAAGCGCTGGCCAACAGCTGAGAAGTGCCTCAAAGCACCCGTGAGACGCGCAGCGCGGGTGTGCTGCGCACAGATTGGGAGATTTACGCCCCCTCGCCCGCCAGGCAGCACTCACAACTAGGACTGAAACACACAGCTGGGGAAGGGACCGAGTTCAGGGAGCTGCTGCACCCTCACTGCGCCCAAAAGCTTTGGCAGTAAAGGGCCGTCTATAGGTTTAGGCACAAATAAATAGAAACAGCTGCTACCGAGAGGCTTATTTGTGCACAACCATTTTATAACAGATTCAAGTCAAAGTGTCTACAAGGGCACAGGTGTCAAACATCCAGTAATTACTGATATGAAGTTGTTGGGAGGCCATCACATAAACATGATGTTTGGGAACACATAATGCAAACAGAAATGCTTCACTGAGAAGAAACCTAATCTATCTTAAACAAATATGCAAGAAAAGGAAAAAAAGGGGAACTTAACCTGGGGGGATGTGGCAGCAAGGTATTCTTGTGCTGCTCTGCAGGTTCTGATTTCAGCAGCACTCCTGCAAATGGCTCTGCATTCTGTGCACACATAACTATTATCCTCCAGCCTGGTAGTTCTTCCAGAATGTATCAATTTTGCTGAACTTTGCTCTTTCCAAGAGAAAGTGTTTTTCACCCTAAAGGTGCAGTTGCCATTCCCTTATGAAATTCAGATACATTCCATGCTCTCTTGATAATTAGATAGAAAGCCAACTCCCATCTTTAAATCCATCAGGCGAGTTTTAAGTCCACTCACTGTTGCAGCCGCTGCTGCCTCTAGTGCCTGCTCGTTCGGGACTGTGCTGACCTGGGCCTCCACGGGCTGCCCTTCCTGATAGTGAATGGAAGAAAAGAGAGGGAGGAGGAAGAAAACAAAAAGAGAAAGGGAGACGAATGGAGGGGACATGGGAGGATGAAAGATGGTCAGAGAAGGGAGAGGGAGTGTCTTTAACTGAACTGAGCTTTGACTCACTTAACATCCTAAAAGCTGTCTGCCATACATGCAGGGAGAATTTTCAACTATCCTCAGTGCACGTGTGCCAGGTTCCTGCATTTTATATAAAGATACTTTACAGTGCAGCTGGAAGCCTAGAGAGTACCCCAGAAGACAGCCTCGCACATAATGACTGCGTAAGTCTATTTTTTTTCCTTTTAATTGTTAGTTTTTACCATCCAAACCGCTTTAACAAAGATAGCTGATAAGTCTGCAGCCAATTAAGCTCACATCTCTTATGCTCTCGGCCTAGCGAAGGCACAGACGTGCATCCAGCAACCAGTAAGACACTGTTCCTAAACCAGCTGACAAAGCCCAAGCCAGAGACTTTTTTTTTTATCATTACCAACACAAAGGGTTTTTAAAGCAGGTTTGATACTGGATCCAGATCTGAGAAGCAGGCAGGTGATACTCTGCCTTTGCACCTGGGAACATGCAAAAACGCTTTACGGGTCACAATGCAGCGGGAACCTACGTATTTGAGATCAAGATGGAGAACAGAACTTTTCAACCATAATGAGTTTTCATATTGAAAACATAAGAGGAGTCACCCACCAAGTGCTTTCTCCTTAAATACTGATGGCGAAGGACCAGGGGTTTAGCGACCAGCATCCACGGCACACACAGTAACGCCACCACCACAAGGAAACACTGGAGCCCTTGCTGTAAAAGAAACAGGTCTCAGATGGTTTAGTGGCAGTTCATGCTCAAACACCACACAAAACCCAGCACGAGGTCCCACGCAACACCGAGTGACTGAGCTCCCAGAGCAGGCGGACGCCTCACCGCGTCGCTCTCCGGGAACAGCAAGATGTGCTGTGCTGAACGCCCGCCTGCGCTGCCCTTCTGACTGTGCACAGCAGGTGATGCTGATGCTGGGTTAGCTTAGGGAAAAATCTGAAAGATTCTGCAGGGAAGGAGAATTTGGCAGATGTCTGATAGTGCTGGGAGGAAACGGCGTTAGTGCCTTAGCTGAGCTTAGAGGCACCACACTGCAGGTGCAGGACAATATTCCTCATCACCTCCCACTATGAATCTGGCTCCAAACGTTCTAGAGCCACAGCTGATTTATGCTCTAAACTGATAGAAATTCCCAGTATGGGGGTTATTCCTTCCTTCTCCAATGTTACATAGTGTCAGGCTTTGGAAATGATGCCGCATTTCCTCTTATCACAGAAAAAAAAATGGTTTACGGTTGATTTCACAATTATTATAAGGTCAGCAAAAGACTCCAATATCATGAAGCATCTCTGATCTTATTCTAGCAAGAGCACGCACCTGCCCTTTATAAAGCATCTTGTTACTGGTATCACCATAGGAGAACAAAAACATGTTGATAAAATGTATTAAAAGGCTCGGTGCATCCTTGGACGTGTGAGCATCATAGGCTGTCCATTTGTAGAAAATGAGAATAACAAGGTATCCAAACAGTGATGACATGAAAATCATTTCTGGAATGAACCCAAGGTATATGTTCAGCGGCTTCTTAAAATAGCTACAGGAAGAAAGAGAAGAGTCTCATATTACATTTGGTCAGCATTAGGCATATACAGAGCACAAGCCTTTAAAGAGAACGTGGAGTGTCTTTGGAACAGAAGTGCAGGGGCTCAGCTGGGCTGGGCCTCACCGTAAGCACGTGCCAGGCACAGGTGGGTTCCACCCACGGAGAGGAGCAGCCGCCTCACGCCCCCCAACAGGAGGGTGAAGCCCCACAGGCCCCTGCACCGTGAACTAATGCGCATCACACCCAGAGGAGCTTCCCCCACCACGGGAAAAACAGAGCAAAGCACTTACATATGGTTGAGAAGACTCAGCGTGACACCAAAGAGCATGTGGATAATGCCAAGAATCACAGACATTTTCATCTTAAACGAATTGAGGAAGGCCAGCTTATTGCTGGCAATATTCCAAATCTGTGAAAAACAAGACTGAGTCAGCCAGACACCGACTAAGAGAAAAACAGAGGAGAATGAAAATGTTCCCTGTAAGCTAAATGGTGTTAACCCTCCAGGAAGCATCAGGCTGTAAGAGCAGGTTCTGTTAAAGGTGAGTTTGCCCATGGATCGCTCAGGGAAACGAGCGGACAACCCTTCCTGCTCGGAACACTGTCCCGCAGCAGCAGTCGAACCTTGCTTGTTTTATGGCAGGCAAAAGCTGCAGCAAGAAGGGCACTGTATCCTTGACAGAAAAAACCCACAATTATCCGTTTAAATGAATACACCTAGTTCTGATTTTCTGCACTTCCTCTTCAACGTGGAACACACTGAAGTTTTGTACCAAATATTCCAAGCAGTGTTGTTGATGCAGACAGACACAAAGCGACGGGATTACTGGAAACCTACGTTTCTAAAACTGACTGAAAAATGATAAATAACTCTTCCCAAAGTAAAAAAGTAACTTCATAAAGTGCTTGGCAAGTCTAACCAGACTTGATTAAAGTGTTGGAGGTTAGAAAGGGTGAGAAAGAAGTCTTTAACAGACCTGAGGACAGTCTCTAGCCTGCATCTAGTGTCTCATAGGAGCTGAACTGATTATTGTTCAGGAGTATTTCCTACGTTGCCAGAGGTTGCTGAGGGAATGCCTGGGCGGTGGAAACCTTCCAGAGAACTGGCCAGCTCGGCAGGGAAGGGCTCTTACCGGGTCAATGCCGAAGGGGTAGGGCCCACCGAACACCCCGGGGATGGCGGGGTTCAGCTGGAGCAGAGGGGTGCTCTCTAGCAAGGCGTCTCTGTTCGGGTGTAAGCAGATTACACAGACGTTAACACAAGCAACGTTGTCCTCATTCTGTAAAAACTAACAACGTTCTTCCCTTGTGAGAGCAAGGAATATCTCACACTGAGAGATCTTTAAGGTTCCTGTGTGGTCCTGACCATTATCTCGAAAGAATAATAAACCTGTTTCTTGACCTATTACTTGGTGTTACAAGGAAGAAAGATGCAGGGGACAGGCATCTTGCTACGTCTGTGAGGAGAAAGGTGCTAAACGGCATCTTTACAAATCTTCTGGAAAGAGCAAAAAGCTCTTTTGAAACTTGATAGACCCCACATTTACACCCCTCTTCCAGTTCTACTTGAGGCTGAGTTCAGAAGTTTTTGTTTTCCTGCGCTGGGAGGACAATGGGGAAAAGCAAGTCACCTGCTTATCACCCTCACTCCCCCTCTAGTCACCAAGTGCTACTCACGACCAATTGCCTTTCGAGAACATCGGCCGGACGCTCCAGGAGGAACCGAACATGTTAAGAGACTTGGAGAAGCAGTCATTGTAGATGAGGCCGGTGTAAGTGGAGAACAGTCCCATCAGCAGAATGATGTATCGACCACTAAAAACCATGTTGAACATCTAGTACAAAAAAACCAAAAAAGAATAATTTCCTATAAACATCCAAAAGGAAAACCAAAGCAGCTCACTACTATTATGAAAAGAAGCTCCATTATGAAATGAAGCTCCTCAGCCTGCTGCCTGCAGCCCCCCAGCCTGCCTGTGCCCTTCACAGCTGCGGACGTGAGGAGTAAGGGGCACTGCCAGCTCTGGGGGGAGGGGGTGAGTAAACCCGGCTGCAGGTCTCTGCTGCGAAGGCAAAGCTCAGCCTGACCAGCCACTTTACCTCGTTGTCACTCTTCTGCGACAGGATACGACTTTCCCTGAGCACCATCCAGACAGCAATCAGAGTCATCAGGATTCCGTGGCCAAAGTCTCCAAACATCACAGCAAACAGAAAGGGGAAGGTGATGATCGTGTAGGGTGCTGCAAGGGAAGGGTGACACTCCTGGGGCCCCGTCCTCGAGTAAGCCCGGATTTACCACAGTGCAATTTATGCAGTTTAGCAATATAATTCCCAAACCTCCCCTCTGCTTCTGCAAGGTGTTAAGTGTCTATTAGAAATGTTCACACAGGACAGACAATACAGAAAAGCACCATGACTAGAAAACTGAGATATGTGTCTTGGACTTTTGTAAGTATGAATTTACCTGGATTGATTTCCCGATACGTTCCAATGCCATAAGCATCAACAATGTTTTGAAAGCCAGAAGTAAACTTGTTAGTTTTGTTGTATGTTGGTGGGGTCTGATTGGTTTGCATCCTGTTTAGAATAGACGGGACAGTGGATCCGCTGTGCTCCTGTTTTGTTTTTTTTAAAAAAAAAAAGGAATATTAGAAAGCCCACCCTGAGAGCACTGGATGACAGAGTCAAACACTACTTTCTCATTAGCCTTTGGAAAACTACAGGCTCGCATTCTGCAGCGTGCTCGCAGGGTGAGGGATACACTCGAGCAGCTGAGGAAGGCTGCCAAGTTTCCACTGCTCTGCACTTTGTACAGCAGGAGGAGAAGCACTTGGAAGGATGAACACTGTCTGATTAGGACAGACAAGAACACTCATGCAAGAGTGAGTTTGGTTTTTTAAACCAGCAAATGAAAGGACTTAAAGCAATCCAACTCTATTACCTGCTGTGTGAGCAGAGGGTGAGCTCGTTCCACCTCCCAGCCCTGCAGCAGGGCTGCAGAGCCCGCCCAGGCCAAGTGCCCCAACGCCTCAAACACAGGAGAGGCCTCGCCATGACGGCATCTTCCCAAACTCAGAGCCTTGCACAATGGATTTGTTACAAAGTTTGTCTATAAGCCATGATTGCTGCATGTTAAATGACCTGTCCCCCGTGATTCAAACGGCCCAAAGGGATGGTTTTCAGAGACTCGCAATTCGGAAAAATCAATGATTGGGTGCTGGGCTCGGCCAATGGGCAGGGGCAGTGCAGCAGTTACTCACGGTGCCTCTCCTGAGAGCAAACTGGATGGAGTCGAGGTCAGCAACGGGGCACCAGACTTCAGCGATCAAGCACTTCTGCGTCACGTCGATGTTGCAGAGGTTCAGGGTATGGTAGATCGCCTTCATCTTGCGCACTTTGATGAACCAGACACGGATATTTTTAGCAGCTGCCTGCAAAACCCTTTGGCGATGATCCTCCGTTTGGTTCAGCACCTTTCACAGAGAAGTAGGATAAAGATGAGGCAAAATCACCGACCCAAACTCAAAGCATCAGAGTGCACAGAGGAATCGGGCTGACCAGGAGACGAGCTGTACCCACCCGAGGAGGGACAGGCGGAGGGCTGAGCCCTCGCCCCATCCCACGCCCGCAATATCTGCTCTTAGTCTCCCTGTTAGTTCCACTAAAAGGTTTTAAGGCTTCTTTCCAGGGATACTTTTTGACTACTTTCCTCCTCCAACCCCAGGGTCAGGTATCTCAAACAATGAAGTGTTCAGAGATCCCAGAGAACATTTTTTCCTCCACCCAGGTTAAAAGAGCAGAGAAGAGTCGTACAAGTGAGGTGTGTGTTGCCTTAAGACAACACAAAGATTGCAACAAAAGATGTTTTTACTGAAGGCAAAAGGAGAAAGTGTTTTCTACTGAGGGTGTTTTCCAACTGGAACATAACTAACTCGTGCCAAGTCATTTCCAGACTGGAAAGTCTTAGACTCAAGGGAAAGTGAGGACACGGGGCACATGCAGTTTTGAACCCTACTAGTTAAATTGCTTCTGAGTTCTTGTCTACTTTAAAATTGCTAAACAGCTGCACGACAAGCTCCCAGCTGTATCGAATAAATGGTCCAAATTCAACTGGTTTTCCTTTTAGTTTCTGAACCTTTTCTTCTTTTTTGATTCCAATTCCTCAAATTTTTCTAAATTATAACAAATTGCCTTTCTTCCTTGAAGCAAGCATCGAATATTTCAGGGCTGGCACCCAGTAGATTTGTGTGCTGATTACTTTTTACCAATGCTCAGGCTGCTGCACAAGAGATTAGTTGTAAAGCAGAGGGCTCTTCAGGACAGCACAACGTGAAAATATGAAGACAGGCAGAAAAAAGAACAGCATTGTTATCTCAACTTGGAAATAAGTTTAAACGTTTTCAAAGTTCTTGCAGATGAAACAGGCAATTACACAAGCATGCTTTCAGAGCTGGAAAACATGGTATCTCCTTACACATGCATATTCCTCTCTGCTCCCTGGTATGCACCTCAGTCGGCGCTGTACTTACATGTATATAATTAACTGCTCAGCCCTCCAGAAAGATCAAACCACCTCACCATCCTAAACCCTGACAAAGGAAACAACCGAGCAGCCACCAAACATCCTGCACTGCTGAGCTGCTGTCTCAAGCCCCCTGGAGCTGAAAATAGGGCCATCTAATAGGGCCATAAATTCTCCTGTTTTAATAGGATCCAACTATATTATTAAAGAAAAAAGAAGAAAGGGCATCGATCCCGGTTATTTTACCATCTGAAGATCATCAATTCTGGTATTGACACCAGAAGCCATTTCCTTCCGTTCCTGGGGGGTTTCTGGGCATGGGTAGAGGGAGGCACGGAATCTGAAAGACATGCAAGCCACCTTAGTAACAAAGATGGAAAGAAGATCAATCAGTCAGGGAAACAGATGGCTGAGCCTGGACACAGAAATAAAGCAAGAAGCACCTTAAGAGAGGTATCTGATCAGCAAAGACTGCCAAGCAGAGTTCAGTCTTTAGATCAAGTGGGCACAGAAGTTTGCTTCAGGCCAAAACAGAAGCTGAATGCTTAGGAAAATGGAAGTGGGAGAAAATCCTCTGTTCCCTGTACTGACAGTGTCTCAGAGGCACCACCCGAGCTGATCAGCCGTCCCAGATCAGGGTGCTGCTATCAGGCCACAGCAGCTGCTGCCAGAAGTCGTCCCTGGTGGTGTCCCCTGTGAGACTGTCGCCTGCTGACACCTCACTGGGTCTGTCCGAGAGTTCAGCACTTCAACTCCCTCGTTTTTAGGCGTTCTCAGCAAGGCAGTCATCTCCTTTGAGCATTACAGGCTTGGGAGTGGCTAGTTTGACTGTAAAATGTTTCAGCTACTTATGGTACGTTTTATTTGCTGTCAAAATACGTACTGCTACCATCACTGTGAAATAAGGAGTTGAAAAATATTGGTATTAAGTCACGTCAATGTGTTTCAAACATTTGAGAGAGCTGCCCAGCTGTAAGACTTTCATACCCTTCACATATCTTCTTGACTCTGTTCTTCAGCTGGTCGCCTTGGAAAAAGATGATAAACACAGACTTGTGCACATAATCCCCCTAGAACAGAAGAAAGAGTGCACTGTAATAGCTCAGCTATTTATAGAAATTAGCAGTATAGCAAATTACAACCGAGTTCTACTTTTCCTTCCTCTGAACCTGCACATACAGAGCCCGTATCTGCACCGTGAGTCAAGGATGCACCTTAGTGCCAGCGAAACGGTCAGGAGGAAAGCCACCTTCTCAGCCTCGGGACTCAGCACCCGCCCTGTGCTTGTGTCCCCTGGAGCAAGAGGCTCTAGACTCTCTCTTACCTACTCTACGTAACACAATAAACAGGAAAGCCTGGGAAGATCTCCAAAAGAACAGAGGTGCAACGAAATATTTATCAGCACGCACTGCAGTCAGCTCACCTACAGATTCAAGCAAAAAGCTAAAGAGTGAATGAAAATAAGGTGGAGTTTAACAACTTCCATTCTCCAGGGAGGCCAACGGCACATTCTTTGTGCAGCTGTTTTCGTGTTGGCAGCCAGGTCCCCTTTCCTGCATTTGTTGACAAGTTATTGTTCTACCTTACTTAGGAAATTTTAACATAATGTTTCAAGAATAATTACATTAGGTGTAACCTCAATTTAAGGAAGTGTTGCACAATAAGAACAAAGCCTCTCCTAGCAGACAGATAATTCAACAGGTCAACTACCAGCAGCCAGTGGGACAAGAGAACAAGTCCTCTGTGAGAGGCAGAGAGGTGGTTACTGAGCTCCAGCTCCGCGGTCTCTGTTCCGGGGCAGCCTACACCCAGCCTCTCCCTTCACTGCTTCAGAGCAGGAGTTCCCCACGTTTGGGCACTGTCCGTTGATTTGTGGACACTGAATGTCAAAACAGGCCCAACCACAACATTTACGATTTATACCTGTAATAAAGCCAACAATCCTCAGGTGGATGTTTAAATTGTTGATCAGCAAATTCAGACAAAAGGGAAGGTCCAAGTTCAGGGTAAATGAGCTGCGGGTGTCACAGGCTGCACACGCCCAGACGAGCCTCCCTCAAGGAGGATGACAGCTTACTCAGAGCTGCACTCGTAGTTTGGGCCAGAGAAGCAGCTACGCCCCGCTGCAGTCCAAATTTTGAGTTGTTTTTCTGCCTTTCAACAGCATTCACCACCCAGCCCGCTACGTTTGTTCTAATAAAACGGGAAGACATTTGTCACTAAAGCCTCAGAGACCGCAAGCAGGTATGTGAAGGGACAACTCAAACGTTCGTCTGCATGGAGCTCACTGAGGGATGGGGACTTGGGTCTATAGACCTGGGATCCTTTACACATCTGAGACACTTGCTGCTGTAAACAACAGTCCCTTTTACCGTTACAGGATCCTCCAGGGGGTTTTCAATCTCGGCCTGACGCAGGAACACGTTCCCTCGGCACACGCGCCACAGCATGCGCTCAAACATGGGGATGCGCTCCCGGTTGATCACCCCAGCCACAAACCTGCGAAGGAACAGCACGAATGGAGGCTCTGCACCTGAAAGAATGCACTGCCTGACACCCAAAGCACGGGTGGCAATGGGAGCTTCGCGTCGGATTGAAAGGGACAAGAACCTTGTTTTAAAATTAGTTCTTTAAGCAAAACGGAAGGTCCTCTAAATAGAGAGATAAAACCAACTGCACTGCAGCACAGCTGTGCCTTTGAACAGAACAAAATCATCTATTGAAAAAAACAAATCACTGGCTAAAGGAGAAATAAATGCATTTGGACACCCAGCCTCCACGCCTGCTGGTCGCCTGGTCCACCCCGTGGCGAGGGCGACAGCGGTCACGGCTGCCCCCGCCGCGCTCGAGCCACGGGCTCCAGGCGGCCTCACCTTCTGCTTCAGACCCAACGCCCGGACAAAGAATCACACTCGTGCAACGACAGCCTGGAGGCAGCTAATAAAGAGGATTCGGAGCAACACAGTTTTTTCTGAGTACTGCATGCCCACAGTAGTTACTGCTTTCAACAAAGCAGTGGGGGCTCAGAACGTCTGAAAAGGCAACAGATGTACATGGAACAAACTAGCGTGATTTTCTGTGCAGAGAGAAATGTGTGAAGCACAACTACGTCCACAGGACAAGAACAGCGACCAACAGCTAGTTTTAGGTCAGCCCTCCTCTGCTTGACGTGCCAGTCTGGAAGGTTCCACAACCACGCTGAAGGCGTTGTGGATTCCAGAGGCTGAGCCAGGCAGCAATCCCACCGCCGGGGAGAAGGAAGCGCAAAGTGCCATTACCCGAGTCGGAGCGGGGCACCTCTTCCCATCTCGCTGGGCTCCAGGAGCGAAGAGGATTCCTCCAACAGGTCTGGATCCGCCATCTGCTGATGATGCAATTCAGCCTGAATTCACAAATCAATTAATATCTAATGAAACTAGTTAGTGGCATGCAGGGAACGAGGAACCAGGAGACAGTTTGGGGAGACAAGAAAAAAAAAAAAAAGAAAGAACGAACATAAGACAGTAGAAAGAGGAACTAGATGATAGAAAAGACAGCAAGAATCACACAAGGAAGGAGAAAAACAAGAGGAAAAGTGAAATGGCTCAGCAAAGCTTCCATACAAGAAAGGTCTGAAGATTGCTGCCCCAGAACAGATGGGCTGTGGGATATATAAGTCTGAAGAAAGGCAGAATTCAAAAAAATTTATCGAGTTTTAAATACAAGTGATGTTCCCAAGAACCATTTTTTAGTGGCAGAAAACAGTGACACACTTCACTCTCATCTTTCCCTAGATCTTAAATGGAGAAAAACGTGAGGGCAGGTGCTGATTCCCTCTCGCACCACTTCTGCCTTCTCTGCACATCAATAAAGGCGCAAAGGACGTTTCCGAGAGGCGTCTGGGAAATGGCATTTGCACGTGAAGTAGCTGGGAGCCTCGTTCTGCGGAACAGGAGAGCGACGCTGGGTGATGCCCCCCGCCGGGCCCAGGGCAGCCCCTGGTTCTGCAGCCCCACAACCCGCCGTGCGAGACCTGCAGCCCCACGGGCGCCGGCCCCCGGCTCACCCGGGACGAGGTGGCGCTGGACCGGGCCCCATCACCAGCCCCGTCGGCAACAAAACCTGGAAGTACTGCATGGCCGTTTGTTTTACTGGCTTTACAAAGTTCTCCCTCTGGGAAAACCACACGGTACTTGCAGCTTAAGAACACGCCTGCGGACTAAACCCTCCCCATCTCCGAGGTGTCTCTCCTCAGTCGCCGTGGGCATCATCGCCAGACACGGGAGACGCGGCGCTCGGCGCAGTCTGACGAGGTTGCTCATTTTTTGACTAGCCAGGCGTTAAACAGGACGCCGTTTTACACTGTCCTTCACTGCAACTAATTTGCAGGCTAAAATTCTTGGGAATTCAGCTTGTAAGTGTCAGCAATTCAGGCCAGGAAGGATGCTCAAATCACACCCTCTCGTGCACCCTCTTCACACTTTATCCAACCCCATGCCGTAGCTATTTCTACCTCTGCAGCTTATATAATGAAATGACAAAAATGACAGCTCTTAGCACAAACAGAGGGTCAAATTCTACCCTCTGTGGAATGCGGGAGGCCTTCCCCACAGAGCTATCAAGGGAACTTGCTAAAATACACTTGAAGGTAGAGTTTGACCCTGGAAGACATAAAACGCATGCACACATACAGCGCAGCCTTGCAAAAGGGTATCGTAAGTTTAATAACTCGGCCACAGTTTATTTGTGCAAGAGTTGCATCATAATTTTAGTGAAAAACTCCACATTTTACTTGCATGTCAAATAGAAGTATTTACCACATACAAGAGAAGTCTTTGCAAGGCTGACATCAAATGCAGCTCAACTGCTTGCACACACACCTGCTTTAGCTTACAGATGTTACGAAAGTAAGGGAGCCCTTAATTTAGTTTGAGAAGCCAACAAGAAGAATGTCTGATCCTTACAACCTTAAGGCAACTTGTTGCAACATCAAAAACTGAAAATTTTGCCTCATAGAGAACACAACACCAAAATAAGAAAGCTTGGCACCCCCAAACCAAAGCATACAGACCAAACATACCAGTGATTACTTGACATCTAGATTTCAGGGTGTTGAAAAACAGTAAGTTACAATTTTCAGAGGCTTGTATTGTATTTATCAGTAATCAAGATACTCTCTGTGACAATTTTTGTGAGGTGCACCACGTTTTAGCATGTGAAACAAAAAAAAAGAAGGATAGCACACGTCAAAACTTTGGATCCGCCTCCCTTGAGAAAATAATTCCTATAGATGTTGAAGTTACCTCCGACCCTCTGGGCTATGCATCCTTTATTCAGGACACTACAAAACAAAGGCAAGTCCTGCCTGGAGGGGTTGAACTTACCAAACAAAGCAGCTTAGAATAAATTTGGCTTAGACCAGTTTTACTAAACAAGAGCTTTCTTACACAAGGATTATTTGCATAACAAACCCCCATGTTCTTTGCATTAATCTCTCAACTGCTTCGATTTGCTGCTCACACCCTCTCTAGAAAGGAAGCGGCGTAGCAGCATCAGCTCTGGTTCTGGAAGGGTAACTACAGCAGCCTGAAAAGATTTAACAGAAATAAAAAAACTGAGAGACTACGTGGAAATGAAAGAGCTATCCAGCTACAATGCAGAAAAACGAGACTCCAGGGAATCTACTTTGAGTAAGAGTTTTCACCAGCAGCAAGTGAAATATCACAGTCACGGTGAAGCAGTTCCTACTACACAGGTCACTCAGCGTTGGAAAAACCCAAGCATTTGCACGCCAGTAATCAGAATGCAGAGCTCTCATTATTAAACATTTTTAAATTGCTTATTGTTCACCCAGATCAGCACCTTTAATCTCAAGGCCTGAAAAGAAGGTTAATTTTCTCCGATCTCGATTAGAGTTCTGCCCGTGACGGCTCTGGATGGCTGCACCCAACACCATACAATTCAAGCCCCTTCCAGTTCACAAACAGAACAAAAATCAATTTTTACAAGAACTAAAAGGGATTCATTTCATCATCTAACTTATTAACCCGGGGCCCAGACAGAAATGACAGATGCAAAACAAACAGAAAAAAGCAGATGGTGAGAAGAGTTAGAGGAAAGAGAGACAGGGGACTGCATGCCATTAACCATTACTTTTCCAGTCTTCTTTTACGCTCACACTCTAGGCAAAAGTGTCAGAGAAATCTCTCCAGCTCACACTGTTCTTCATAAGCAAAGACAAGAAGACTGAGAAAAGGAGCATAATCATCAACATGGTACGTTGAAACAAGAAATGGCTGCTTTGGCTAGAACGCTCACGCCAAGAACAAGTGAAGGAATGCCGCCATCCTCCCTCCCCCCGCGCCCGGAGCGGGCAGCACAGCGAATGCCAGGCGTGGGGAAATTTGGACAGTAAGCCATTCCTTGTGCAACTCATTACTACGAATAACACAATCTTAATTACAGGTTATCGAAGTCTTCGAGTGTTGAAGGTACCGCGCACGCGGGGAGCTGAGGCACCGGCCAGAGGCTGCGCGAGGCCGGAACCCCGCGCACGGGCTGTGCCAGGCTCTCGCCGCTCAACCTCGCACCGGGGCCGCTCCGGTGGCTCTCGCACACAGCACTACGTCTTATCGTGGTACTTGGTGCTATTATTACAGAAAACAGTTATCAGACAGGAGCAGGAGCGTATCTAGACTTTGGGGCCAGTTCATGCCATCTGCCGTGAGCTCCCCGTTGTGGGTGACCTGACACAGGCTGTTGAGAAAACTGGTTTTGATCTTTAAATTTAGCACAGTCCTAGTGCACTTGGAGCAGAGCAGCAGGCAGCTCTCACCACAGGACAGTAGTTAATAAACAAGCACAGAGCACCAGCTGTACTCGGTTCTGCTCGCTCGGAGCGAGTCACAGGCGATCAGGTTAACGCCGTTCGTCCAAGCAGACACTCGTAAGCGAACATTCAACACTCGAAGACGAGGCTTTTGTACTGACACCAACCCCATGACCGATCAGCTGATCACACCAGCAGCAGTATCTATGTCAGCAGTGACTAAGACCTGTGTTGGCACAGGAACAACCTCAAGAGGCAGCACCCTGCGCCAAAAACCCAAACCCAAACCGTTCGATGAACGGTCCGGAGCTCGCAGGAGCCCAGCTCGACTTTATCACAGCCTTTGTGAGCGCCAGAGGCCGCGCCGTTAGGAACGCTTTGATCAAATCCTTGGATTAGAGGAAACAGGACGTGTACCCAGCAAAAACACGTCCTTACTGTTCTAAAAACCATGCAGGAGCTCTCTGAGGAAACACTCCCTAGACTTTGGGGAAGTTAAGCTTTACAAGGGAGGATGATGTCTTCTCCCATGCAGGTTTTCTGTCTGAACCCCGGACGACACCAGAGGAGCCGACCTGAGGAGCAGCGAAGGAGCTGCCAGGCCACAGCCCAGCTGGTGCTTCACAGAAGGCTCAAGATTTTAAACAGCAGCTTTGCTCCAGAACTTCCCTCTGACAACCTTAGGGTTTGATCAAAGGCTCCATTAATTAATTAAATAAATAATCTATTACTTCAGTGGACTTTGCATTATGACCCTAATGAGTGGTCTCCATTTCACAGGCTGAAGAGGAATTAAGCTTGACTGTGGCTCCTCTGCGTAAGCGAGGCACCACGGTTTGTCTGCAGCCTCGCCCGCTGAAGAAAGTGCTCACTGCAGCACCAAGTTTTTGGTCTGTCGGTGTAGTTTAAAAACTACTAGCATCTTAATTATTTTACACAATTTTTAGACAAACCATTGGTTAACTAAAACAAACCCAAACCAACATTGTACGAGGTAAGTCATGGACAGCTAGGCACACTGCATGAAAAATGGAAAATAATTTGAGAAGCTTTCTTAAACAAAGCATAAAAATGACCCTGCTGCCCAAACCAGCAACCAAAAACACATTTGAGAATAAAAATGATAATTTGGAGAAGAACCAACTCCCCAAGTTGACCCGCGCCCGGTATTCTGACCTCATCAAAAAACTGCTGAGTTTTACGCAGTATAAATTTTAATTCTGTCAGCTCCAAGAAGTTTCTCTTCAGAGCCTCCTGGTTTGTGTTGATTTCTTTAAGTTCATTTTCAATTTTCTCAAAGTTTGCCTGCAAGATGTGAAAAGAAGGAAAAAGCACTTAAAGCAATTCCATGAATAAGTGCTGTTAAAGGTGTTAAAACAAGGAAGCAGGCAAGAGGCTTTATGTCCCCACACAATTTTCAGGCCAATTACAGCTGCGTCTCCAGTCTGTGGCACACAGATCCAGATCTGTCACATTCTTTTCGTGCAGCTTGGAACTTTTCATACTCGGCCAGCCTTTTATAGACTGCATTTATATAGTGTTCTTCAAAGCGTTAAAACCCCTCAGAAACTTTAAGACAGACCCACCACACACCAGGCAGTTCCAGCAGGTTTTGACTCATTTAAATGGGTGAAATTCCTTTGAAGTTCTTCCACTTCTAACTGCCTTTGGATAAACGCACAAGCAAAACAATGCTCGTGGATCCCAATCAACCCCGTGTCAGCCGCAGGGCCGGCGCGTCCAGGGACACCCGGGACTACGGTCAATGCCACGAAACTCTGCCCGTGGGGCTCCTTTCCCCTGTTTCTGTCTAGGGTCAAATACTGCTTTGAGTCTTAACACACATCATTACCTCCAAGTCAATCATGTCACGTGGAAACGGCACCTCTGGGTTTTCACCAGTGTCCATGATAGGAATATTTGCTTTTTTAATCTCCTTCTCAACAAACCCTGCGGAGACAGCGTTCGATGTTAACTGAAAAGATACTTCAATGTCAAAGTGTCACCATCACCCCCACCAGGCCCGCCCGGCAGCTGCGAGTCCTTCCACCTCCCCTCCCAAGCCCATCTCCCCCGGGCAGGGGGACCGGCCCCGAGGCAGCGGGACCGGCGGGCACAGCAGAGCACCAGTGGCCCCTTCGTGTCCGCCCCACCTCGCAGGCTCAGCCCGCGCTGGTTCTTCTCTGTAGAAGCTCCAGCGTTTGGGCCGCGTCAGGACCCGGAGAGACACGTACGGAGCTTTCGGTCCATCTCCTCGCACCTCCGGACTTCATTCACGAATTTGCGCTGGAACACGTTCACGTCCGGGTTCAGCTGCGGGGACAGAGACACCTCAGCGGCACCGCCCGGCGCGGCCGCGGCCAGCCGGGCCCCGGCGCCCCCGGGACCCCCCCGAGGGGCCGCCCGAGCAGCCGCGGCCCCGGCGCGCCGGGCGCTCCCCGCGGGGCCGGCGGACACTCACGTCGCGGAACTGGACCTTGCCCAGCTCGCCCAGCTCGCTGACACAGCAGTACGCGGCCTCGGACTGCAGGAAGAGCTGCGCCAGGGTCATCTCCTCGCTGCGGAACAGCTCCCCCATGGCGGCGCCGGCCCCGCCGCGGGCTCTGCGGAGAAGGGCCGTGAGGACGGGGCCCGGGCGGGCGCGGGCCCGGGGCAGGGCCGGGGC
>ML997731.1:938184-958388 GCA_010365825.1 Otus sunia | reverse complement strand
GGGCTGGGCCCGGCCTCCCGGTACCGCCCCGGCGCCCCGGGAGCGCCCCCGCCGGAGGCGGCAGCGGTGCGGCAGGGCCCTGCGGGGTGAAGCCCCAGCGCCGGACACGCACCGGCGGTGCCCGACGCAGAAACCCCGCCGAGCGCGAGGAGCCTCCCTGCGCCCGGGTGACACCGGGCCGGGCCGCGGATGGGAGCGCGGGGCTGTGGGAGGAACCCGAAACCACCGATGGTGAAGCTGAAACACTCCGAGCTCCCACGTGCCTCGACGTACGGAGCGTCTCTGGCCTCGGCGCGGCTGGGAGGAGGCTCTGCAGCAGCGGCAACGGGCTCTGCCCCGCGGTCCCCCGGCGGGGGTTGTCTTGGCTCCGACAGCCCCTGGCGGGGTCTGGGCGGGCGTTCGCCTCCTTCCCAGCGGAGGGTCCGAGTTCCTGCCCTGGGCTTGTTCCTGATGCTCCGACACGGGCACCGACGCGGGTGGGTGCTGCTCGGCCGCAGAAGAACAAATCCCAAGTGCTGCCCCTGAGGGCTCCTGTGAGCAAAGACCCGCCAGGAGATAAGGAGACAAGGAGATAAGGACACGGCGGGGCCGGCGCGGAGGTCACAGCGGTGACGCCCTGCGGCAGCGGAGTCGGGCGTGCTAGTGGGGCTGGTGGTGCTGCGTGATGGAAACGGCCGCGGCAGGGCTGCGGACACCCCTCTCGCTTCTATTCCAGTATCTGACGTCTCTCAACTTGGTTGCAGAAAGGTGAGCAAGTTGGAAGGGTAAATAACACGTACCGTAATTTGTCATTGGAGCCTGGTGCCTGCGGGATGCACTGCAGGCGAAGCTGAATTCCCCCCCTCTGTGGGAGGCATCCAGCAGCGCAGAAAGTTGCACACACACTGCGCCCTTCCTCCCCTGTGGTTATCCCCAGGCCCTTGGAAAACAGAGGGACGTTTTCTTTCTTTTTCTCTGTCCAGGCCACGTCCTTTGTATTTCAGCTACAGGCGAAGGGACAAATTGTACCAGCTGCACTTGGTGAAATTTAAGTCTGTCCGCTGGAAGCCAAGGCCGTTCCTTATTTCTGACAGGCCCCAAGCACATGAGTGAGCTGAGCCATTTCCTGTAGTCACAGGAACTTTCAGGGGCTGATGTGGAAGCAGATGCTGCACATTGTTGGCCTTTGTTGTCCCGCATACAGCTGACAGAGCTTTTCTTTGAAGCTGAAATACGCTAGTTTTTGTTTGGACTGTCTGTTCCGTGTCCCTGTAATGAATTCAGTAGCGGTGCTGTGGAAGCTCTGGGATGTTGGAATGGTCAGTAATATCTAAGGCATAGTGCAAGCGTGGAAGAGCCAAAGGTCAAACTGTATCTACAGTGCAACAAGAGCAGCAAGAGGCTGTTCGCACTAGAAGAGACTGAGACAGATTTCGCAGTCCTGTGCTCGCGGCAGTGCGAGGGCTGCGGAGGGGAGGCTGCAGTTGCCACCTATTGGCTTTTCCCAGTACGTCTCCACGGCAGAAAATGGCCGAAGTGAAGTGAGTGCTAACATAGAAAATTACTCATCGCATTTTATCTTGGGCGCGATTGCTGCGTGCACAGCAAGCGCGGAGCGCGGCGTCGCGTCGCTTCTACCGAGTGTCAGGAACAAATATAAACTGTTCTGTTGTTGATTCTGATTCTGCCTAGACTGACCTGCTCGGTCGGGTTTTTTTAGTTATTCCCAAACAGGGAATGCAAACGGGGATGGCAGACCCGGGCAGAGAGCGCTGCTCTGTTGCACCCCGCCCCGTACGCGGAACCTCGCGGAGGTATCTGCGGAAATCCACTCGGGAGCAGAAACCCCCAGTGAGAAACAACTGCGGAGCCTCTGCCCTGGCTGGCTGCAGTGAGGGCTTTTTCATGGGACTGACTCATCAGCAGTAAACACTGGAAATAAATCCTCAGGAAAAAGGTCCCTCCAGGAAAAAACAGGGTATAGAAAAGCAACCTATTTTAAATACATGACGTAATAGCTATTGTGGAAGCCGCCCAGCACGATGTACTGATGCGCAGTGAGAGCAGATGGAGATCAGTGGTGCAGCGTGGCTGCGGCAGGACAGACAGCGAGCTGTCGCGCGGGGCAGGGGAAGTGCTGGTCCGTGAGCATCCGTGGCCAAACAACGCTCCGTGCCCTCGTTGTGTGTCCCGGGTTTCCCAGCCTGGCTGCTCGGGTGGAGCGTTTCCTCCAGCGCTGTCTCGAGGGGGGCTCTGAGCCTGCACAAACCCTGTCGCAGAGCTCTTACCTCATCCGCCAGCCACTGCGAGCTGCAAGGGCAGGCTTGGCCCTGGCGGGAGGCAAGATGTGCCGAGCAGGAATTGCTGTTGTCAGGGTTACAGGACAAGAGGGAAACTGCAGCCTTGCAGCTGCCCACAGCCCCTGGGCTGAGCCAGGACCCACCTCCAGCTGCCCCAGCAGCGGAGCCTTCGCCCCAGTTCTGTCCAGGGGAGCCTGATTTCCTTTGGCAGAGCCCACACCAGTGATAGTGTCACTCTCAGGATCTGCATTTTCCTTCTTCACATCCCTTGTAGAGTCTTGGGCAGCACCTCCGAGTGTCTTCTAGGGCAGGAGGCCGGTGTGGGTGCCACGAGGCAAAACTTCTGCCAGTGCCACAGAGGAGTCTGTGAATTACTTTGTGCAATACTGGGGTTAAAGTCAGCAAAATAAGGATTATTTCTTCTCCATGTTTTCCAAAGCAGTATGTACTCCAGAGTTCTGAAACAATTAGTATCTCTTTTACCAATAAAGCCTCGTGTAACACGATGTGTTTGGGCATGGCTTACAGGTACATTTTTGTGTGGCGTATGCAGAAGCTTGTCCCGTGTTTAGAAGCCCAGTGACCAGATTTGTCGATGACAGAGGATTGAAGAGCTGAGATCGCTGCTTTTGGAGGGGAGTGGCCGGCTGCTTCACTTCAGGAGTGAATGGTAACTCTTCTTTCTGTGTAAAATCTGCACAGAGACGTGGTGCACACTGCATATATCACGTGTGTGCCTGTTGTGTACACTCCCACACACGGGAACATGCATTTTTATGATCCAGAAGTTCTGTGCTGTAACTTCTGAATCCAAATGGTAACATTTATTTAAAGTATTGAAAATCAACTCTCGTAGTCCTGGAAAAAAACCCTCAGTATTGGCCAAAGATCTGAGTTTTCCAGCTGAACTTTAACGTGTGCAGTTGTTTAAAGCAGCCTCCCTTTAATGTGCACAGCTGTGCCCAGATGGGCTTGCTTGTTTCCAGCAGCTTCCCGAGCCTTTTACTCAAGGTTTGTGTTTTTTCCTCTCGTTACACCTACAGTGCTTTAGGCTTACGGTAAAGAAGAGGCGGTTGTAGTTCCAGAGCTTTGCATTCCTCACTGAGCTGTGCCTGTGTTTGCATGCAAAGCCATCGCCTCCCCTCTAACTATTTTAATCATTTCAGAAAGGGTGGGTCATCAGGCATTTGGCAGCGGGCTCCTTTTATACAGCCGAGGTGGAGTCAGCCAATGACCTGCAAGCCTGGAAAATTTTGCAGGGCAGTTTCACTGGACGGCTCTGCAGAGCTGTGCCATTTGAATTTCAGCACAGACTCCACACACTGTGCTCTCCATTTCTGGCGCCTCTCCCAGCGCAGAGTTTAGCTGAGGCTCGGGTTTAGTTTTCGCTCCTCTCTCTCCCGGCAGTGACAGCTTCCCCCGGCCCCGCCAGCCAGCACTCCCGAGCGACCATGGAGGATACGACTCTGCAAATTATCGAACCACCAACCGCCTCCGAGGCCTCGGAGGAGCAAGTGCCTGAGGAACCCATCAAAGCAGACCAGATCAACGGCGTGATGGTGCTGACCCTTCTGGACAAGATCATCGGAGCCGTGGATCAGATCCAGCTGACCCAAACACAGCTGGAGGAGAGACAGCAAGAGATGGACAGCGCAGTGACCAGCATCCAGGGGGAACTGACCAAGCTGACGAAGGCGCACACCACCACCAGCAACACCGTGAACAAGATGCTGGAGAAGGTGCGCAAGGTGAGCGTCAATGTGAAAACCGTTCGGCAGAACCTGGAGAAGCAAGCTGGGCAGATAAAGAAGCTGGAGGCCAACGAAGCGGAGCTCCTGAAACGCAAAAACTTCAAAGTCATGATCTACCAGGTAAGGAGCTGTTTCACGACGCCTTTGTGTCCTGCTAGTGGGTGTTGTCCCCGCTAAGGGTCCTGTCCCGCGCGTGGTCGGGCCCAAGCTCCCCCGCCTGCCTGGCAGCCCCAGCTGAGGCGGGTCCGAAGCTGCTCTCATTCATGATTTCGGTGGTCTGTGTGTTCTAAGACAAGGTTTGACAGAGTTGCTACAGTTAACAGGACTTTTAATGAAGGTAGTGACAATGGCCCTAAGCACTCATTGCCATGGACCAGAAGTTTCAAAATAACCTGATTTTACTGCTTAGCTAAAAAAAGAACAAGAATGCACTGGGTTCTGGAAGGGGGTATTGTAAATCCGTCTGCCAGCGTCGTTTCTAGAGAGGCAACATGTGTATTGCTACGTGGAGAGCGATAACATTTCAGATTTGTGACATGTGTCTGATAGCAGCGAGCCAGTAGCCCCGGCGCGGGGCGAGCCTCACTGACTGGGGCAGGGCGGCCTTGGGGAAAATGCACAACAGCTCCTTGGGCTCCTTAGCACTCGGCTCTGCCTTTGCCGTGGTGCTTGTACTGATTTTCGTGTTCTTTTTTTTTGCAACTTGCAAGTCTTGAATCTTCTGGTTGTTTGGTTTCAGTAACAGGTTTTGTTTGTTTGATGTTCAGCCCCTGCACTAAGCATTGGATTTTTCCTTTAATATTAAACAAGAAGAGAGGGATACGTTTCTCTCTGTTTTCCTGTCCGGAGTTAGTCGTCCTTATCAGAGCAAACTCTTATGCTGGGCCACAGAAGAAAAGTGAGTGAAATAGTTAATGATTCAGTTAGAAGCCTCTGGGTTAATAATAGACAACACCAGGGACAAAGAGAGAAGCATCTAGTGCTGATCACAGGAAGAGAGAGAAGAAAAAATGGAAAAAAAAAAGGGAAAATGGTTCTTACTGCAGGATTTGAAGGGAGAGCTGATCATAATAGGCTCAGGAATCTAACAAGTACGGGGGCCTGTGTAACTCTGTGATTCAGAGCTTAAGCATTTGTAGTTTTATCATGCCTGAAAGGCTGAAATACTCGAGTCTGTTCAGATCATACAGGCAAACTAACCAGCTACATTTGTATCAGGCTTTTGGGGGAGGCTCGATCTATCAAAATAAAATAAATCTCTAAATGTACTGCAGAAGCAACGAACGTTGCAAAAAGAGAAGAGTGAAGGGAATTGTTTAGACATAACATTGTTTGTGTGTTACAGAAATAGGTAGGAAGTTGGCAAGCTCTTAGGTCTTTGGAAGCATCCTAAACATTGGCAGATTGTCATTTTGGGAGCTGTTTGTTTTGGTTTGCTGTTGCTTATGAATATTGAGTGGAGTTTCTCTTTGAATATGAAAAAGCAATCCTGCTTCTAAAGGAAATGGGGGGCAATGCTCCTGCTGATGGCGGGAGGACAGCACAGCCTCTGAGAGAACCAGTTGACGAGGGACTACGGCTCGTGAATCGTGAAGATATTAGGGAACAAAGAAATTATTATTTGTAAATCAGGACAGTGCCCCAGCATGGGATGCAATGTGATTTGACTGAGAGGCCACAGAGCACAAGTGAGAAGTTCTCCAGGTTTGCTTCCTGTGGAACGGGGCTTTGTGCCCTCGGGGCAGTCCCCGCTTTGCGGAAGCCGGGGCTGAGGGTCCCGTTCGGGGAGAGCCGAGGGGCGGCCGCGGGCGCGCGGGCTGTGCCGGCCGCTGCCGAGGCAGGTGGAGTCTCTCCTGGAGGAGAAACTCTTCATTAGCTCTTAATTTGGTGCTTACACCGAGAAACAAAATCCACGATGGGCTTCTGATGTTTGAACAGTAGAAGGAAATAGGCCACGATAATATTAATGTGCCTGAGTAACAAATCCTTTTGTGGGCAGCAGCGCTGTGCTGCGGCTGGGACAGACCCGCGCGAGGAGAGTTGGGTGGCCAGGCTGGACCACTGGAATGCCCGGGGAGAGCGGGGTGTGTTTCTGCAATACTGCTCTGTCCTGCGTGGGGTGGAAACAGGGGTGCTGGTCCACAGGGGATGTGTCTGGATGTGCCAGTCGCAGCCTGTCTCAGAGCTAATGGAGGAAACAGGGGTGCTTAGGGGTTGCATTACTGCGTGGCTTGCGCCCCACGGCAACGTCACCCTGTGGTCTCCAGTGTGCAGAAACCTGAACGGTAGGGCTGGGGGTAAGGAAAAATAATCTGTCGTGTGTAGGAGTCTCTCTCGTTGGTGGAGGCCTTTTATTCTGATAAAGTTAAACATTTTGGGGGATCCTGGAAGTTTTGCTTCTGGCTTTGGGGGATTTTATTCTGCTTTGTCTTTACCTGGGAGGGACAGGATTTTAGAGTTTGTGACTTACTGTAATTAGGGAGATGTTGCTCTTCAGAGCTCCCTAACACAGGCTGGGGCACCTGCACAGCAGATTTGCAAAAACATCAGGTCACAATTGTGTGTCCTGATTTATTCATATGAATATGCAATTCTAGGCACATCGATGACAAGAGTCGTACTTTGTCTGGGATTATGCAAAACAGACAATGCTAACGCATTTAAATAATAAAACTCTGTACAGAAAGAAGTGATTTTTTGTGCGTACATTGTCCAGGAAGTTCTCGAATCGAGGATGATGTTCAGCAGCTTTACTGACACTGAACAATGCTATTTGTTGCAAGAAGCCTTGTCGATTCCCGCTGGGTTACCTGTTGCTAACACGCTTCTGTGTGTCAGCATGAATAATCATGAAACGTCAAAAAAATGTATCAAGAGTCTATAGAACCAAAACTTTATGATGGGCTCCACCCCGGGACTTTAAATGAGGAAAATTCACTGTTTTCCTAACTGTGTCTATTATTTACCAAAAAAAATTACAAAATAACTCTTTTCTAATTCAGTGTTTCACTTCTCAAGCCCCACTGCCCGTCAAAGTTTGTGTTATAGGTCGATCATGTAATTAATTCTGTGATTGCTACTTTCTACCTCAGGAACAGCCTTCGGAAAGCTGTGATTAACTTTCCCGTGCAATTGCATTTGCAGTTGCTATGGCTAAAAATGCGAAGATTTATTATTCTTTTCTTTGGGACAACAGGAGATAAGCTCATCCTAAGAGACATAAAATATCACATAAAACCAGTGGTGGCTCTTTTCAAGCCAGGCAGCTGAGCAGAGCAGTAGTCGTGCTCGACGGGGATTTAATATTGCCTGATTCTGCGGTATGAAGAAATAAAGGGAGGTGAGGATAAATCAGCCCTTTCCCGGCCGTAGATGTCTGATTGTTCTCTCCGTGCTGAACGGCCCCGGCAGTTTCGGACGGACTATTTCAGGAGTGCAAATAAGACCTTTTGCCACCTTGGCAGAAGAGGTCAAACTGCACACGAGTTGTATTTTGCTAGCTGTTCCATTAGGAAAAAATGAAAATCGAATTTTGTTCCGGGAAGGCTTGATCTGTCCAGGTGAGCCTGGAGCACCCTGCCTGGGTAGTTTCAAACTTGGGGAGAAGGGGCCGAACTGAGAATCCCTTCCCCCGGGGCGGTGAGGGCGAGGCCTTGGGCAGAGCGTTACGGACGTCCTGCGCTGTCTCACTTGCTCACTCTCTCACACACTTTTACCTGATTTCTACCAAGGTAAGAGTTTTTGTATCGACTTAATGTAGGGAATGATATTGATTCTTGAGAATAAAATTTAAAAACCCACCCCCCCTCCAGATTACCACATCTTCTTGTTTTCAGACCTTGCCTACCAAAAGCAAAGGCGACAGAGCTTTGACAAGCTGCCGCGTAAGCAGGAGCTCAGTGCTCCTGCCATAAACAGGACTTGCCTTCCTGAGCACTCTGATGTCAAATGACTACGTGCTCTTATTAGCAGCCCCCGGGAACAGAGCTCCTCAGTGCTTCCTTTGTGCCCGCTGTCCTGGCTCCTCTCTTTCAGAGAAATTAGGACACCAACAAATTTGATTAGAGTGGTTGCTAATAAAAACAAACTAAAGTGACTTCATCCCGAATCCCCTGGTTTTAGGGTACAAGAATCTGGGGCTGGTTACTACAGTTCATGATTAAATAATGGATGTGCCATGCACAAAGCTACTGCTCTAACACCAGACAGCCTGCCACATTCATCTGAAGAACAGCAAGTGTCAGCACTTACGTAAGCCCGGCATTTTTCCTCCAAACATTTTTCTACCATTAAACTTATTCCTGCAAATGTCAAAGGCCTGATTTTCTTGCAGCCGGACAAATGCTCGCCGCACTCAGCGCACGTATTGAGTGTTGAATTTCTGAAGTGTGCTGGTCCTTTATTTTGAGGCTCATGTGGGCGCCGGGCTCGAGGGAAGCCTGGCTCGGGATGCGCGGGGTTGTTTGCTGGGAAGAGAGCGGCCTTTGTCGGCGGCGCGCGGCCGGGGCTCCCCACGCTGTCGGGCCCGGGGGCGCCCGCGGGGTGACACCAGCAGCCGCTCGGAGCCTCCCGAGACGCGGAGTTTCCCTGGGAAGGGCCGGGCCGTTACGGGCGCAGGGTAGAACGCGAAGCTCGGCCGTACAGCGCGTGGGGTAGGTAGGGCTGGGCGAGGAAGTATAAATAGCACAGCTTGGCTTTTGTGCCTTGAGTGGGCCTTATACGGACGAGAGCAACAGGATTGTCGATCATGGGGAGGAGGGATGAATGTCAAACCCTCACGTTAACACCAGAGGTTTGGAGGCCAGACCTGAACTGCCTCGGTTTTAGGTCTGTGCTCCTCAGGAGAGCGTGTGGAAAAGCAGATGAGCTCAGGGGTGTGATGTGAGGCACGGGGCAGGGAGCACGGGGCGCCCAAACCCACGTACCGCCGCCGCCCCTGGGCTGCAGCCTTTCTCCACCTCCGAAACACTGCGTCAGCTGCCCCGAGCTATGGGTTTGCTTCAGATTAATTATTCTGAAACAAAACCCTCATGAGTCTAATGACAGCAGCGTGTTCCTGGGAGCCAGCATGATCTGCAGCCCCAAGGAACAGCCTGTGTGGATTACGTGCCTTGGGCTCGGTGGAGCTCGCCCAGCTACAGGCGTTAAAGAATAAACAGAAAGTTCAAACAAAATCCGAGGGGCAGCACCGGGGGCAGGCGCGGGCACTGGGGACCCGTTGGCTCCGTGTGCGTGGCAGCGCCCTGCGCTTGGGCCCCGGCCCTCTGCGGAGCCGCAGCAGCGCCGTACGTAGGGTCGGTCTTCCCAGGGGTTCACTGCAGAGATTTGCATTGCAGCACCAGGTGGTTTTTGTGTTTATTTTCTGATAATACTTTAAAATAAAAGGCTGGTTTCATTTTGCTGTGAATCCACTCCAGAGCAGCTCCCTTTGCAGCCCCAGCTGTTCTTACCCCAGGTTCAGCAGAGAATTACCCTGAGCTTCTCACCAGTGGGTTTGTGGATCAGCAACCTGCCAAATCCCAACATCCAGTGACAGTTCTGGTCTGGTCAGTGGGGACAGGATATTCCTCTCCTGCTGGATTTGCTTTTGCTTTATTTTATTCTGCTCTTAAAGAAAATATGAAAGAGAATTAATCATGAAATCTTTGTTAAAAACCACAAAAAATCTGAATCAAAACCACAAAAATTCTGAATTATACACACTGGTAGTCATTAATTAAGGGTTGATATTGTTTGTCTCTGACCCTTTGTCTTTGTTGCTGGAATACCGGGGTCTTAGCCCAGAAAGCTATTGTATCTTCCCTTCTGTTCTCCAGCTTTTGGTCGCAGAAGTAGCAAAATTAGAGGTGAAAACATGCCGTCCCAGGGGAAAGAGAAACATTGTTCAAGTCTATTCCTTCAGGCTGCAGCGCTGAGCTCAGCTGCATGTTCTCCATCCTTTGTAAGGGGCACCATGTTAACATCCTGATGTGCACAGAGTCCTCCACATTCTCTGCTCGTTTCTGAATTATAAGTCTCAAGATAATAATTCACAGGAGACTGAGCCTTAAAAAAATTTCACAATGTTAATATCTCTCACTTCCAGGATTTTTCTTAGTGCAGGTTATCAATCCTTCTACCCAAAGACAGTTCTGGAGCATGGATTTCTCTGCTGCAGCCTGGAGTCCACTGCATTAATATTTCATTGCTCAGGTATTATTTATAAGCGGTTAGTGCCAGGACTGCTTGCTTTGCTGAAATCCTTTCAGCATTATAGTTACACACTGAGCTGTGCAGCAATAAATTGTCTCAGAGCAAAGGCCCAGAGGCTGATCAGCATCATGGGATGGGGTTAGATCGGATGATTAATGGCTCATGAAAATAAGCCCAAAGGTAATATTCCTTCTGATCACATATTCCTCTCTCAGGCCTCTCTGGTGCCTCTCAGCAGTGGATCTCGAGGTCTGTGTGACGCCAGCGGGGCCGAGGCCGCCGGCCGTGCTCCGGGTCCAGGTGCTGGAGTGCTCCGGGTTCCCGTGAGACTGCGGCTCCTTTCCCCGTTGCCAAGCTAGACACGAGCCCCCAGCAAAAACAAATTAACCCCTCGTGGACACAGAGCAGGAGAAACTCTCCAAGGCTGCACGTAACCAGGTTTGCAGGTCTGGGATTAGCAACCAAGGACTTGAAGAAGCCGGAGCCGGTGGGTGCGCAGGCCAGGGCTGTCTCGGGAGGGTGACCGGGAGGGGCTGGAAGCTGCGCGGTGTCGCAGGCGCTGCAGAGCCCGGGAAGGTCTCAGGCGCGAGGGAGAAGCGACGCTCCTCACGTCACCCCAGCTGCCCGCTTCAGGCGAACGCTGGGGGCTGCCGGGGCCCCGCGGGGCCTCACGCCGCCCGGGCCCAGCAGGGCACCGCGCGCTCGCTCCGGGACGCGGCCGTGACCCTCGCAAAGCGCAGCACTGACTCACACGCTTTGGGGCGACGTGCTCAGCCCTCCTCTGTCCTCTGTGCGATGATGCTGCCCTCCTGATTCTGCAAGATCTTCTACAGCTGACAAAGTACCTGAGGAACTGTGGGTCTGTGGTCCAGCTGCGAGACGAGAGCAAGACCAGAAGCAAAGGTGCTCGGTGTCAGCGAGGGAAAATCAAATATTTAGAATAAAAAGTCTCAGGATGTTTATAGCTTTATGTGAGGATGCAAGTGTCAGCATCAGCACAGATCTGTCTGCAAATCATCTGTGATGCAAACGCCGTATTTACGGGTTTGCTGTTCAAAAACAGCTCTGGAATTATTAATCAGTTGAGACAGGTTTATCCGGGAGGAGCGGTTCTGAGAGTAAAGCCAGTTGTACAAACAGACTGATAACAGGATCAAAACTTTTTTCTGCTGTCAGAGGAAAAAAAAACCAAAACCTTTTCACTCTGCAATCTATTTACTTCTCTGTTTCCTACAGCCCTGCCTTTCTTCTGACTCACTGTTAGGCAAAAGCACTTTTCCAAGCCCAGCCGCCTCCTCTCCCCACGCGTTCCGCCCTTGCCTTTCACCATCAGGTTTGAAGTGGCTCCCGCGCCGGTACCGGGCTGCTCCTTCTCACCAGCTAACGAAGAGGCTGCAGCCTTTTAGGATGCAGTTTCCAGGACACAGAGTAACTAGACGCGCCTGAAAGTGCCAGGAAGATTGCACAATATGCAAAATTACAGAGGGTGGAAGGACTTCTGCTAGTCAGGGAGATACTAGAGAGCGAACTAGCTTATGCCTTTAACATTTACCTAATCCCGACCTATTTTGCTTTTCCCCCTCATATTTTAGAGCTTTTCCTTTGTCTCAGCAGTATTCTGAGCAGACTTCTCACTGCAGGAGTCAGTAGTCTTCTCTCTAAGGCCTTGAGGCTTCTCTTTTTATGGACCTCTTGGCACTCTTGGAGATAAAACCTGTCCAACCTTTGGAATGTAAGAGTGGAGGCCAAGTCTGATTTTGCGGTGAGCATTTTGCTGTCTCACTGGGTGTAGAGGTCTGTGAGCTGCTGGGTATTGTCCAGCTTTGGTTCAGGGCATGGTTAGTACGCTGACAAAGCCAGCGGGTGGAATCACACCCGGCTGCTTCGATCTCTCCAGCTTGTGTATTTGAATTAATAAACATGGGGGTTTAAAGTCACTGTCTTTTCATAACCACACACTTACAAGCACACTCTGCTTTCGGCTGCACCACAGAGCTGGGACAGATCCCCAGAACCGCCGACATCAAATTGCTCTGTGAGCAGCAGTGTGAAAAGAGCAGAACCTGGCCCTATGGCAGTGCCTGAAACCATAGAAGGGATTCCTCACCCCCTAGGACCTGCTGTAAATTAGAGAAGGAGACTCTTCCTTCTAATAAATCTTTGCTGACTGTCTATTCTGTCAGATTTTGCTAAATGGCTTCTCCCTTTACTAAACTATACCCCTGTGCCTTTTCTCTCTGCCTGTTCTCATGCCGGATCACTTGGTTGGCGATGTTCCTGAGCAGACTCCCAGCAGGGACAGGTAAGTTTTTCCATTGTGCTTCCTTTCCACTGGCCATTGAAACGCAGTTTTCCTCGTCTTAGCCCGAGAAGATCCAGAGCGTGCGCTTTGAGGCTTCGCCGGGGACTGCCCTCTGAGCCGTCTCCAGGAACGGTGCCCCTGCCCGCGCCGCGGAAAGTGCCATGGCCCCGGCCAGCAGAAGACGTGTGAGGAGGCAGCAGTTTAGGGCCCCGGCAGGAATACCCCCCCGAAGATCGCTCTGAACCTCTGCTGGAGCTCTGAGAGCTGCTGATTCCAGAGCCTTTGCCTCTCCGCCGGCTTGTGGCCGCTGCCAGCCTTCAGTCCTGCCAGGCAGAGACGCCTCCGCTTGCCGACTAATCCGCTTGCTGCTGCTGCCCCAGTTACGGGCGATGGCGAGGAGCTGAGCTGAGGTGCTGTGTGGCTTGCGTGGAGGGCTAGCAGCCCGGGGCACTCGGCAATGCTGGCGCCTGCTGTGACTGGGCAGACCCTGCCTGCTTTCTGAGCCTCAGTTTCTCCCTCTGAAATACAGAGCTGGTAATACCTACCTCCTCAGGCTCCTCGTAAGCTTTAGTTTATGAGTGTTTGTGAAATGGTTTGAAGTTGTTTTAAATAGATAAAAGACAGGCAGGAGCACAAACCGTGGGACATAAAGCTACAGTTGTCTCAGGTCGGTGCTGCAGCATCCATTTCTGCTCAGCAGCAGCCCCCGCGCAGTTCACTCCGAGCTGGGCTCCTGCACAGTCGGGAGCCGGTGGAGACTTTAACTGCTGTTTACTGGACACCTATCTCATGCCGCAAGGGCCGCCAGTAACAGCCTCGAGCCCTGATAGCCTTCCTCTCGTTGTGTGGCTGCTGGAGAAGGCAGCCCAAGCCCCCGTTGGCTGCCCGTTGGGCGGCCACCCCGCGGTGTGACAGCGCTGCCCGTGGGAGCGGCCACCTCGGTCGGAGGACGGGGCTGCCCCGGGAGCCAGGCGACAGCCAGCGCAGCCCGGGAATCGGGGTCTCTGCGGGGAGCTGCCGGGGAAAACTTCTCCTTTTCAAGGAGAGTGGCAAGATTTTTTATAAAGGCACGTTTCTGTGATATGGCAAGAGACTCTGATAGCAATTACAGTCTCCACAGAAAAAGCCTGTTCCAACAAGGCGCTGGAGAAGAAAGCCAGCCCTCCTCTCTTCTGTGCAGGCACCCCCCACCCCCGGGCTCTGCTGGGCTGGGGGGGTTGGCAGGTGCGTGGCTGCTACTCGGGAATCACTGACTCCTCCTTCCCGTGACACTGATGGAAGGTCGGCACAGAAAAGCATCCTGGCAGAGCAAAACAGTTATCATGGCAACGGGAGAGCAGAACTTTTTCCTCTCCGCGAAGGCTCGATGTGGCCTGGAAGGCTGTTTTCTGCCCAGATGCTTTCAGTCCTCCCTTCCCCCCCCGGGCTGCTCTGACCTGCCCAGGTGGGCAGGGAGGGGCTGGTGTGGCCCGGGGGCTGCGGCCGGGGTCAGCCCTTCTGGGTCACAGCAGAGCCTGGGGACCTGAGCTGGTCACCTCCTGCACATTACGGCTGCATGTCGACCAAACTCAACTGTGTGTGCTGTTGCCATTGTGTAAAAATAACGGAACGAAATGAGCTGCAGATGTGATAGCATGCGCGTGTGAAAAATCTGCCATTAAACCTTCAAACCGGGGACCGGCCTGGCTGGGAGTTCTGGGACTGTTTTTTACACGCTGACAAGAGCCTCTTCGAGACCAGTCCTAATTCTGGTGTTTTGGGAATGTTCCCCAGCGTTGCTGGTGGTGCTGCAGTGCTTGAGCTCTGCTGGGCTGGGAATGCAGCTCAGCTTTGGGTCCCA
Source organism: Otus sunia (assembly GCA_010365825.1). NCBI lineage: Eukaryota > Metazoa > Chordata > Aves > Strigiformes > Strigidae > Otus > Otus sunia. The sequence goes on along the minus strand of ML997731.1, from coordinate 944,024 downwards.
TTGGCCTTTCTATGGCAGGGGAAGTGTTTACATGTGTTGTAGCAACGCGGCCCTGCGGGGCTGCCGGGGTGACTCACGGCGAGGGAACTCGCCTTGAAAACAATGTCAGATAAAAACCCGCTTAGCGGAGCAAGGCAGAGGCCGCTCTGCCCCGCAGATCTAACTGCTCTGAGTTGTTTGAAGTAGGAGGAATACAGAGCAGCCCCACACCCCGTCAGCTGGCAGGCAGCTGCCTTCCAGGCTGGGCACGGCCCCGGGGCCCCTCCGGGCGCCCGCAAGCTCCCCGGGGGCTGCCAGTCCCTGGGCTCTGCCAGCGGAGGGACCTGCCGGGGAGCTCTGTGCCCCAGGGACGGCACAGCCGTGAGCACCAGACCCTGAAATGGGCCGGGGGGGGCACATCGCAAAGGCCTAAAAGGAAAATAGAACTTGGATCAGAGCTGAAGCCTGGTGTGAAGCACATCGGCTGGCAGCGAGCTCAGAGGCCGCCTGTGCTGCTGGGCGTAGCTCTGCTTTGTGCACAGCGCAGAAAGATTCTTCGTCTGCTGGTATCAAAATCTTCTGAGAAATCTTGTTTACCCGCTGTCCTTGTGCCAGCTGGATTCAAGCTGTCTTAGAGAACAGAACGGGTTTGCATCTGCTGACCGGGAGCCGGGGTTTGAACACCCCAACGGCAGGGATGCCAAGACCCAGGATTTTGGACTCGCCCACTTCAAGGGTCAGTATTTTCCCAGTAAAAATAGAGTAGTTGGAATGCCTGGTGTTAAAAATGCAGCTCATCTGGATGAGTCATGAGTGAAATAAAGTGCACAGACCATAGTGCCTTGCCCAGAGCAGGGATTTGTGTGGCAGCCACCCGTAGACCCGGGATGGTTCTTGATTGTTCCAGCGAGGTCCCATTGTCCTCCCCCGCAGGCAAAGCGCTGTGTCTGTGGGCACGTTCTGCCCGCAGCGGGCAGCTCCCCTTCTCCGCAGGAGAAACCCCTCTCAGGCAGGGAGGAGGAGCCCCTTGGCAGCATTTGGGCGGTGCCTGGGTGCGGCTGGGGAGCTGCACGCGAGGGATGCTCAGCACCAACGTCCTTGTCCCGTTAAGACGTGCCAGAGCCGTTGGCTGCGCTGGCAGCAGCTGCCCCAGGCACACGCCAGAGCCCCTAAACCAGCAGGAACGTTCTGGGTGCAGGTGGGCTCGGGGTCGGGAAAGCCGCCCCGGCACGCCGTGCTGAAAATCCACCAGCTGTCCTCCAGCTGGTTATCTATGCTCGGAGAAGCAATCAGACTGAAGAGGAGTCAGGGGAAAAAAATGCAGAAATTATACCAGGCAGAGGAAAGAGAGACGCCCTCGGCCAGCCCGACGCCCTGCAGCGGGCACGTCACCCCGGCCAGCCCGGCCCTGCCGCAGAGGGGCCGGGAGAGGCCTCCAAAGGGTTTCCCAGGAGCAGCTGGAGAAAAGCTCTTGGAAATGGTCAGGAGGGGGGAGGTTGGGGCTGGAGGCATCTTATTGATGGAATAGCTGCAGTCCTGCTTTGCCTCTGTGTGGGAGCCACGGTGCCTCCCGAAAGAGGCGGGAGCAGAGTCTCACGTCCGTGAGCGGTGCTGGGCTGGAGCTCGGGCAGCTGCGGAGGGGCCGTGGGGGGCAGGAGCGTGGGTCTGTCCCTGGGTGCAGTCTGGGGGGGGAGGATCCAGCGGCCGGGCAGCTGCTGTTCTCGGGGGGAAGAGGCAGGGGTTAGAGAGCCCTCACCCTGGCGGGGTTGCACCAGCTCTGCTGTGCACCGGGCGCTGCCGCTGGCCACGTCGTCGCGGCTGTGAGGAGAGAGCTGCAGGATGCTGCCGGGGTGGGGGGGGGGTGCTGGTGCAGCCCGCTCAGCCACATGGAAAATTCAGTCAGATGCTGGTGTAACACGAGGAAAGGCAGGTACTTATGTGGCAGACGTGGAGTTTTTGAGGTGGTGTTCCTCTCTGCAGACACATGTTCTTGAGCTAACTGATAAGTATCTGAGTTTGCAGGATATGGCCTGTTTCCAGTGGCGGTCCTGCCAGGCGAGAGGGGGATGCCTTTGTTCTGGCTCATTGTGTTCACTCCAGGGAAGGAAGTGGCTGGAGTTCCTGATGTTCTCGCCTGGCGGGGCAGGGTCCCCCCCACTCCCTGGGATTGCTCCAGCAGGTGTTGTTGTGGAGAACAGGCTCCCTGCCTTCCCTGTGAGGTGGAGTTGTTCTGGACTGACCTGACCCTCTGGAGAGCGTGTGTATTGTTTTCTCCTGAAGTGGCTGATCAAATGAAGAAACCATATGCTGGCCACTTTGCCTTAATCTCCAGAAAGTATCTGGGACCTGAGCTGTGCTCTGGAGGGTGAAGAGCTTTGCCCAGCGCAGCTCTCTGCTCTGAATAAATCCCAGACCGAAAGCCCTGCTCTGGCAGGCTCTGTGCTGCAGCCCGTGTGCCCTTCGCTGAGCCGTGCTCCGCAGAGCTGACTTTTCACTGTTCACAGAGTTTTCCCCAGGTGCCCTCATATTTCCAGAACTTCAGCTTCCCCATGGAACAGCATTGTCCTGTGCTTGAGGAAGCAGCTAAAAGCATCTGAATTTCACCCAGGTGGAGCTGTGCTGGAGTCACGTGTTCAATAAGTTTATGTCAGTGTCAGTGGTGTAAGGGAAGGAAGAGCCGGGGCCTGGCCGAGCCGAGCAGCCCCGTGTCTGCAGAGGGACCGTCCTGTCCCGCCTCCGGCCACGGGCTCAGCCGGAGCGGCAGCGTGGCCGTCCTGCTGCCCAGGCTTTTCCCCAAAGCTCGGCCCAGCAGCTCTGCTCCCTGCGTGCCCGTTCCACACGCGCCCTCGCGGCGGCTGCTGGCTCTCTGACAGCGCTCGTCTCGGCAGCTCCACGCTGCTCCCGCCCAGCTCTGTGGATTAAAACCACTTGGGCAATAAATTTCCGACTCGTGGGCTGCAGCCCCGCAGCTGTGACGCTTCGTACAGTGATGGGCTATTTCCAGCCTGTCCTGGGAACAGAGAGGTGATTCATGGCCGCAGGGACGCACGCTATGTGCTGCTCGGATGAAAACCAATCCCACTCCAGAGCTGTGCCCCTCTCCTGGGCACATGCTTGTCCTCTGCCACTGGGATCAGAAACTTGGCTGACCCGGGAGAGTGGAGAAGCTGAATGAACTCACCCGAGTAGAGACAGCGTAACCTTGCAGACTGAGCTGCGTGAGCCAGGGCCGACGTCTTCAGATACGGCCTCGGACAAATTCCTGGGCTTATTCCCCAGCGGAGGACTGGGACAGAGAGGGCGGCCTGCTGCATCCCGGGAGATGTCCCAGCCCCACAGCTGGATCCTGCCGGCCTTGGGAAAGTCCGCGCGCAGAGCGGGGTGGGCCAGGCCCGTGTCTGCACGCCGGGCAGCGTGGCCGGACGCCCGGCTCCGGACTGTGCTGCCCTCTGCAGCCCAGCGCCACGCTGGCCCCGGGGCCACCGCGGGCCGGACCCTGGCCAGGCTGGAGAGCTGGGGGCAGCCAGGGGGCTCACCAAGAGAGACCGCCCGCGGGAAGGGAGCCGGAACGCCGTGGGCTGGGGGGGCGGGAAGGGCTCTGGGCAGGCACCGGGGAGCAGGACGGGGGCTTTGGTCCTGGTGTGACGGCCGGGTCCTGGGGTGGAGATGAAACTGGAGGGTCTGGGACTGTGACAGGGGCACAGGAGAAAGGGAAAAGTCTCCCGTTTCAGCGCTGGCCTGCTTCTTCCTGCACGGCTGGAGTCACGGAGGGGTTTGGAGCCAGCCCAGAGAGAGCAGAGCTGGTTTTACCTGAGCTGAAATACAGCAGAGCCCTCAGCGGTGCGGTTAGAGCAGATCCTCGTGACGGTAATTTATCGGGTGCACTAAGGGCGGGCGAGCCCGGGCCTGACGTCGCCCGGCTCTGCCTCTGCTCTGCAGCACTGCCGGGCACGGGGGGCTGTGTGTGTGTGTGTGTGTGTGTGTGTGTGTGTCTCACTGGCTCCGCTCTGTGTCTTGCAGGATGAAGTGAAGCTCCCATCTAAACTGAGCATCAGCAAGTCTCTAAAGGAGGGTGAAAAGCTGGAGAAGGAAGGCGAGGGCGAGGAGGTGCCTGTGGGCGAGGACCATGCAGAGGAGGACCATGTCCAGCTCTCCTCGGACGAGGAGGTGGAGATTGAAGAGATTATCGAAGAGTCACGGGCAGAGCGCATCAAAAGGAGCGGCATGAAAAGAGTGGATGACTTTAAGAAGGCATTCTCAAAGGAGAAGATGGAGAAGACTAAGCTAAAGACCAAGGAAAACCTGGAGAAGACCCGCCACAACTTGGAGAAGACCCGCCACAACCTGGAGAAGAGGATGAACAAACTGGGCACCAAGATTGTGACTAACGAAAGGAGAGAGAAGATGAAGACCTCTCGGGACAAGCTGAGGAAGTCCTTCACCCCTGACCACACCATCTATGCCAGGTCCAAGACAGCCGTCTACAAAGTGCCACCCTTCACTTTCCATGTCAAGAAAATAAGAGAGGGCGAGGTGGAAGTGAAAGCCACGGAGCTGGTGGAAGTTGGTGGAGAGGAGGGAGAAAACTCGGATCTGCTGCGCGGGGAGAGCCCCGAGATGCACACGCTGCTGGAGATCACGGAGGAGTCGGACGCGGTACTGGTGGACAAGAGCGACAGCGAGTAGGACAGGCTGCAGCGCGGAAGGGTTGCGGACGACGGCTGAACACGTAATCACTCACATTTCGAGGTCTCTCTCCACCCTGGTGCCCCAGGGGAAGCGTACACTATGCATCTTTACTACCCTGCAGAGCCGACGCCAATCCCCTGCCTGCTTGGACAAGGTGTATTTTATATTTTAGTTTTAGCACACAGAAACGTTAGGAACACGGGACTGTTTTTCTTACACTGTTAAATCACCCTTGGAGACCATTCCTGCTGCAGTGAGAGCCTTCGAGCACCAGACCCGAAGACGGGCTTTGAGCGACGGGGACCCGGCCCAGCTGGAGAGTGCTAAAACCAAGATAAGGCTGTACACCTGGAAAGCTCAAGCGTCCGCCGACAGCAAAGGACCTGGTGTCAAGAAAGCTTCCTGGCAAGCAGCACGCCGGCCCCCGGCCCCCCGGCCCCCCACGCCCGCGGGCAGGAGGACTCCCAGCACCCAAACCGGCCGCGGGGAGCCGTGCGGCACCCCGCCTGCGGGAGGGCAGAGCCGAGCCAGCCCCGCTGCCGGGCAGGGAAGGGGCGAAGCCGAGCCAGGCCGTGGCACGCAGGCGGGCCGGCTCCCCTCGGCCCTCCCGGGGGCTGGGCGGCCGCCGGGGCCCGGGACGGCTTCGCCACAGAGCCGCCCAGCCCCCGGGAGGGCCGAGGGTGCCGGTGGCACGGCCGGGACCCACGGCTCCTCCGTCGCTGCGGCAGCCCCGGGGCCGCGGCAGGAGCAGCGTGGGCCGCCCGCGCCCCTGCCCAGGCTACGGACCCGCCTGCCGGAGGCCCAGTGGCCGTGGGCGAGTCCTCGCCGGGGCAGGGAGCGCGGTGGGGCTGGGTGCTGGATCTGTCCCTCCGCACCCGCAGGGGCGGCCGCATTAGGCCTTGAGGCGCTCGCCGGCTGCCCGGGGAGGGGGGACGCGCCCACAGCGGGGCCGGAGCAGCCGCCACCGGCCGCAGCTTGTTCCCGGAGGGACACGGGACGTGCTGATGCCCCGGGGGCTCTCGACGCTCCGAGCGCTGCCTTGACACCGGCCCAGCACCGGACCTTGAGTATTTCTGAGCATCTGCTTCCTCCGGGGGTCCCGGCACGGCTCAGGCCCGCACCCACCTCCTGCGCTTTCCTCCCCGTTTCCCGCTTTCTGCAGCTTCACCCCC
>ML997731.1:917772-937258 GCA_010365825.1 Otus sunia | reverse complement strand
CCGAGCTCGGTGCCGCCGGGAGCGGGTGCCCGGTAACAGGTGACGGCAGCTCCCGGGGAGCGGTAATTAGAGAGGTATTAATTAACCTAATCCCCTGGCCCGACAGTAACGGGATTTCTTTCCTTCCCGCAGTTCCCAGCAGCGCGGAGCGAGCCCTTCCCCGGCAGACCCGGAGCTCCGGGCGCTGGACGCCAGGTCCGTGTTCCCCGGCACAGGCGCGGAGCCGGGTCTGTCGCTGAAGCGCCTTTACACCGCGCGGAGCCGGCAGCGGGGCCGAAGCCTGAACGGGCTTCTCGGAGAGGGGAGAAGCGCCGGGGCGGGGGGCTCTGGCGCGGCCCGCGCGCCTCGGGGGCTGCACTGTAGGGCGGCCCTTGGGCGAGACTCGGGATTGCCTGAGCGAGGGTTTAGGGCAGGTGCAGCCCGGCCGGGCGCTGGAGTTCTCACGCTGATGAACTGGCTGGTAAGGGAAGGACTAACGGAGGGTCCTGCCCCGGGCAGGGTGAGGCTCCAAGCCCCGGCTGACGGCTCAAGCAGAGCTGTGAGCTCCGGGCCGCAGCTTCACCCGGGCCTGCTGGGCAGCGTCTCGCCTGGGCCCGGCTTTGGTGGGATCCCGGCGGCGGGTGCCGCGCGGGGTGGCCGAGGAGCGGGTGCGGAGCAGAGCCGTTGTGTGGTGCCCCTTGGGTGAGCGTTTGAGCCGCGTGGCCGAGCTGCCCGGGCGCTCTGCGGGGACTGACAGCCCTGCCCGCCGCTCCTGCCGGCTGCCGGGCCCCGCTCTGCCCGCAGGCTGCCCGCGCCCCGTGTGCCTGTCGGAGGGGCGCAGCCGGGGCCGCCGGGTGGGCGGAGCGGGTGGGCTCCAGAGAAGGTCCCTCCTGATCCGCAGGGCGCTGGCCCGGCCTCTGTGTGTGTGTTGGGGCCGTTGACCCCGTTCCCACCCTCAAGGTGCTCCCTGTCGCTGTCACGCCTCGGTGCAGCCTCTTCTGCTGTGGATCTGTCGGAGGCGCTGGAGCGGCGGCGGAGGACCAGCGGGGCGTGTGGCTGGGCATCCTCTGCGCCGGGGCACGGCGACGGTGTCACGGTGTCACTTGCTGCTCCTGCAGCAGGAGTTATGTGTTGGTGTGGACCCTGGAGAGCTGCTGAGCTGCGATGAGGAACAGCCAGCTGCGGCCTGTGGGTTGGTCAGGGGACACGGCGCTGTGGCTGCGAGGTCACCCGGAGCCTCCCTCTGCCCTGCGCCGTCACTCTCTTCTCCTTTCACAGATCTCTGCCTCGCTGCCCCGATTTTTCCACCTCCTGGGCTGGCTTTGAAAGCGCTCCAGAGGAGCGGAGCCAAGTTCTCCCTAATAGCCTTTTCAAAACTTGCTCTTGTGTTTGCCCGGAGCAATTAGCCGCTTTGTTGTAGAAGAACAGTTTTTCATCAGCCCATGGATGGTTGCGTGGAAGCGGGGGGCAGCGAGGCGCCGTTGTTGGAGAGGGGGGGCTCGGGTGAACGTTGTCGGTGGCGCCTGTCGCGGTGCTGCTGCGGTGATGGCCGTTACGGTGACCTGGCAATGCTGGGGGTGACTGAGCGTCCCCCTGCTCGTGGCTCTGCGGGACGGGGAGTGCTGCTGTCCTTTCCCGGTCCTCTCTGGTGAGCTGGGGTGCCTGTGGAGGTCGTTGCTCGTTGTGGGGGTGCAGGCGGGGGGTGTTCCAGGTGTGTCTCAGAAGCAGGAAGGCAGATGGGAGCTGCTGTGGGGTTGCTGCCAGGGCTGCAGCCTGTTTTGAACGAGGCTGCTGGAGTGGGCAGAGCTGTCCCAAGCTGTCAGTGCCGCGGGCCCAGCGCTTGTGCTCTGCCCTCGCAGGGAAGCTAAAGAAAGATGAACTTTAGTGCTCGAGCTACTTTTAGCACCTTTGCTCTGAGCTCTGGACACCGTGTTTACCCCTGGGCTTGCATCATGCCGTGCTTGGCCTGGGCCATGTCGGTTGCTCCCTGGCTCCGTTCCAGAGACGGGAGGAGAGGCAAACCGCAGAGACGGGTGAGCCTGGCGGAATCGGAAAGGTTCAGCCCTCAGATCTGTAAACCCTGTCAAGGGAGGCTTCCCGGCGGCGGGGCTGGCTGGGGAGAGGCAGCTGTGTGGAGTTTTGGGGCTGACGACACCAGAGCCTCCCTAACGCTGGTGACTGACAGTGAGGAGCATCACGGAGCCTTTCCCTGCGTCACGGTCGGCGCCTCGGGCTGCCTGGCCGCTTTCTGCTGGTGCTGGAGGAGCTGCAGCCTGGTGACAGCGTCTCCTCTCAGCCCCCTGGGAGCGAGAGGAGGCTGTTGGCTGCGTCCTGACCGCTTCCTGCTCCCAGCCTGTCCTGCCGTCCCACATCCTCCCCTGACTCGGCGGTGGGCTGGGTGGCCGCTGTCACAGGGTCCCCTCCCTGGCCGCGTGCCCTCCTGCCACCTGCGGTCACCACTGGACTGAGCCTGTGTTACAGCAGAGCCCGTCTCGGGGCTCTTCCCAGCCCCCTGCCCGGGAAGGGTTTGCCGGGTCAGGCTCTGGCTGAGCTGGGGACTGTAAAAACTCAGCGTGATCTGCAGCAACAGCTGAGGGATCCCTCGAGGTGAGAGCTGGGGGCAGCGGCCATGTCCTGCCCCGGGCTGGCCACAGGCAGCGGCCGTCCCGTGTGGGACGAGCCTGCCCTGGTTCTTCTGCCCCCTGCGTGCGCTCTGCGGCGGCTCCTCTGCTCCCTCGGCCGCTCGCCTGGCGAGGAGGTGCCGCTGGTGGGGAGCGGTGCTGCAGCCCCTGTCTCGCTGGTTCTGTAGTTCAGGGATCGTAGGACGTGTGCGGTGCTGGGGCCCGCGCAGGGCGCCACTTCCTGCGGCTGCGGAGCATGCGCCGCGCCGGGGAGGATCCTGCGCTGGAGCAGGGGCCGGGGCTGCCACGGTGGCTCGTCCTGACGCTGTTTGTGGCAGCGAGAAGGGGCTGATTCCCGTCCAACCGCCGCGCCGCAGCCCGGGGGCTTTGCTTCTGGCCTTTCGGCGCCCTGCGGCTTGGGGGCCTGGTACCGCCCTGGAAGACCCAGATTGTGACTTTCTTGTGGAAGATCTTCTTGGGCCAGGGGCCAGTGAAGTGGCTTCTGGTTCAGCTGTTGCAGCCTGACAGGGGCAAGTCTGTTCACGAGCCGCTCAGCACCGGGCGCTGCCGGGGTCCGGCCCCCGCGGGAGGGTGGTGCTGCAGCAGCACCGGCCCTCGGCTCCCGGCTGGGGCTGGGGCAGCAGCTGCTGCTTCAGGACGCGCTGGTGAAGACCCCCGTGTGCGGGGTGCAGGAGGAAGAGGGTGGCCGAGCTCACCGGCAGGCAGGGGACTCTGGTAGGGTTTCAGCTCTTGCCCGGCCCATGGGTTTGTTGGGGTTTTTCCCCCAGGAGCAGCACCGTACGGTTCACGCTGTTGTAGCAGGCGCAGCACTGCGTTAGAAGGGGGAGTGCTCCATGTGCTGCTGCAGCTGGACAAGCGGCTGGCAGAGAGCTGAATCCACCACAAACTGGGGGCTTTGATGTGATGCCCAGTACGCAGCGTGAGCTGTGGCTCGTGGCCCAGCCTTTCTCGATCTGCAGTTGCAGAAAGCAAAATTCTGGGCCGTGTCACATCAAGCCAGGTCTTGCTCCAAGGCTGAAGGAGCGGCTGCTGTTTACAGGCTCCACGTGGGGCAGGGTCTCTCCTCCTCTCTCTCACTATTGCTCCACTGGAAACAGGCTTGCTTCACGTGGTCTTCTCTGAGGATTGCACCAGAGGGTTCCTGTTCAAGGTTAATGTCCTGCGGATGTTGCTCCAGTCTTTGGGGCTGTTCGATGCTGGGAAGTTCTAAAAAACTCTTTAACTCCATGTCAGGCACCAGTGTCTGTCTTCTCCCTGTGTCTCCGTCCATGACAGGATGTTCCCCCTTTCCTCTCCCCTTACAAAAAACATTCAGGAAAATGGGGAGAGTGTCACATGCAGCAAAGATCAGAAGAGCACCACGTACTGTGATGCTGGAAGCATCAGGTGGCAGCGATCAGATACGTGGGCCCACTGTGGAGAAGCTGCCAGTGACACCCAGCTCCGTGCTGCACAGCCCCTCCTCGAGGAGCTGGGGGGGGGTCAGCTGCAGGCGGTGGCAGGGTGCCTGTGGACCCCTCTGGTGCTGCTGGAACCAGCTCTGTGCTCCCGGCAAGGTTCAGAACTCCTGCCCGATGCTGTCCGGGGGACTCTTGCCCTCCCGGCCCCACCGACACCCGTCGTGGCTAACGGAAGCCTGCCTGGCTCCCGCGCGCAGCCGCCGCTCTCGCGCTGGCCTGGCCATCGTGTCTTCGCCTGCGTCCAGCCCGTCCTGGGGCCCAGGGCCGAGCCGCCTGGTCTCCCGCAGGGGAGTAAATCCCGTCTGGAGGGGCCGCGCGGCCTTCCTCCCCCCGCCTGCTCGCTGAGCCCCCCGCGCCTCCTGGCGCTGGGATTTCCAGTGCTGGGGCGCGGTGCCCTGGCTCGCGCCGAGCCCGGGGCCAGCCTGGGGCTCGTGGCCGGTGCTGGCCCCCACGCCTGTGCCCTGCTCCTGTGGCCCTGGCCGGGCCGCTGGCCTGGCTGCTGGCCCGGCCGGCACGTCACTCGCTGCGGTGACCTTTGGGAAGAGCAAACAGCAGGGAAGTGCCTTCTGCCAGCGTCAGGCGGGGCTCTGCGCCGTCGCTCCCTGCCGTCCCCTCGTTAGCGTTAGTTTGATTTCCATCGATACACGAGTTGCTAACTCGAAAATTGCTCCTTCCTTGTTTCTGTTGTTTCCTGGCAGTCTCCGCCTTCTGCGCTGACTGTAAGCTCTGCAGCTCCTTCCCTGCCTCCCGGAGCAGAGCCAGGCTGCAGGCGCCTGGAAGGCTTTGGCCCCAGACTAAAGCCTTGTACCTTGTCGCTGGTGACCTACGTGCCCGAGACCCCCCTTTCCCCCCGTGGCACGAAGGTAGGAAAGCTTTGGGAAACGGTGCCTCTCTCTGGAGAGTGTTTGGCCGAAGGCAGGCGCTTGGGAGCTCTCCTGCGGGGAAGCTCAGTGCTCGCCGGGCTGAAGCCAGGCAGTTGGCAGCTGAACTCCTGAGCCGAGCCCAAAGCGCATCCCCTGCGCTCCGGGAGCTCCTGCGCGGCTCCGCGGGGCTGGGTGGCGGTAGGAGCTGCCTGCGGGGTAACTTGTAACCCCGGTCTGACCCTGCGGTGAGGAGCAGGGCGTAGCGAGGCTCCCTGCCCTCCCTCCTGCCCGTCTGGGTGTGTGAGCGGCTGCGTCTGAACTGACCTGCTGGGGTTGAGCCTCCCCGAGCCCTCGGGCTGTGTGGGCTGGGAGAGCCGCAGGGCTGGGTGAGGCTCAGCTGAGCTCGGCCTGCCTGCTGCACTCAGGAGTTACCGTGCGAATGGCTGCCAGCGCCAGCTCTGCTCTTCTGATCTCAGATGTTTTAGATTAATTCCGTGACGTGGTGAAAAGAGAATGAGTCAGAATCTGGCCTTTATTCAGCTTCGCAGCTGGGACAGCTGGAGTGAAACCTTTCTGCTGCCACCCTCCCGGGGAAGCTCGCCCAGGCAGGGCAGGGGCAGGCCGGGCTGGGGCTGAAGCTGCTTTTCACACTCGCCTTTGGCTGGATTTCGTTACCTCCCGGGAGGCAGCGGTGCTGCCGGGCCCTTGCTTTTGCTTCTCTGGCCGCTTTGCCGCTCGCCCTGTGGACAGGCGAGGCTGCGCGGCCGCGTCCTGCGCTGCCGGGGCGCAGGTGTCAGTGGGTGTGAAAAGGGCTTTTCCCCTCGCAGCCAGGCTGGTTCCTTCCCTCTCCTCCCCCGGGCGTGCGTGACGTTAGTCCCGCACTAACGATGCGGTTTCGGTCTGTGGTTCCGCCTTCCCTTGACCCAGGTCTGCCCTGGGGTGTCGGCAGCGGCACCTGCCCTCACCAGAGCCCAGCCTGGAGGCACAAACCAGTGCTGGTCCCAGGGCTCCTTGAGCTGGTCCCCTGCTGCCGGCCCAGGGCAGGTTTTGCTGAAGAGGAACCAGCTCCTGGACGCGGGATCAGCTCCGCAGGGACACCGGGCCTGGGCTCACCCCTCAGGGCACGTCAGAGCTCTGTGGTGTCGTGGGCCGGAGCTGTGCCCGCAGCCGCTGCCCCGGCCCCGTGCTGCCCTCGGAGGGACGGGCACTGCCCAGCCCTTGCCCGAGCCAGCCCCCACTGAGCCGTGTGCCCTGGGCTCGCCGTGCCCCGACTGTCGCCGGTTCTGGCCCCTCAGCCCTCCCCAGAGGGGAGCAGCGGTCGTGGCTGGGCCCTGCCGACCGGCTGGCGGGAGGGAGCCTGGGAGGTCCCAGGTGCCAGCTCCGAGCAGCACGTGTCCATGTCCCCCAGGTCCCCGGAGCTGGCCAGGATGGCGCAGTGGAACCAGCTGCAGCAGCTCGACACACGGTACCTGGAGCAGCTCCACCAGCTCTACAGCGACAGCTTTCCCATGGAGCTGCGGCAGTTCCTGGCCCCGTGGATCGAGAGCCAGGACTGGTAAGGCCTTGCGAAACACCGACCTGGGGACTTTGCTCGGGACACCCACCCTCGGGTGCCAGCAGCCGGGCTGGGGGTGGTCTGCAGGAGCTCTGCTGCATTCCCCGGGCTCTTGACTGGTGGGACTGGTCTCCCTCCCTGAGGGGGAGCGGGACTCGGTGCACGCGGTGTCAGACCCCGGACCAGGGGAGGGGGAGCTCCAAAGCAGAGGTGACCCCGTCCAGGCTCTGCTGTGGATGAGGTTGACACAGAGACTGATCCCAGGATCCCGCCCAGAGAGCACGTGGGACTGGTGAGGCGCTCGCGTGCGCTGTCTGCCTGGCTTAAGGCCAGAGTTTAAGCCCGAGTCCAAAACCTCCCTGTCGCCCTTGCGGGCACAACCCAAAGGCTCAGCTTATTGGCGTGAAGCCAGTCAGGCCTGCTCGGTGCAGGTTAGGAAGGTGGCTGGGTGGTGACATTGCTCGGGGGACGGTGGGCGTGGGCAGAGCCGCCCTGCCTGCAGCGCTGCCCTCCGCGCTGCCTTGCCCCGTCCCCTGTGCCGGGCGCCCAGGCCTCTGCCCCCCGCGCAGGGCGTACGCTGCCAGCAAGGAGTCGCACGCCACGCTGGTGTTCCACAACCTGCTCGGGGAGATCGACCAGCAGTACAGCCGGTTCCTGCAGGAGTCCAACGTCCTGTACCAGCACAACCTGCGGCGCATCAAGCAGTTCCTGCAGGTGAGCAGGGGGAGCCTGTGGGAGCGCGATGCTTCCTCAGCAGCACTGAAGGGTGATCCCAGGAGTTAGGCTGTGCCTAACCCCGGCGTTTGAACCTTTTACAGAGCAGATACCTGGAGAAGCCGATGGAAATAGCGCGCATCGTGGCTCGCTGCCTGTGGGAGGAGTCCCGGCTCCTCCAGACGGCTGCCACCGCAGCCCAGGTCAGTGGCTCAGCTGTGCTGGGCCCCGTCCCGCCGCCCGGGGCTGGAGCCGCGGGCCGAAGCTCCCCCCTCGCTTCCTGCGGTGGCGATAGCTGCGCTGTGCCGGGGGACGCCCGGCTGCAGGGCCCGATAACTTCTGCTTCCCGCCAGGATGCAGCCCGGGCGCTCTGTGCCGGGGCGGCCGTTGGCCGCGTGCGCCCAGCTCCCCTCTCACCGCTGGCGCGGGGTGAGCCCTGCGCCTCGCCCTGCAGCCCCCGGGCTAGTGCTGCCAGCGAGCAGCGGCTGCTCTGGCTTTTGTTAGTGAGGGGGGTGAAGACCCTTCCTGCCAAACCCCAGGCTGGCAGGGGAGTGTCCCTGGGTCGTGGCGCTGCTCTGACACCCTCCGTGTCCCCTCTGCAGCAAGGGGGACAGGCAACGCATCCGACAGCGGCCGTAGTGACGGAAAAGCAGCAGATGCTGGAGCAGCATCTGCAGGATGTGAGGAAGAGGGTGCAGGTACGTGTGCTGCCTTGGCACCTCCTCCTTTCCCCACCTCGGTGACTTAGGGCTTTGAATAAATCTGCGTCTCTTGCCTCGCAGGATCTGGAGCAGAAGATGAAAGTGGTGGAGAATCTCCAGGATGACTTTGATTTTAACTACAAGACTTTGAAAAGCCAAGGAGGTAATGGAAGCTCATTAGCACCTGGCAAACCAAAGTGTGTTCCTGCAAGGAAACTTGCTGGAGGGCGTGTTCCAGCCCTCCTGGTGCTGCTTCTCCCAGAAGGGTGGCTTGGGCTCAGGGCATTTGCCTGGCACTTGGAGAAACCTTTTCTTTTGTTTCTGCCCCTGATGCTGCCTCCGGGGGAGCTGAACCAGACTGCCTGCCAGTAAAGAAATGGCGTGGGGAGGTGATAGTGGGAAGGGCAGCAAGGTGCTCAGGGGCTGTGCAGATCCCTGCCGAGCTTCTGAGGCTGCCCAGGGCGCCCGCTCCTTGGCGTGGAAGTGTTTTGTTTGTGTGACGCCTGTGTGCGCGGCTGAAGCGCTCTCACCTCTGCACAGACATGCAGGATCTGAACGGGAACAATCAGTCCGTGACCCGGCAGAAGATGCAGCAGCTGGAACAGATGCTGACGGCGCTGGACCAAATGCGGAGGGTACGTCGTGCGGCTGCGCTCGGGTGCCCCCGGGCTGCGGCGCTGCCCTTGTCCCCGCTGTGAGCTCGGTGCTGCCTCGTGGCCGGAGCAGCGCTGGGAACGGCCCGGGGCCGCTTCTGTCCTGTCTGTGAGTACGGAACTTGCAGATCTCGGGGGAGCCGGAGGGTGTTGAAGGTTCTGCTTTCTTTTCTGACAGGGGATTGTGAGCGAGCTGGCTGGACTGTTGTCAGCCATGGAGTATGTGCAGAAGATGCTGGCAGATGAGGAGCTGGCAGACTGGAAGAGACGGCAGCAGATCGCCTGCATTGGCGGCCCACCAAATATCTGCTTAGACCGGCTCGAGAACTGGTAGGAGCTGGCTGGGGTTGGATCAGCCCCGGCAGAGGTGGCTTTCAGACACCTGCAGTGGAAATGAGCTCTTTGCTTCTGGAAATGTCCTTGCAAAGTGGCTTCTGATGCCCATGAGCGTACATGTAGCATAAACGTAGTCCACTCCTCAGGCTGATCCTCCCGAGTGGGCACTAGTGCTGGAATGGTTTAGCCCCAGGCCTGGGGGATTTTGAGGCTGCTGTGAGAAGTTCCTGTTCCTGGTGTGTCTCTGCAGAACTTGGGCGCCCGTGTGTTTCTTTTGTAATGCACGGCCTAGAAAAACGCCCTGGGCCGGGAGCCACAGACACGTTCTGTTCCGTTCTGGGCTGGTTTGGTACAACTGAGGGAGGAGGAGGAGGGTGCTGCGGGCGGGGGCCGTGTGGGGCTCGGGCCAGCACTACCCGGGCTCTCCCTGCCCCCCAGGATCACCTCTCTCGCCGAGTCACAGCTGCAGACCCGGCAGCAGATCAAGAAGTTGGAGGAACTGCAGCAGAAAGTGTCCTACAAGGGCGACCCGATCGTCCAGCACCGGCCCATGCTGGAGGAGCGGATTGTGGAGCTGTTCAGGAACCTGATGAAGAGGTGCCGAGGGCCGGGCGGGGGCTGCGGGCGGTGCCCTGGTCACGGGTGTCGGGGGGGCCCTGAGCGGGCCGGGCCCGGCCGGGGGGCTGAGCGTGGCTCTTGCGCCTTCGCCCCGCAGCGCTTTCGTCGTGGAGCGGCAGCCCTGCATGCCCATGCACCCCGACCGGCCCCTCGTCATCAAAACCGGCGTGCAGTTCACCACCAAAGTCAGGTGGGTCGCTGGCCCCCGCGATCGCGCCGCGGGCGGGGGGAGCCGGGGCCGGGGCCGATGCAGCCTCGGGCTTGCCCGGGGAGCGCTGGCGCTGGGAGGGAGCGGTGGCGCTGCTGGAGAGGCGCCCGCCTGACTCAGGGCAGGGATGGCGGCTGCTGGCCGGGGCTCTGCCGCCTTCCCGGAGGCGGCCCCGGGGTTCTGGTAAATCCCGCCGCGGGGGCGGGCGGCAGGAAGCGTCGGCACGTCCCTGGCCAGCTGCCTCCCGGCTGCCCCGCGCTCCCGCTGCGCTCCCGCTGCCCCTTGGCATGTGGCCGCATCTGGCCGCGGGGCAGCGTGGGGGGGCCCGTTCAGGGCGGGTGTCTGCCCGGTGCGGGCAGCCAGCGGCCGACACCAGCCCTGCGGGAGTGTCGGCAGCGCCGCGGTGGGAGGGTGGGGGCCGGCGTGGCGCGGGCAGCGCCAGGGGGCTCGGGGCTGCCGGGGGGGCTGCGGGGCCGCCCGTCCGGCTGCTCCGCGGCCGTGCCAGCCGCCGTGTCGCGCTCACGCTCTGCGGCTGCTGACTCTTTGCAGGTTGTTGGTCAAGTTTCCGGAGCTGAACTATCAGCTGAAAATTAAAGTCTGCATTGACAAGTGAGTGCTGCGCCCTGATCCTGGCGGCGCTGGGTGACCGGAGCGGGACCCCCTCCTGCTGCCGTTGGGTTGGGCTCGTGCCTGCACCCAGAGCCGGCGTGACCCCCAGCAGAAGGGGAGGGCGCAGGGTGATGCTGGGTGCTAAGGGTTCATTCCCAATGTGGTGGGGGGACAGCCTGGGGGGCCCGTGGGACTCGGTGTGATGCAGCCAGCCCCACACACCAGCTCGTCTGCACCAGGGTCAGGCGGCCGTGGCCGTGACCGGGTGTCTCCCCTTTCCTAGGGACTCCGGGGATGTTGCAGCACTGCGAGGGTAAGTGCGACATTTGGTTGTTTTGGTTTTTCCTTGCTTCTGCTTTTAATCCTGGCAAACCTCCTGCCGCACGTTTGTCCGGGAGGGCCCTGTCAGCCACGCTCTGCCTTTCCTCTTTCAAGGTCCCGGAAGTTTAACATCCTGGGGACAAACACCAAGGTCATGAACATGGAGGAGTCGAACAACGGCAGCCTCTCAGCAGAGTTCAAGCACCTGGTAGGTACCTGGAGCTCCCGGGCTGCTCCCGTCAAGGCCGTGTGCCATCGCAGTGCTCCTCCAGCCGCCTCCTTCTCTCCGCAGACCCTGCGGGAGCAGCGGTGCGGTAACGGAGGCAGAGCCAACTGTGACGTAAGTGCTGGGGGGCCCTTTGCCGGCAGCTCTGCTCCCCACCCCGCTCCCTGTCGAGCACCCAAGATGGGGTGTCCGCAGGCACCCTCTGGCCCCTTGACAGCGGCGCTGGGCCCAACAGCCGTGTGTCAGGCCCAGGTCAGGTGTCCTGCGTGCTCACAGTGTCCTCTTCTGCCCCAGGCCTCGCTGATCGTCACCGAGGAGCTGCACCTCATCACCTTCGAGACAGAGGTGTATCACCAGGGGCTGAAGATCGACCTGGAGGTGAGCTGTGGGTTCCTGCCCATCGCTGCCATGGGCCTGGGCGTAGAGGAGCCCTGAGAGATGTCCCAACCCATGGTCACATCCTGTCTTTGCAGACCCACTCGCTGCCTGTGGTGGTCATCTCCAACATCTGCCAGATGCCCAACGCCTGGGCGTCCATCCTGTGGTACAACATGCTGACCAACAACCCCAAGGTAGGGCCCGGCGCCGGGGGCAGCTGGCAGAGCAGCAGCGCAGGCTTTGGGGCTCTCAGCAGGCAGGCTGCAGGCAGAGAGAGGGAAGCTGGGGCCTGGGGGCAGGACCTGGCCCTGCTTCTGTTGCCGTGTCCTGCTCAGGGCTCAGTTTTCCCTCATGCAGAACGTGAACTTCTTCACCAAGCCCCCCATCGGGACCTGGGACCAGGTGGCAGAGGTGCTGAGCTGGCAGTTCTCCTCCACCACGAAGCGGGGCCTCAGCATCGAGCAGCTGACGACGCTGGCAGAGAAGCTGCTAGGTAACGCGGCGGGGGCGCCCTGCCCGGCCCTGCCCTTGGCTCCCCGCTGGCGCGTGTGCTGCCGGAGCACTGGCGTCGTGTTTGGGAGGGGAGCTGTCGTTTTCAGTTGCTTGGTTTTCTCCCAAACGTGATAAACGTTGGGTTGCTCCCTGGAAGTGGTGTCTTTGGAAGAACAGCTCTAAATGTTGATGCTCCTGTTCTCTTCCAGGGCCAGGCGTGAATTACTCCGGCTGCCAGATCACCTGGGCCAAGTTCTGCAAGGTAGAACTCCCTCTCTTCACCAAGTGCCTTCCCTTGGCCGCTCCCTCCCTCCCAGCCATGCTCACGGCCTCTCTGCCCTCTTCCTCAGGAGAACATGGCTGGCAAAGGCTTCTCCTTCTGGGTCTGGCTGGACAACATCATTGACTTAGTGAAAAAATACATCCTGGCGCTGTGGAACGAAGGGTGAGGCTGGGCCAGCGCTGGGCTGGGCCCTGGGAGGGGTCCCAGGAGCCCTGTCCTGAGGGGGTGGGTGCCTTGCCCAGGTGCAGCTGGGCTCTCCTGGGATGCTTTTTCTGTCCAGGCCCTGGTGGCTGGTTTGGAGTGAAAACGACCTGGGAATCCTTAAAATGTCGGTGGCTCTGCTGGTGGCCGGGCCAGGTCCCGCTGCCGCGCAGAGAGCGGGGAGTGTTTGTGTCCTGGGAGAGCGGCCCCGGTGTCCTGACCCCCCTCGCTTCCCGCTGCCCAGGTACATCATGGGGTTCATCAGCAAGGAGCGGGAGCGAGCCATCCTGAGCACCAAGCCCCCGGGAACCTTCCTGCTGCGGTTCAGCGAGAGCAGCAAGGAGGGCGGCATCACCTTCACGTGGGTGGAGAAGGACATCAGCGGTACGTGGCTCCCCCTCGCTGCCCGGGGCGCGGTGCCGCGCTCCGCCGCCTTCCCGGGGCCTCGGAGCCCCCGCTCGGACCCTTCTGCGTCCTTGTCCTGACGGGGCCTCTGCCTCGCTGAACGCCTTGAGCCCGCCTGCCCTTTGCTGGTCCCGGCCTCCTGCCTGTCCCTGCCCCTGGGGCGCTGGAACCACCGGGCAGGTCCCGTTCTGCCAGGCGAGGCCCAGCACGGCCCCGGCCCCCCTTGTCCCTGGGGCGGTTGAGGACGGCCCCGCCTTTGCCCTGTGCCAAAAGTCTCCTTGTACAGGGAAGACCCAGATCCAGTCCGTGGAGCCTTACACCAAGCAGCAGCTGAACAACATGTCCTTCGCGGAGATCATCATGGGCTACAAGATCATGGATGCCACCAACATCCTGGTGTCACCCCTGGTGTACCTGTACCCCGACATCCCCAAGGAGGAGGCGTTCGGGAAGTACTGCCGCTCCGAGAGCCAGGAGCACTCCGAGGCCACCGACTCAGGTAGTCGTTGACTTTCTGCGCTCCAGCACGACTCCGGTGTCGCGGGGAGGCTCCGGGGACGGCGCTGCTGGAGGAGCTGCCACCGGGGCGCGGGCACAGCGTGGGGGCAGCGCGGGGTCCCCGGGGGCTGCGCGGGGGCTGGGGGAGCGGGGTTCCTCCTCCGGCGGCTGGTGACGAGGCTGCTCGCTGCTCCGCAGGTGCTGCTCCCTATCTGAAGACCAAGTTCATCTGTGTCACCCCGTGAGTGTTCCTGGGGGTGTCTGTGGGTGCTGGGTGGGGGTGTGTGCTTGGCCATGCCTTGGGTGGGGGACGGTTCCTTCCCATCCCCACCTGGACTCTGCCTGGGTGCCGTGGGGCTCCCAGCCTGGGCAGGGGGAGCCCGTGGGGGCTGAGCCAGGCTCCAGCTCGCGGGCCCGTCCCTCCCCTCCGGGGGCCCCTTTCCTCTGCAGAGTCTTGGGGCTGGCAGGGCCGTGCCCTGGGGCCCGTCGGGGCGGGGAGGGGGTGTGGGAGCTCTGGCCAGGCCCTGACTCCAGAGGTCTCAGTGCTTTTCCCTTCCTCCCTTGCATAGCACCTCCTTCAGCAACACCATCGACCTGCCCATGTCCCCGCGCACCCTGGACTCGCTCATGCAGTTTGGCAACAACAGCGAGGGGGCGGAGGCCAATGCCGGGGGGCAGTTCGGTGAGTCTGGTGGGACACGACACCCCGGGGGCTCCCGGCTGTGCCCACGCACGAGCCCTGTGACCTCCGGCTGTGTCTCCCCCCAGAGTCGCTGACCTTCGACATGGAGCTGACGCAGGAGTGTGCTTCTTCCCCGATGTGAGGTGCTCTGCCGGCGCTCGCGGGGCCCCCAGGACTCGGGCTCCCCCGCCTCCGAGGAGCTCCCCCAGGCTCGCCCTGCTCGGCCGCGGCTGCGCGGGGCCCCTCCTCGGGAGGAGCTGGGGGCCGGGCTCCTCGCCACCACTGATTCCTTGTTTGACCCAAACGACCACCCCCCTCCCCAGGGCGGTGCCGTTCATCTCTCGGGGGGGAGGGGGGATGAACCTTTTTCTATTTCCTTCCATAACAGTTTTTTATTATTGTTTTGCTCATTCAAGTGCCTATTAGCCTCCGATTGCAGCCTCAGTTTTTACAAACGCTTCTGCAGCCCGGTGGTGCTGCCCGCTGTTGAAAGCTGCTTCCCTGACTGCCAGAGTCCCAAAGCCCGGGACGATCCTCCAGGCGCCTGAGGGCATCGGCCACCCCTGGCCTCCAGGGGCCACCCGATGCGCTGGGTGAGGGGGTTCTGTGCTGCTGCCGCCCCAGCCAGCACCCCCAGAGCTCACGGGGTCTCTCCTCTCTGCACCTCTGGCCGTGGGGACCAGCTCCTGGCCAGAGCTGCGAGGTGGACGGGCCCCGTGAGGGCTGGGCTCGGTCTGGGCTGGGTCTGGGCTCGGTCTGGGCTCGGCCTGGGCGCTGCGGGGAGCTGGGAGTTTCAGTGGCTGCCTGTGCTTGCTACCACCTTCCTGCTGCGGGCACAGAGCCGGGGCTGGCTCCAGCAGCCCCAGGGCTCCTGCTGGGACCACTGGCTTCCCCTCGGTGCAAAGGCCGCCCTGGGGCAGGGCAGTGATGTGTCCCAACGCCAGCTCATGCTTGTGAGCGTGCGGCCCTTGCACCTTGGCTCGGTTTTGGGCCCTGGCTCTAACCAGAGGCTGCCCCAGCCGTGGCTCGCCCTGGGGCCTGGCTGGTGCCCTCGCTGGGCAGCGTTGGGCCCGCTGGATGTGGGGGGGAGGATGGGGGGCTGCTGGATCCAGCATGACCTGCAGTGGGGGGCCTGGCCTGGCCCCTTCCCTCTGATATGGCTTGTAATGGCCCCGGCAGTGGGTTTGCAGCTCCTCGGGGGCCTGGCGTGGTGGTTCTGTTGGAGGTTGGCTGTCGCTGTTAAGGCAGGAGGTGGCCAGAGCTGGAGGGAGCAGGATGGTGCAGGGAGAGGAATCCACTGTTGGCTGGTGCTGGGCAGAGCTGTGGGTGGTGCGGAGGGCAGGTCTCCTTGCTGGGGGGTTGGTTGTGGCTCTGTATTTTCCGAGAGGGGGGAGCCCTCCTGCCCTTTTCCTGCAGTGGGCGTGCAGACGCCGATGAGCAAGGAAGGGGAGGGGGAGGCAGTGGGAGAGCTGCGCCCCCCCCCCAGCATCTGGTGTCACTGGGTCTGTGGTAGGAGGGTTGTGCTGTGCTCGGCCGGGCCTGGGGTGCGGGGGCTGTGGGTAACACCAGCAAAGAAACGTCTCACTGGGCACCAGCCCCGGGCCTGGCAGGTCTGTGACGGGTCTTGGTTTGGTCCTGGGTGAGGAAAAACCCTCCATCGTCTGCACCAGCGAGTGCTGTGGCGCAGGGTGGACGCAGCACCTGGCTCTGGCTGCTCTGCCCGGTAAAGAGCGTGGGGTGTCCCCCCAGCCCTGGGCTGCACTGGCACCATCGCAGCCTGCGGGCAGGGGCTCGGGTCCCCAGGAGAAGGGGGGGGCTGTGGGCAGGAGGGGGGCCAGGAATGCCCTTGGAAGCTGGGAGGTGCTCGGAGGGGCCGAGGGCCGCTTGCCCCCGCGCTCCTGTGTAGTTGCCTCCAGCTGCAGTCACTGTAGCCCTGGGCAGCATTCAATACTGTAAAAAGTTTTATTTTTTGTATATTTTATTGCTGTATCTACAGGCTTTAACCTTCTCCAAAATAAAGGCTCTGAAGCGAGGCGCTCTGGGGCTGTGAGTTCAGCTGTCTGCAGGCAGCGCCCGCCTGGCCCCGCTCCGGGAACTGGGGCCTCCGTCAGCGAAAGGCCGGGGCTGCGGTTTGCTCGGTGCGAGCCCCCCCGTGCCCCCCCCGGGGCGCCTGCACCTGCGCTGCCCCCCACGCGTGGGCCGCCGGGGCCGTATCGCCGCGGGCAGGGCCCTGCCGGGGGGCTGGGGGGGGATCGCCGCCCCCCAGCCCGGCGCCGCTTTCTCTCTGCCCCCGGAGCAGCGCCCGGGTCTCTCCTCCGCTTGCGTCAAGGAAACTCCTGCGCCGGCGTGGGAGGACGCGGCTGCGCCCCGACCCCTGCGCCGCTCCCCGGGGGCTGGGGGTGACTTTCCCCGCGCGGGGGTGGCTGCCAGCGGGACGGGGCTGCAGCCTGGACCTGTCCTGCCCTGGTGGGGACCGGCCACTGCCCCTGGGCTCTGCGGGATGAGGATGAGGTCTGTCTGTGTCTGTGTGTCTCCCCAGGGCAGTGCTGCCCGTAGGGCTCCTGCAGGGTCCCTGCCCTCAGCACTTGCCACCCGTGGACCTCTGCACCCTTGTGGAGCAGCAGGATCGGGGCAGGGTTTGGGCTCTGACGAGGCCAAGAGCAAGAGATTATTGCCCTGCGTGAGCGGGATTAGCCGGGGGATTTTCATGCGGGTCATGCTCAGTAAATCCCCCACTGCTGGGCTGCTTCGGGGCGCTCGACGTGGCCCTGGAGCCTCCCCTGCTCTCCCTCCACCCCAGAGCCTCCTGCTCGGGTTCCAGCCAAGCACTGAGGCCGTTGTGGGTCCGTGCACTGGAACCAGCCCCCCCAGACGCTCCTGAGCTGCCAAACCCTCTCCCGTGCCCCAGGCAAGGCCTGGGATCGAGCACCCTGGGGTGTGGGGGGGGATGGGGCGGCTCACAGGGGCGCATGGCCCAGCCCCAGGGCCCCCCCTTCCTTCTCTGCCACTTGCCAGCTCCCCTGTCCCAGCTGCAGGATGAGCTGGAAAACCCCGGAACAAGTGATTTTCTTACCAATATGCAAACCCGGGGGCTGCCACAACCCTTTGCTGACAGGAACGCAGCGTCCCCTCCCCACGCTCCTGCTGATAAGTGGTTTCTTGTCTCCCTGCCCCCCCCACGCCCCCCCTCCATCCCTGTCGGAACCTGCCCCACTCCCTGGGTTTAGCTGGGGGGACCCAGCCCCTGAGTAAAGGGGTTCATTGGCCCCGGATCTGATCTCGGGGGCTGTGAATGATCCTGTTGGCAGGAGGGGGGGCGAGTGCTGCAGCCGGATTTGCTGCAGGACAAAGTGCCTGGGGAAGGTCCCTGGGCTGGGCAGGGCTGGCCGGACCCTGGCGGTACCGGAGGGCAGCTGGGTCACCACCCTGTTCCCCCCCTTCAGGCCTTCCCTGGGGGGCCGTGGTTTGGGTGGGGCTGGGCTCCCCGTTTCTCCCCGGGCTGGGTGCTGCAGCAGGGGCTGTTTGTGGCTCCGAAAGGAGGTCAGGGGGTGGCTTTGCTCCTTCCCGGGGCCACGGCCGCCCCCCCGCCACGCAGCGGGGACGGTGTCTGAGCTAAACCTGCCATCGGATTAGGGGCTTCCACGTGCAGATAAGCCGCTTGGGTCGCAGCCGCCTGTGGGAGGGGTGTGGGGCGGCCCCAAGCTGCAGGACCCCAGAGCAGGCGGCTGTCGGCTCCTGGGGGGCCCAGCTGGCTGAGCCCCGGGGTCCCGCCTGTGCCATATCCACGGTCCCTCAGGATAAACCCACAGACGGGGATTAGAGAGGCCGCAGCACGGCTGCGATTACAGCCCCCGGGGCCAAGCGACTGCAAGGGGGGGTGGGAGGCAGACACCCCCCAGGCTCGGCCGGGACCTGCCAGGGGCGCAGGATCCCCCCGCAGGGACGTGGCTCTGGACTCCCACAGCACTGAGCGGCCGCGTGGTCCGGGCTGTGCCCCGTAGCAGCACCCATGGGTGGGACCGTGGCCATGCCAGGGGGTACCCGAGGGGCAGAGGTGTCCTGTGGGGAGAGCACGGGGCTACGTGGGGCCACAGCCGGGGCTGGGTGGCTGCACTGAGCACCCCCCACCCTGACTGCTGTCGCAATGACCCCGGCAGCTCCAATGAGGTGGGGAAACCACAAGCCTCCCCCTCAGCCGCCCCGGCAGGTCCCAGCTCCCCTGGCTCTTGGCGGGGCGGCCGTGCCCTGAGCTCGGCAGCGCAGAGGCTCCCACGCGGCCCATCGCAGCCGCCGCTCACGTTTCAGACCACGGCGGGTTCCCATTGCGCAGCAGAAGCGCGGCCCCAGCAGCCGGGGAGACGCGCGTGGTCCCCTCCTCCGTCCTGCCTGTCCAGCCGTGAGCGGCCGTCGAGGTGGAACGGGGAGCGAGCGGCGGGATGCTCCGCTCCAAACCCGTCTGAGCCTCCTCCTCGTCACGCCCTCGTCGAGGGCGGCTTTGAGCTGAGCTGCAGAGCACAAGCCATCGCTGCCCAAGCCAAGCGCCATCCCTGCCTCCCAGCGCTCGTAAAACAACAGTCAAATATTGCATCACTCTCAAACTTTAATACGCAGCAGAGCTGAGCCAAGCAAGGTCTCGGCGGCAGCACCCGCTGCCAGGTGTGGCGGAGGTCGGGCCCGGTGCTCCTGCACGGCCCCCGAGTGCCGCCGTCTGCCAGCCCCCCAGCGCCTGCCATGCCGGGGGGACACGACCTCCCTGTTCTCCCGCGCGTGTCCTGTCCTGGCTCACTGGGCTGTGCCGGCACCAGTGCCACGGGGCGAAGGGCCCTGGGCCGGACCCGCCGCAGCTCCTCACCGTCCCCACGGACTCGCGCTGCGCCCAGGCTCGGCTGCGCAGGAGGCTGGTGGGATTCAACCAAAATTGGTTTCCGAGCCCTGCACGCTCCGGGCTGCCAGCCCACTGCAGGGGGCTCCTCAGGTGGGTTTGTTGCCCCATTTTCCTTCCAGAGATGCGGTTTCCTTGGTGTCCATCAGCACGGGGCCTGGGAATTAGCCCGGGGGGGGAGCCCTCAGCATCCCTCGGCATCCCTCTGCCTTCGTCCAGGCACAGTAGCTCTGCTGGAAACCCCCCAGCATGGGGACTGTGTGCTGTCCCCCCGCCGTCCCCAGAGCCGGGCGCCCGCTCAGACCGCGGGTTCCGGACCACAAAGGCAGAGCCCCACGACAGCCCCCAGCCCCCAGCCCCCGCCTCGCCCCGCTGCCAGTCGGGATGGAGCGACTGGCCTTCCCCGCTTTGCCGCCCAGTCGCCACCTCTTCCAGCTCCAGCCTGGGGGCGTTCGGGGCTGCTCTCGCTTTTGGGTTCCTGCTTTCCCTCCGCTCCTGCTTCCTCCTTGGCCCCAGCTGCCAGTTCCCGTTCCTGCCGCGCGGCCGAACCCCCGCCCGTGCTCGGCCGTGCCGTGCCCTCATCCCGCTCCGTCTGCGGACGCGCTGCGGGTCCTCGGTCCCAGCGGGGCGGCCGCGGTGCCTCGCGGTCCCGGTCCCGGTGCAGCCGCTGCTGAACTGGGCTGACCCGCGGCAGCGTGTTTATGGCAGGAGCCGGCTGGGGCCGAGCGGTTACTGTGGCAACCTGGACTCTGCCGAGGGGAGCGCTCCGGCGAGCGCAGG
>ML997731.1:899673-911969 GCA_010365825.1 Otus sunia | reverse complement strand
GGGGGCAGCCCGGCGGGAGCGGGGGTCCCGCTCGGTGGCGGCGGGACGGGGGGTCCGCGCTGCCGGGGGGAGGCAGATGGGAAATGTTCCCCCGCGCGAGGCGGGAGCGGTGACACCCCCGGGGGTGGCAGTGCCCGGTGGCCTTTCACCCAGCTCCTGCGCCGGCCGGGGCCCAGCCGGGTGACTTCGAGCTCGGGGAAGCGGTGGCCACCTGCCCGGGGAGCGGGGGGCGGGACGGGAGCTGTCGGGGCTCTGTGGCCAGCTGGCCACCGGGCTGGCGCCAGGCCGGGCTCCCGGCAGCTCCTCGCCACGACACCGAGCGGCCCCGGGGCTCCTGCGCCCAGCACTGGGGTGCAGGTACCGGTGCTCCCGAGGGCTCCCCGGCTCTGCCGCCGCCCGAGCTGCTGCCGGCGGCAACGCCTCCGATGTGGGCCGCCCCGTGAACGCGGGGGGACTTCGGCAGGAGCCCGCGCGCCCCGCCGCGCCCGGGAGCCCGGGGCAGGGGACAGGCCCGGCAGCCGGTCTGCTCGAGGCTGTTGGGGTGCGTTGTCGAGGGGTGCAGGGCTTGGCACTGCCGTGGCAGGACCACGGCGCGATGCTGGGCCGTGGGGCTCCCCCGCGGCAGGGACGTGGCACACGGGACTCCCCGCGGCGTGGGCCGCCCTGTTGCAGCGGGACGTTCCTGGCCCCGGGCTGTGGCCAGCGCCGTGTCCCCGGTGGCACTCGCGGCCGCAGCCGGAGCTGCGCAAGCCCTGACAGAGACGGTTGGCGCGGGTGCCGTGGGCTGGTCTGCAGTGCCTGTCCCCGCCGTGGGCACCGGGGAACCAGCCCTGCGCTGCGGGCGCCCCGCTGCCCCCCGTGCCCCCTCTCCGGGAGGAAGGCTCCGTGCCCGTGTGCTGCCGCCGCGGTGCTCTCGATGGCGATTTCAGGCCGAGGTTTGCCATCGAGCTTCGACGTGTTTGCAGTGGCGCAGCGATCCAGCGCTGGAGGGAGGTTTGCTTGGGGCCCGGCGCTGAGCCTGGCTCTGCCCCGTCCGTGTGGCCCCGGTGAGGGGGGAGGCTTTGGGGGTGTCGGGGTCAGGTAGCTGCAGCAAGCCCTGGTGCTCTCAGCACCGTCGCGATCGCAGCCCCACCTGCCGTGGCTCCTGGGTCCTTGTGGTCTGGAGGTGAAGGTGGAGACCATCTCCTTGGGCTTTATAACCATCCCTGGAGAGGGGGGCTTGTCCTCGGGGCTGGGGGGGCCGTGGGTGCAGCTGCATGGAGGAGGAGCTGCAGTGCCGGTCGAGAGGTGCCAACAGCCGGTGCTGGGGGACCAGGAACGGGGCGTGACGGGCGGCCGTCACCCATTCTACGTTTTGTGGCACTTTGACAGTGTCCTCCTCGGGCAGGAGGGGGTGTTTTCCCCCCCGCAGTTGTCACTAGAGCCATCTCGCTGGCTTTGGTGTGCCCGCCTTGTCCCGAGGACGCTCCGGGGCAGGATGAGGGATGCTGGGCCTGGGGAGCTGCCGCCGGAGATGCTCGGCGTGGGGCTGCACGGAGCCTCCGGAGGGACCTTCCCCTCTCGCTGCAGGGGAAGTGCTGACTCCAAAGCGGCTGCCAGGTCTTCGCCGTGGGGTTTCCCAGCTCTCTCTCGAGTGATAGCAAAACCCAAATGCTCTGCTTGTGAAAAATCCCTGCTCCTCGTACTCCTCCACGGTGTGGGCGGCGGGGCAGCGAGCGGTGACTGTGCTGTGCCGAGTACAGTAAAGCGGCCCCGTCAGCTGGGAAATGACTTAATGGTTTGCAAGGAATTACTGTAAGCGGGGCTGCGCTCGACGGGCTGCACGGCAGCGCCGGGGAGCCCGGGCACGGCAGGACGGTGCGTGGGTCGGGCAGGACCTCCCTTCCCTCGGCAACTCCCCGGTGCCTGCGCCGGGGGCCGCGGTCCCTCTGCCCCGCGTGGCTGCGGGCGCTGCCCTCGGAGCAGCCGCCGCGTTACGGGGCCGAATGCGCCACGGCGGTGCCGGCGTCGGGGCTGCGTGTGCCGGGGGACGGAGCCGGGGGCTCGCTGGCTGGGGCTGGGCTCTGTGGCCGCGCAGGCGGCCTGGGAGGTTGGGCTGGCTGCTGGCTCTGGGGCTCCGGCATGCCCCGGGAGAAGTAGCCTCGACAGCTGTAATGTTTCTGTGGCATGCCTTTCCTTTCATGGGGTGTCTATTTTGCAACCCCCAAGTGTTTTGATCCCAGGAGGAAGGGGGTGGGGGTGTTTACCCTGGCACCGCGTGGCCAGTGCAGGGATCCAAGCGGCGCTGGGCATGCCTGAATTTCACATGCAGCAACAGTTCTAGCAACATCTGCTGGCTGATAAAAGGTAGGCTGCTGCGAACCGCTTCTCCCGCCGCGTTGGGAAATGTCGAGGGGGAGGCACACATGCGAACACGGCTTCCTGGCCGATAGTGCTGAGCCGACTTGCTGATAAAGCAGAATCCACCCATCTTGCTGCACCAGAGGGGCCGGGAGCGCTGGCTGCTCGCAGGCGGACGCGCTTCGTGCCCTGCACTCGCCCTGGTGCCGGCTCCTGCCTCCGCCGGGCCGGCGGTGATGTGCTGCCGGGCGGCTCCTCGCCGGCCTCGGGTGGCCGCCGGGCTCTAGCCAGCCTGTGACATGGTCACAACTCGCTCCCTCTTCAAACAGTCACTGGTGAGTTTTGCAATCTCCATTTTCGCTGCAACTTCATGTCTTCCTGTTGTTATGAGATGTAAATGCTGGTTTATAGCGCAGCTCTGCCAGGGCGGGAACTGGGGAAAAGGCTGGAGCTGGGGCAGAGCTGGAAGGGCCGGCGCGAGCGGCTGGGTGCTGGGTGCTCGCTCCCTCTGGCTTTTCGTCCCTCTCGCTCCGTGGCTACTGCAAAGCCTTTGGCAGAGCAGGAGGCAGCTCTCGCGGCGTATCCGAGCCCCTCACACCGGCTAAAACAATGGTAAAATGATCTCCGTCCTATTCGGTGCTGTCAACGCGTGGCCCCGGCGCTTTCGGGCTGCGGCTCCGGGTGGCACAGCTGCCCGCGCCCGGCGCGCTCTGTTTATAACCCCATTAGTCACCTTTTGGAAACGCTTCGGTGGGCGCTCGCGGTGCAGCCGGAGGCCGTGGCGCTGCTCTGCCCCAGCCGCTCCGGGGGCTGCGGGGCGCGTCCCGGCGCAAGGAAAGGCGAAACGCAGCTCTCCACCGGGCACGCTGCCCCTAACCCCCGGCCAGCTTTGACTGTGAGGTTTACCCTCTCTGAGTGACGATTTTGTTGTGGAAACCATTGGTATTTCGGTTTTTTATTCCCATTCTGACTAGTCCCCCCTCCTGCCAGCGTCCCTGGGTATCTGTGTGCCCCCGTTTCCGAAGGCTTTTCCCTCCCTCCCCTCTGCTCCGCTGGCCCCGTGCGAGAGCATCTCCCTGCTGCGGCCCGGACCCCGGCACGGAGCGGCTGAGGGTGGCCCGGAGGGACAGAGTGTGGCGGGTGCCTCTTCCCTGGTTGGGGCAGCAGGTGCCCTGAGGGCTCCGGCACCGTCTCCCCTGCCCCACGGAGAGCAGGAGCGCGGCATCGGCTGGAGGGGGCTGGACGTGGCCGGTGCCTGCGCTGCCCACGTCTCCCCCGGCCCACCTGGGTCCCGCTCTGCAAATCCAGCCCGGCCGGCGACTGGATTAGTGCGATTGTGTGCGCTCACCCGAGCGCGGCAGATAAATGAAATTGTGTCTCCAGACCCCAATCGGGACTAATTCGATGCTGAAATGAGCTTAATCCTCAAGTCCTTCTGACCAGCCCATCCCTCCGGGGCTGGTGCTGGTCTGAGCAGGGATTAGCAGTGAGCCCGGGGCTGTGCCGGGGGCTGGCGTGGGACCCCCGGGGCTGTGCCGGGGTGTCTGTGGTTTGTTGGAAGAGGCAACCTGAGGATGAACCGGCTGGTGGGGGTGTGGGGGCTTCTCCCTGTCCCACATCTGCCTGGCCCGTTCCTACGCCTGAAGCTGCTGCCCCATCCCTGGGGGGTCCCAGGGATCCTGTCACCTCCCTGCCCCTCCCCAGGGCTGTGCCTGGGGTCACCCGTCACCCCTCCCCAGGGTAGAGGACGGGGACGGGGTCGGACCCTCCCCGCTGGAGCGGGCACAAGGGCGGCGTGTGGGTCCCCGGGGGCTGCACCTCCGCGGGCAGGTGCCTCACCCCAGTGCAGTGTTATGGGGGGTTGGGGTGGGTCGTGATTATTGTGGGGGAAAAATACCTTCACGGAGTGCCCTGGCGCGTGGCGGCTGCGCGTCCCCTCCCGGGCGAGGGCCGGTGCCTGCCTGGAGCCGGGATGCTCCGTGCCCTCCCCGGGATTCCCCCACCAGCCTGGGGGAGGCCCCGGGACCCCGAGAGCTCCCTGCGGCTCCGGCCTCGAGGCTGCTTAATTCGGCTGTTGGACCCCAGGGAGCCGGGAGTAATTAAAGCTCTGCCCAGGCCTCTCTAATCTCGTCTGTGGGTTTATGGTGGGGCAGCATCGGCGCTGGCGGGGTCTGGGCTCCCCGCGGTGGATGTCCCGCAGGATCCACGCAGGATTTGTGCCCGCCAGGGCTGGGTGGGTGCTCGGCTCTGCCGGCGTGGCTGCGCAGCGCGTCCTGCCCGCCTGGCTCCTGCTCCGGCACAGGCTGCCTGTGTCTGCCCGGGCGGGCAGGCTGCCTGCACCGCGCTGCCCCGCTCTGCTCAGCCCCCGGCGGGGGGGCAGCGTGGCCAGGGCCCCCCGCTCTGCCGCAGGGTCCGTGGTGCCAGTCCTGCTACGTGCTCGGCAGCTGAGGGCCAGTGCCTGTACCCGGCCGTGGCTGCCCCAGGGTGGCTCTCGCTGCACCAGGGTTGTTTTCTGTTGAGGTCCCAGACCCTGGATTTGAGGGATTTTGCTGGGATTTCATTGGGTATTTTTTGGGTTTGCTTTGACGCAGGTTTCTGGGCCTCTGTGGTTTCGAGGGAAAATCTGAAGAGGGGAGAAAAACCTTTCCCAAGGGTGGCAAATGCCAGCAGGCAGGTACAGCCCCAGGCCTGCGGCGGGAGCTGAGCTGGGGGCAGCTCCCGGCCCTGACCCCCCCCCAGCCCTGAGGCGGCAGCACCGGTCCCCGGCTGGGGCGTCTCCACCTGCGTGTGGGGCCGGTTTCTCCCCGGGCAGTGTCAGGCCGCGCGTGGGGTTTCCTCGTTCCTCTAACGGTGCGAGTTCTCTATTTTTTGGCTCCCAGAGTTGCTGGGATGCCCGGCTGGTCGTGGCACTGTGGAGGCTCTGCTCGCCGGCTGCGGGGCCCATCACCTCTGCTCTGGGGGGGCACGTTGTGTTTCCAGCACTGGCCGTGCCTCTTCTGTGAGCGCCGCGGCTTCCGAGCCTGCTCACCCGGCCGGGCCGTGGCGGTTTCCAGCGTGGGCCGGGGGCTCTGGGGCGGTTGGCTGCCGCCTCCCTGATGCCGCCGGGGCGAAGCCGTCGGCTGCCGCTGCTCTTCTGCGGGAGACAAACAAAACCCATCAAAGCAGCGAGCTTCTAGAAGGAGCTCTCCTCCCGCGCCGGGCGGGCGCCGCCGCCTCCCAGCCGAAAGCTGGAAACCACAGGCAGGCGTAAAACAGGCGAGCTGCCCCCTTCCCAGCACCGCGGCCCTCCGCACCGGCTCCACCGTGCCCGGCAGCTCCGAGCGGGGCTGGGGGGTCTGGGGGCTGCTCACGGGCACCCCAGTGCTCCTGGGGCCGTGTGCTGGGCGGGTGTGAGCAGAGCTGGGGGTGCAGGTGAGTCCATCCTGTCTCCCCCCACGCTGAGCTCCTGCGTCACTCCCTGGGGTCCCATCCCTGGCTGGCGGCTGCTTGGGGGGGCTCAGCCCCCCCCAGGTCGCAGGGGACAGAGGCTGTGTCTGGCTCCGGCACGGGGCAGAGCGCGGGGCCGAGCGCGGAGGGGGTGCCAGCCCCGCTGCCTCGGCGGGCACCGTGCACGCCGCGGTGGCGGAGGAAGCTGCCGGCAGCCCCGGGCTGGCTGCCCTGCGCAGGCAGCTGACATTTTGGAAGGAAATAGCTGCCCTCCGCTCCTTCCTGTAGCGCAGAGCCTGCGAAACGGCCGCCCCGGGAGCCGGCTGTGCCGGCAGCGCCTGTCTGGAGCCACGGCCGGGCCGTCCCGGGGCCGGGACACCGGAGCGTTGTGGGGGGCAGAGCGGTGCCCGACCCTGGGTGAGTGTGGCTGCGGGACGGGGCACCCCGCACCCAGCTGGGGCTGTGCTTCCCGTGCCCTGGGGGAGCTGGGAACCGTGCTGAGCCCTGGGGTGCTGCCAGCCCCCGCCAAGCCCGTGATGGGGGGAGCCCCCAGCTGGGAAGGTCCTGGGGGGGCTGTGGGGCCCCTTGGGTGGGTGTGGGGCCCCCTGTGCCCCCCAGCTGTGGGGCAGGACGTGGTGCGCAGCGGCACTCGCTGCCTGCGGTGGGCAGGCCCACGTGCGAGGGTGAGGGGGGACTGAGCTGGGGGGTACCTCGGCGGGGGTCCGGCTGAGTGGGGCTGTTGGGGTGCCCAGGGGCTCCGGCAGGTCCCCCAGGGTGAGCCGGCGTGGGCAGGGGGTGGGTGTCTCTGTGGGGACACCAGAGCCCTTCTGCGTGCCGAGTGGCTGCTGTCGCTGCCAGCACCGCCATTCCGGGGGCCCGGCTGTGGGCCAGATCCTGCCCCGGAGAGAGCCTGCTCGGGGCTGCCCTTCTTGGGGGACACAGGGGACCCTCCCGCTGGGGCTGCCGGGGGGCAGGAGCCAGCGCTGGCGTGGGCAGGACTGGAGCCCCCCAGCAGCACTGGCCGCGGGGTGCGCAAGGTCTAGCCCTGCGGCCGCGAGCGAGGCCGACGCTGACCTGGAAGCGATCGTGGGCTCCCGGAGGTGCCGAGAAACCACGTGTCTGTGTGTTTACTGCGGCGGGCGCGGGGCTGCTGCCGCCGGAGCCCAGCACCGGGGAAGCGCCGTGCCCCTGCCCGGGGGAGGACGCCGCTCCCGAGACCCCCCGGGCCAGAGAGCACCGGGCAAAGGGCAGTGCCGGAGCCGCGGCGGTGGAGGGGCTGCGCGGGGCAGGTGTGCGGGAGCGGGGGGGTTACGGCCAGGGCCCTTTGCCGTGGCCCCCCCAGGGCTTTGCCTGGCCCCTGCCTGGGACTGAGCGAGGGGCTGCAGTCGGGGGCCGTGCCAGCGCCAAGGCGGGGGGTGTCCTGCGCGTGGGGAGGTCCCTGGGGTGGCTGCGCCACGAGCATCCCGCGAGCATCCGCGGCCGTGCATGTGCCAGCCCCTGGGCGGGCGCTGCCGGTGTCTGGGCTTTGCCCTGCCTGCAGCACGTGGGAAGGTGCCAGCGCCGGCCTCGCCCCGTGGGGCATTTCCCTCCCTTCGCCTGCAGACGCGCTCCGGCTCGCTCCGGCTTTCCTGCAGCTCGTGACCCGGTGCTGGTGCCAGCCTGGTGCCACCGCTCCTGCCCCCAGGGCTGCGGCTGTGGCCCTTCCCTGCTGGGGTCACATCGGGTCCCCCGGCCCCAGCGGTGCTGCCGGCCTCCCCCCGCCCGTCCTCTTCCCTGCTGCTGCCTCTGGCCCCGCGAGAGCCCCTTTTGGGTGGGTTTCACCCATTTTGTGGCCGGTTTGGTGGTGCCTCCCCATCGGCAGGGGGGAGCGGGGCTGTCAGATGCAGAAGTGATGACCACCAGCATTTCCCCTCCCTCTGCGCCTGCCCTGCCCGCGCTGGCCCTGTGGGGCCGGGATCCCTCTCCGTGGCCCTTGTCCTACCTCCGGGCAGCTGCCGCGTGCGCCGCTTCGCAGCCGATAAGTCACCGGTGAGCGCGTTGCTGTGGCTTGTTGAGTTGCTGCTGGTTAACCGAGCTGCAGTAATGGGTGGGTTATAGCTCGCTGCCAGCAAGTAAATGCAAAGTAGCTTAAACCACCGCAATTATCTGTCTCTTGCAGTTGTTTGAGTGTGCGTGTGGCCGGCGGCTGCAGCACAGCTGACCCGTGGCAGCGCGTGACTCTGCAGCAGCGTGGCCCGTCCCTGCCAGGGCGCGGGAGCCGCAGCCAGCGACGTGGCCACCGGGCTGGGGATGGCACCGGGGTGGGCAAATGCCACCAGGCTGGAGCTGGCCCTGGCTGCCCGGCCCCTGAGAGGTTTTCTGAGCCAGGCCAGGGTGATGCATCGGTGCGGGGAGCTC
Organism: Otus sunia; assembly: GCA_010365825.1. Lineage (NCBI taxonomy): Eukaryota > Metazoa > Chordata > Aves > Strigiformes > Strigidae > Otus > Otus sunia. Next base: position 903,806 of record ML997731.1, on the reverse strand, counting down.
GAGGAGGGAGCTGGTTCCTGGGCGTGGGGGTGAAACCATCCCAAGGCTCCAGGGAGGTCCCTGTGAGCGCTTTCCCGGGGCAGCTGGCGGTGCCGGGGAGGAGCGTGGTGCTGGGCACGGACCCAGCCAGGGCCCCGGCTGCCAGCAGCAGCGCAGGGCTGCCTGGAAAGGCCGGCGGCTCCGGCTGCACAGCGGGACCGTGGTGCTGTACCTCGTGCCGAAGCAGAGCTGTTGTCCCAGCCTTGATGAGCCTCATGGCCAGAAAACCTCATTTGGCTCGTGGCAGGCGGCGCTGGCGACTTGTGCTGCGGTGCTTGGGGCGCCCTGCGGCCCTCGGGGGGGTTTGGTTTGTCAGTCTGTGGGTGAGACGCAGGAGACAGAACCGAGGTGCTGTTGCGTTGGTGATGCCCGTGGAGGTCGTGTCCAAGCCTGGCAATAGGGGCGGTTTTTGGGGTGTGCTTATCCGCCGGGGTGGCCTGGCCCTGGGGATGGCCCTGCCCTTGGTCAGGGCATGTGCTGGGGTTGCCGTGTCGCCATCAGCCCCTCGTGAAGGCCGAGGTGATGCTGGCTCGCCTTCCGCCGGGCGCCCGGCGGCGATGCTCGCGCTGCTGCTCCCAGGCTGGCACCGGCCGAGCGCGGTGTCTGCCGGCTCACCGCAGCGGCAGCCAGACAGAGACTCGTTGCTTAACAACACGCTGGAGTGGAATAGGAAGTGTTTTGTCACTGCGAGATGGGAAGAGATCACCATTTTCTCGGCAGGCAGGGCAGCGTTTGTTTGCCCTGTGTCCGTGCGGACGTCCCCACTGCCCCAGGGACCTCGGCCATTTGTGGCACAGTGGCACCGGCGAGGCCGTGGCTGCTCTCCTTGGCTCTGCCGGTTTTCATCGATGCCCCTTATCAAGCATCCACAATTTCTAACGGCCACCACACATCCTGCTGTTGGCCATCCTGCCTTCCCTTCCCCTCCTCGCCTGCGTTTTTATGCCTCCTCAGGCTCCTCCTTGCCAGCAGTATTTCCAACTCGGTGATTTCTGTGAATGTGGAAACGTTCCTCCCTTTTTATAGGGGAAAAATTCATTTTTAGCCAACTCTCAGTTATTGTTCCTCTTCCTGCATGGGGGGCGGGTGCGCAGGGCTCAGGGGCTCCAGCCGTGGCTGCTCCGCTTGGACCCGCTGCCGCCATCCCCCGGCGCACACCCCTGCCCGCAGGACGCCACCAGGGGCTTTTGGAGCCCCTCAGGCCACCGGCTATTTCTGAGGCCGAACAGCGCGTTTTGGGGAGGGAGGGAGGCGCAGCCGCTGCCGGCGCGGTCCCCGGCTCCCTCTGATTGTCACCAGCCGGTGCAGTAACCGGACCCCGTCCCGGTCACCCGGCCTTGGGACGCAGCCCGCGGCCTCGCGCCCCTGTGCGGCACCAAATCCCGGTGGTTCGGGTGTGAGTGTGTCTAAACGCTATTTATTGCTGCATCCTCGGCTCGGAGGGCCCGCGAGCCCCCCAGGCCCTCCCTCATCTCTCACCATCGCGTCACCCTTGGATCTGACTACCAGGTGGTTTTTCCAGGCCCCCCCAAGCTGCAGGTACAACCGTGGCGGGGGACACTCTGGCTTTTTATAGCTGCCGTCCCTGGCCGTCCTCACTCCCTGCCTGCTGCGGTGTGAGCTGGGGTGCCGGAGCCGCAGGGCGGGGGGGATCTGGCAGCGCTCCTGCATGGAGCTGGGGCTGCGCCAGAACTCGCTTTGGGAAGCTCCACGCTCCGGCCGGCGTCTGCGGGAGCTGCGGTGCCCGTCCTCCTGCCCGTCCGCCTGCCAGCGCTGCCAGGGTGTGGGCAGGAGCCGTGGCGAGCGCAGGGGGGGGCCTCTGTTCTGCGTCACCCTGGATTTTTTGCCAGCCCTCCCCCTGGCCCTGTTTCCTCATTTGCGTGGCCAGCGATGGCTGCGATCCCGCGGCGCAGCGAGGGGAAATGATTACCATGTGGAGAGGCAGCGCAGAGGCGCATTCGTGGCCCTGGACCCCCCCAGGGCTCTTCCTAGAAAAGAGGGGGTGACTCAGAGCCGGGCTCCCCGGTCCCTGCACGGCCCTTCCTTCGGCAGCTGGAGGCGGCTCTGGCAGCACTGGAGAACCGGGAGGCTCCTGCAAAGGGCTTTGTGGGGCCCAGGCCGGACCCCCGTCCGTGGCGCGGTGACGAGCCGGTGTCCCCGCAGGTGCTGAGCCATGGCGGTGTGGATCCAGGCGCAGCAGCTCCAGGGCGAAGCCCTGCGGCAGATGCAGGCGCTCTACGGGCAGCACTTCCCCATCGAAGTGCGGCACTACCTGTCGCAGTGGATCGAGAGCCAGGCATGGTGGGTCAGCGGGGACCCGTCCCGGGGGGCGCTGGGTCCCTGGGGTGCCGGCGGGTGCCCCCCTCTGCCCAGGAGCACCAGGGCCGCCCTGAGACCGTCGCTCTGCTCTGCGCGCGCAGGGACTCCATCGACCTCGACAACCCCCAGGAGAACGTGAAGGCGACGCAGCTGCTGGAGGGGCTGATCCAGGAGCTGCAGAAGAAGGCCGACCATCAAGTGGGCGAAGACGGCTTCCTGCTGAAGATCAAGCTGGGGCACTACGCCACGCAGCTGCAGGCAAGCAGGGGGCCGTGGGAGGGGGCGGCGGGGCGGCGGGGGGGTCCCTGTCCGGTGCCCGGCTCAGGTCGCGCTCTCCCCACAGAACACGTACGACCGGTGCCCCATGGAGCTGGTGCGCTGCATCCGGCACATCCTCTACCACGAGCAGCGGCTGGTGCGGGAGGCGAACAACGTGAGTGGGGGTGAGGGAGCGGGTCCCATGGCGGGGGATGCTCACAGGGGCTGTGGGAGCAGCCCTGGGGGAGGGGGTACTCTGGGCCCCCGCTGGGGGATGCGGAGGGTCCCCGGCCGTGCTGATGCGCCCCGTGCCCCACGCAGAGCCCCTCGCCAGCTGGCTCCCTCGTGGACGCCATGTCCCAGAAGCACCTGCAGATCAACCAGACCTTCGAGGAGCTGCGGCTCATCACGCAGGACTCGGAGAACGAGCTCAAGAAGCTGCAGCAGACGCAGGAGTATTTCATCATTCAGTACCAGGAGAACATGCGCCTCCAAGGTGGGTGGGGGCCCGGGGGGGGTGCAGGGGCCGGGGCGCTGGCGGTGCCGGCCCTAACACCGTGCCCCGTCCCCCAGCCCAGTTCTCCCAGCTCTCCCAGCTGGGCCCCCAGGAGCGCCTGTCGCGGGAGACGACACTGCAGCAGAAGAAGGCGTCGCTGGAGGCCTGGCTGCACCGGGAGGCCCAGACACTACAGCAGTACCGCGTGGTGAGTGTCACCAGCCCCACGCCCCATCCTGCCATCCCCGTCCCGCCATCCCCGTCCCGCCGTCCCCATCCCGCCGTCCCCACGCCCCATCACGCCGTGTCCCACCTCGCAGGACTTGGCTGAGAAGCACCAGAAGACGCTGCAGCTGCTGCGGAAGCAGCAAACGACCATCCTGGATGACGAGCTGATCCAGTGGAAGCGTCGGCAGCAGCTCGCGGGGAACGGGGGTCCCCCCGAGGGCACCCTGGACGTGCTGCAGACCTGGTGGGTGCCCGTGCCGGCCGTGCCCGCTGGGACGGGGCGGGGTGCTGAGCCCCGGCGTGGTGCTGAACCCCGCTCCCCCCAGGTGCGAGAAGCTGGCAGAGATCATCTGGCAGAACCGGCAGCAGATCCGCCGGGCCGAGCACTTGTGCCAGCAGCTGCCGATCCCAGGCCCGGTGGAGGAGATGCTGTCGGAGCTGAATGGCACCATCACCGACATCATCTCCGCCCTGGTGACCAGGTAGCGGTGGGGGCCCGGCGCGGCCGAGGCGCTCGGCAGGGTGGGGGGGCCGGGTTGGGGCTGCTCTGCCTGCCCGCCCCTGACCCCGTGCCCCCCCCAGCACCTTCATCATCGAGAAGCAGCCCCCCCAGGTGCTGAAGACACAGACCAAGTTCGCAGCCACCGTGCGGCTCCTGGTGGGGGGGAAGCTGAACGTGCACATGAACCCCCCCCAGGTGAAGGCCACCATCATCAGCGAGCAGCAAGCCAAGGCCCTGCTGAAGAACGAGAGCACCCGCAAGTAATGCCTGGGGGACTGGGGGGGGCTGCAG
>ML997731.1:841904-865555 GCA_010365825.1 Otus sunia | reverse complement strand
GGTGCCCCGGCCCCGCGGCGTGGGGGGCGGATCGAGCCGTGACCGGGGAAGGGAGCGGTGCTAACGGAGATCGGCGCGGCGGAGGCGGCGATGGCAGCCGGGAGGGGAGCGCCAGGGCCGCGTCGGGGGGGTCTGAGGCCGCGCTCGGGGCTGGCACCGCTTCGGCTGCCGCCTCGCAGGCAGGGAAGGCTCGCTCGGCGGCGGGCACCTGCTGTCCCCGGGCTGGTCTGCCTGCCTGCTGTGCACCAGTGCCTTTGTCTCTCTTGTAGCAATGACTGAACGTTAAATGGGATTCGGGGGAGGTGTGGCACCTCTAAGGACAGAAGTGGTACAATATTTTGTTGTAGCCACTCAACTGCTGATGTGGGAATAGAAACTCTAGAAGTCTGGACGGCCGGCCAGGTTCCTGAGTGGAGAACTGCCTAAATGAGGGATGTGACTTTATCTGCTGAAAATAGGTTCTAGTGGAGTGGGGACTAGTCTGGATTCCTGCTGGTGACACACACAGCCCCTGTGCCCCCCAAGCAGTGTCTGTGAACCCAAGCACATGGTGCTGCAGGCTCCTGAAGAGCTGCAAGGAAGTTTTGTAGCTTGTGTGGAAGGAAGCCCCGACGCGCTCAGGTGCGAGGCCGTCCTCGGATCTTCAGCACGGCAGGAGACCCCGCTGCCCGCGGGCTGGGAGCGCGGCTGCTGTCTGACCCTGCAGAGGCTGCTCGTGCAGGTGTAGGTGTGAGCAACAGGTCTGCCATGCTAAATCCTGAGAAAGCTGCTCAAACCTTATTCCTGGTAACGCTCAAGGTGCTGCTGAAGCTCCTGGGGCTCCGTGGGAGCTGCGAGGAGTTGTGGTTGCTCTCACTGTAAGCTGGTCTGCCAGCGAGACCAAATGCAGAGCTGACCCGGTCTCAGCTGACCTTTAGCTTGTTGCTTTTGTACGTGGCTGTCGGAGTTCTGACCTTGACTGTTTCCAAGCGTGTAAGGAAATCGGAGGGAAGAGAGTACACTGAGGTACTATTTTAAGTCTTATGTGGAACAACTTGCATCTACTATTCTTAGCTTTTTGTGTGGTGGGTCAACACATATTTGAGCTGCCCTGCTTACAGCATGACATCAATTCTGCTTTGCACTAAGTTAGGACTCCTGAGCCTGCTCTGAAAGCAGGACTATGAAGCTTGGTTGAGACCAAAAAAAGAAAGATACTTCTGATTCATATTGGCTTGACGTGCCACGCTGTCTGAGTGAACTTTCTTGTAATATTCCATTAATATTCACTACACCCTTGACTCTAAAAGTCTTCTACGTTTTCTTCAGCTTAACTGGATAATAAGGTGGAAGAACTGTGTCTGAAAAGGGTGAAGAATTCAGAATAGTGTGTGTAGGCAGCTACAAGGCAACGTTGGTCTAATGGAGTGAGGAGAGCAGGTGAAGCACGAGTCTGTGTAGACCTGTAAGGTTAAGAGCAGTGCTTAGATTCAGTAACTGGGTCTCAGTGCTGAAATCATCTCCCACTTCTGAGCCTCCACAGTATGTCTGAACAGTCAGCTACTTTCATAGCAAAAACCTGCCTCTAGAGGCAATCTTTCCCCCTCAGACACTACAGGCTGATGTAGGCAGGTTTGTTTTAAGATAGTGCCAGGCAGTGTAGGTCCCTCGAGGCTGTTAAAATAGGTGCTGATACCCCTTCAGGTGAGGGAGCAGCACAGGCAAGATGAAATGGGGCTCCTGGAGAAGGGTTTAAGTTACTAGAGGGCAGTAAGGGGAAGGCCAGCTTGATGTGTGGGTATGAATATAATAAAATAAACCACTTGTCTACTCTTGCTATGAACAGTTGGGTTTGGGTCCATCTGCTTTACTAGTGAAACCAACAATGGGTCGGGCAGTGTCTGAAACAGAACCATGTAGTGATGTGGTCATACTTTGTGGGCTTGGCTCGACTTAATTCCACTTCTCATCACAACAGCTGTGTCCATCACAGCAGAGCTCTTCTGCATCTGGAGAGGGATCAGCTCAGGAATGGCTCTGGGCCCTGCTAGTCATCAGCTCTTGATCCTGACTTCTTAAATGGCCGCACGCTGAGCAGATAGGTGGCCATGGCATGTCCCTGGAAAGGGAGGGGGAGAGAGTGCCAAGTACTTTCAGACACAGGAAATGAAATGGGAACGCTTCTAATGAAGTGGGTGTAGCCCAAAGTATTTTGGTCAGCATACTTAAAAGAGGGTAGAATGTAGAAACATCGGAGTCAGCTGTTTTCTTCCCTTGGGGTATGAAGTTTGAAGTCCTCTTATGCAAGTTCTGTTAAATCATCAGAGTAACACTATGAAAACACTCCAAACGCTGGCCAGAAACAATGAATCTTCCTGGAAGTGACAGTATCAGGAAGAATAAAGCTTCATCTAAACCCCAAAAGGAACCCTTTCCTCCCCTGGAGCACAGGCACGAACTGCTGGAGTAGTTCTCCATAAACAGATAAGAAAACACTGTTTTTCATGTTTGCTTTTATTTGGTAGAGCTCCAAATACGGAGCTGCTGGAGGCGAGAGATCTTTATGCAGCCTGGAAAAGATATTATGAAGGTCACTGATTCTTTTGCAGTGAAGATGGCAAGTTTCTGCTTCGCGTTGTTAATGATCTTGTCTTGTTCACAGAATAGCAGGTGCTCTCTGACGGCACATGTTGCTGGAATTCTGGTCAAAACTAAGCTGTGTCTTTGAGGGTGTGTGAGCAGTGGACAATATCAAGAACAGGAGTTAAGGGAACCTTGCCTGCAGAATTAAAAACTTGATGCTTTTGTTCAATTTGTAGTGGGTCCAGCCTGTGTTCATGAGTTACTGCTTCAGCCTTGCAGCGCCTCCTCTCCTGTGAAACAGGACTCGGTTCTTGCGGTATCAAGTATAACTAAAAGTAGGTAAGACCTCCAAGAGGGAGTTAATGTGGGGAGAGGGAGTATGGAGACTTTGCTCCCTACAGCTACTAAGAAGCTTATGTGGAATGAAGGTGATGCAAAACTCCTCCACAGAAGCCTTTGCTGCAGTTCTTGCCTTAATAACACCTGGTAGAAAGCTGCTGCTTCTCATTCCCCTCATTTTAAAGCAGTCTCTGCCAGTGTCCTGTCTCCGCAGCTTAGGTGAGTAGAGCTTGACCAAAGCAGAGCTGAAAGCTTGTGTGCGTGGCTCTCTCGTCACTTGGATCTGGTGTGAGTTCACCTCAATCACATCGACTCAACTGGGGATCGGTGGCCCTGGCTAGAACGGGAGTTCAGCGTTATCTGTGTGGCTCTCCCGGAGCACGAGGCCCGGGCAGAAGCACGACACCTCGGCCTGGCCTCGCTGCCTGCTTCTCTGTTCAGCTGTGGTGATCTAATAGGACACCAGCTGCAGTTTTAAAAGCAATTAGTCATGCCATTCTGCAGAATTAAAACCCCCACTGGATTAGGGATGGAACTTCCTCGTGCTGCCAGTGTGACCAACATGCTAATAACTCTTGTTGATACCTAGTCAACTCTGAGTATAAAAATCCCCATAGCTCCAAGGTAACATCAGCAAGCGCAGTGTCTTTTTACCTCACAAGGCATTTTCAAGAATTCCTGGTAAGTGATAATCGCTTAAACCTAGAAAACATGTCTGAGGGGGTTGTATATGGGGTTAAACTGGCTACAAGAAGGCTCGAAGGAGCTCGATAACTCCTTTGACTGAAGTACTGCACTTAACTCAGTCACGCAGGCCGTGATCTCTGCCTCATCTTCCGAAGAGTCAGATCAGCTTTGCAGGATGCACGGGTGTTCCAGGCTTCATAGCTTAAGTCTTAGAGCTGACTTGCCTCGTCCAAGCAGATGCCATCGAACAAACGAGATTTAGTCTCAAATGGAGCAGCAGCTTTCTGCATACAACTGTGCTCCGAGTTGATCTGAACTTCAGATGGTCTCGTCCAGGTGCAGCGCTGCCTGTTCAGGTCACATCTGTGCTCGGCACCGGGCAGCAGCCTGTCAGCAGGGCCTCGTGCGTGAGGCCCTGGGAAGCAGCAGAAACTTGGCCCTTATCAGGATTTCTTCTCTCGGGTTTGTCTTGCCTTAAAGAGCTTTAGAGACGCCCGAAGGATTTGCCCCTTTGGCTGTGCTTGGCAGCTGTCCTTCGTAAGCCCAGGCTCCAGCTCGCGCCGCGAGGTGGTGGAGAGGCCTCTCCTGCTGGCTTGGCCCTGGGCTGCCCAGCTGGGGGTCGCTGCGTCTCCGCTGGGCTGAGCGGCCACTGCGGGCTGGTGGCCTTGAAATCTCCGACAGAATTGTTTTTGAAAAGCTGCTTTGAAAAACAGCCGGCTGCAGGGGCTGCTTTGGAGGCCGTGGCTCTGCAGATGCGCGTATTGAAAGCATGGAAAGGAGCTGGTGTTACAGATTCTACTAGTTCGGGATTGTAGCTGCCAACAAAAAGTAGTTTAACTTTTTGCCAGTGTAAATCCTGTTTACCTCTAAATTAAAATGAATGTGCCCAAGTCTCTGGGAGGCTTGGGCGTGAGTCTCTCCAGAGAAGTTGTGACTAATGACAGTGTAACAACTGTAGGAGCACTTCTGAAACTGCTGCCTGGGCTGGTTTAGGTCCGTGAAGCTCCATTTTCAGGTTGTAGCACAGCTCCTGACAAGTGCAGTGACCAGTTCCCCCACTTAGAGCTGTTACTCCAGATTACAGCCTCACTGATCAAGAGGCAAAGTGTTCATTGTTTGTGGAGGGAAGTGCATGTTGTCTGTAGAAAGATGAAGTATTAAAACTGATCGGACTTTACGGGGCTGAAGGCTGTATTTCAAGTCCGCTTCCTGGTTCATCTCATCAGCAGGAGCTGGATCTATTACCCCTCCCTCTGCAGGGTGGACCCTAGTGCTGTAAGGCTGTTGAAGTTTGTTCTTATTAATTGTATTAATGTGTTGGAAAATGAGGCTGACGCTCCACGCTATGCTGATCTGGGCTGCTGGAGGCTGTGTTGCTCTGGTGGGTCCCACACTTGGTCCTGGTCCTGCTCGTGGAAGTTGCTTGTGAGTCGGGGTCCTGCAGCTGTCTCGCTGGTTCTGGGTGGCAGCAAGGTAGCACGAGCTTCCTGCTGGCCGTGGCTAGCTGCCCCTTCAGTGTTAGGTGAAGCAAAACCACTCGGTAACTTCAGGGCTCTCTTTGCCAAGGAATTCATGTAACACTGTCAGCTATTTAACAAGATAAATACTTCACTGGGGCTTTTGTCTTGAGTATTTTGATTCTAAGCCAGCAAATCCCCAGTGAAATGGCTTCTCGCATAGCTGAGAGCAGAAGCAGTCCTCTTGGGTAACTGATTCTTCAGGACTGGGTTTCTAAATATTGCCAGCTTTCAGAGTAGTCCCTGCTACCGGGTGAACACAGGGCAAAAATACCAGATTCTGTAATTTCTGACACCTTAAGCCAGCAGCTTCCCTGTGGGAGGGAGCCTTGTGAAGCAGCTGTCTCATGCAGGGGTTAACGTGGGGGGCTGACAGTAATTGCCCTGGGGATTTGGGGGTTCTTGTACTGGCTGGCTCATTTGCCACGAGCTCTTGGGCTGCTCTTGAGCATCCTACCAGCTCTGGAGAACTGCCTTGCTCTTGGGCAGGCTGGGAATGCAGCCGTGCTGGCATGCACTCTCATTCGGGCACTCAGATTCTTGGATTCAATATTCATGGAAGAGTACAAGCCTCTACAACAAATCCTGGCAAACAGGTGACGGGTTGAGAGGAGCATAAACTGCAGAAACAATAGGACTGGAGTTCTTGGTTGCTGGACGGCATCAGGCGCTGAAACTTGTCTTTTGTCTCAAAGCAAACAAGAGGCTGTTCCAAGAGTTTACCATAGAAAAGTTGGTACTTTTGCCTGTGTGCTTCAGTAAGCAGGGGGCAGGTAGGGCAGGCAAACAACCCGGCACGTACCTTTTTATGGCTCTCGTGACATCACAGGCTGCTGGGCTTCGCTAGTTACAAGAAGCTAGTAGGAAAATTAATACTTGTTAATCTTGATTATATGAGTACCCTATCATACCCTTCCTCCTCATGGAATTGAATTCGTATGACAAGCTGCAGCTTCAGCTGCCTTCCCTCGTCTGGACAGTGTTGCTGTAGCTATTCTGGTCTGACCCACGGCTCGAGTGCCCGTGCCCAGTCCGCTCTGCGGGAGGAGGGGGGTGAGCAGCCTCCCCGAGCGTCGGAGATGGCTTCGCACAGCAGAGTGCTCCCTGCTTCTCAGAACAGCATCGGCTGCTCGGTGTGGGCTGATCTAGCGGATCCAGGCTGTGTGGTTTAGCTGCCTGTTACTTCTGCGTTCAGCAGAGTGAAGTTCTGACAGGAATCCTCAAAGCCATCAGCACTAGCAAAAAGTGCCAAAGGAATCATCCTGCGAGGGAGAGTTCTCACTGTCTACAGCTTTGGTAGTTGCTCACTTCAATTATTTGGTCTTCCTGCACATGGCAGCAGAAACGTGAAGCTGGGCACCCGGCGCTCACGTACGCTCCTAGCCTGAGACCCTTAGTGGCCGGTGAGGGTCATCTGAGCTGCATGAATCACCCAAACACCCTAAAGATCTGGCAGCTGCTCAGGTGGACATGAAGTCATAATCCTGCAGCCGGACTTCAACCCCTCTTTAGATGGTGATCAGGTTCTCCATAATTAACAGTGGTCAAAGGCTCCAGCAGCCAGACTAGTAGACAGTAGCTCCCCAGGAGGAGTTGGACACACAGACACGCCTCCCTAATTCTGTTTGAGTTCACACAGCACAACCAGATAGCAAAGCGAATCGAGATCTGTGAAATATAGGTCAGGCGAAGACTTGAGGATGTCAACAGGCTCATTTCCTTGTTTTGCTCTGGGAATCACCCCTATCCTATTTCAGGAGGTCATAACTCGGGCGTGATTCACGTGGCATTTAATGCGCAGCGTGTTCGTCTGAAACGGCGACAAAGCTTACGTGTTGCTGATAGACTGCCCTGGTGAGTGAAGGCAAGGTTAAACAAAACAAGAGCCGTTCCCTTGCAGACTCTGGATGGAGCAGAAACTCTAAAAGCTGGAAGCTTTTTCAGGCTGATGTGCCTTTCGAACCTGGTGGTAACCAAGCTGCTCCTGGCCAGAGCTGCCAAGTGCTGCTTCCTCACTGCCCAGCAAAAACAAGTTGATAATTTGCCTCCTATCAGGCTTTCTCATCCTGTCAACACAGTGTTTGTCCTTTCTGGGTGGAGGAGGTGGGGTCCTGACAGTGTTACTGGCCTTGCAAGGTCCCAGCTCTGAGTTGCAGTTTTTTTCACTGATTTAACCCAAGACCGGACTCGCCGCTCAAAGCGGTGGCTTCTTCACAGCTCGGGCTACTGAAACATCTCGCTGTGCTGCAGTTACTCCTCGGGGTTTCTCTCCTGCCCGCCTCCTTCAGTGAGCCATCCGGGCTTAGCAGTAGGTTTATGATGTGCCTCCTGGTCAAAACAATTTGAGGTTGAATGTCTCTAGGTCTGAGTATGCTCGAGTGCTTTTTTGTTTTGAAAGCTGAAGAGGTTCTGCAGGTGGTGACGCTATGGGCTGCCCCCATGGGTGGGCTCTGAAATGGCTGGAGGTTTCCTGCCAAACTATGGAATCGAGTTTAAACTTGTGACGCAGTTGAAGTAGCCTCACAGCGGTCTCAGCTGGTCAGGCTTTGCTCTGGAAAGCAGGTGTGTGAAGCTCTCTGGTGAGGCTCTGTACTGAGACAGGCCTGGGCCGCCTTCGCGGGGGACACTGCTCCGGTTCAGACCCATTTCAATGCGCTTTAAGCTGCTTATTCATGGGGATCTGTTACCTGCTGGGTAAATGCTGGATGTACTCAGAGCACACCCGGATTTTCTTTGGGGGTACGCTCAGAACAAGGAGAAATTGGCTTTCAGGGGATTTTTTTGCAGATGTCTCTGTCAAGAAGCCTGAGTTATTAGAATTGAAGGGAAGGGGCGATACAGAGCAGATGCAATCAGTTGTAGCATTTATCATTGACAGGAGGTGGGAGTTGGGATGAGCACAGGAAATATGCCTGGATCTGTGAAACTCTGCACTTTGAAAATACCCTGTTCTCTGCGTGCAGTTGAGCTAAAGGTTTGGAAGGCACCGAGACTTCACTTGTGCTTAACGAGGGATGTGAACCAGCTTGGCTTGTGGCTCTTGCCAGGGTTTTGTGCTTCTGCACAACTCCAGAGATTTGGTGGTGGGGAGATGGGGTGACACTCCCTGTTTGTAGCTGGATTTGAGCAGCCTCATGAAGACTGTGGCCAGAAGCCTGGTGACCTGGAATGACCCATCACCTGCAGGATGGGGGCAGTGGGGCAGGGGGTGGGAAGTGGCAGCGTTAGGTGTTGCCTCAAGCTGTGGAGGCTCCTTCGGCAGCAAGTGCCCGTGTGCAGTGGGGACGGGCAGCGCCTGCCTCTGGCCCCCGAACACGCAGCCTGTGCCCGCGGCGGGTCCCTCCTGCGCAGGCTGCGTGCGGGGCAGTTCAGAGGCTCCCAAGGACCGCTCTGAGCTGCGGTGTTTAATGGCTTCGTGAGTGCCTCGAAATGATCAGACTGAATGTAGAAACTGCCTTTGTCTGAGAGACTGACCTACAGAACTTCCCATGATGGCACTTGCACACCTCTATTGCATTGATAGGCTGCCCTTGGCACCTTGTGAACTCGGGAGAGGAGGAAGGAGCTAAAGATCACCCTCAGTTACCTCCATGAACTGGGTAATTGCTGTTCTAATAGAAGAAGCTCTAATAGCACCAAGTGATGTGCTGGCTGGTCTTCCCTAGCAAGGTGTGTGTAACATCCATGCTTAGTGGAAGTGCTGGCAGGCCCACTGGTGGGAGGAAAGCTTATGTTACTGATATCCCTTCTCCAGGGAGGCTCAGGAGACTTAAGCTCCTGCTGAGGGAGCTGCTGAGTGGCAGGAACCTCCCGGTCGTGCTGTGGTGCTTGTGGTTTGACCTTCCACCGTGGGCAGGAGCCACCACCTGCCTGTGCTGATGGTGGTTGCAGATCAAACCCACCTTCTCGAACTGGCTCGGCTGGTCTGTGAGTGTGTCACTAACTCTGAGCTCCTCTTCCAGTTGCAACCTGCCTCCAGGTGGATCCCACTGCAGAACCTGCAGCATCCTTAACTCGTGGCACTCCTGTGCTCAGGCCACAATGGCAGGTCGAGGTGGAGCTGCTCGACCGAACGGACCTGCTGCTGGAAACAAAATCTGCCAGTTTAAACTCGTTCTGCTGGGGGAGTCGGCGGTGGGGAAGTCCAGCCTGGTTCTGCGCTTCGTGAAGGGGCAGTTCCACGAGTACCAGGAGAGCACGATCGGAGGTGAGCGCCAACTCCAGCTGCCGCCGCCTGGGAGGTGCTGGCCTCAGTGATGCCGGCGGGGGGTGTCAGAAGTGTTCATGACTTGGTCTGGTCTCGGGCTTTTGCTATAAATAGTGAAGCTGCTAATGCTTTAGCTCTTGGTTTGCAACTTGTTTGCTGGTGTGAAGATCAGCTCAGCAGAGAATAATGCTATGGCAACCGTGTGCGCCGCCTCTAAGGCGTCTTCACTTCCAGTGCTTGAATTCCTGCTTCTAATTAGAACCGAGGCCTTCAGCTTGGTTTATAGCCCTTAATTATCTTTTCAGATCATGACCTGGGATTTTGGGGTTGTTTCTAACAGCCTGGCACTGTTAACTACTTCCACAGCTCTTTCAGGTTTAGCAGTTCTTCAGCTTGAGACCATTAGCACGGTGTCACCAGCCGAAGGTTGGTCGGCACCCAGGTCTCTGGGCAGTGGCATTAGGACGTGTGTCCAGAGAAGAGGCTCCCGTTGTCCCTGTAGTGACCCGGGTGGGGAGCGAGTGCAGCTCGAAGTGTAGCTTCTGGGCAGCAGGCTTAGTGCTCCGCCGCAGAGGGCTGCGCGGGCGCTCGGTGGTTCTGCTCAGTCTGCCCCCAGGGCTGGGTGCCTTTCTGCTAGTTGCAGCGCATGGTGTTGCACTCGGGAACAGGAGAGTAGCCAGTTACTAAACTGGGGGTGCAGTGCAACAGGGCTGCTTCGGCCCTGGTGCCCCCCAGCGCCGATCCCGGTGAGGCAGAAGGGCTGCGGGGCTCTGCAGCCTCCGGCGGGCCGCGAGGCAAACCCCCCCCTTGTCCTCCAGCTGCCTTCCTGACGCAGACAGTCTGTCTGGACGACACAACGGTCAAGTTCGAGATCTGGGACACGGCGGGCCAGGAGCGGTATCACAGCCTGGCACCGATGTACTACCGGGGCGCCCAGGCCGCCATCGTCGTGTACGACATCACTAACACAGTGAGTACCCGCGGGGCGGCTGGCGGGGGCGAGGCGGCGCCGGGCGCCTGAAACTGCTCCGGCCGCGGCTCCCTTCTGGCCGAGGCTGTCTGAGCTGATAAAGGATCCTCCTGCTCCTCACAGGAAAGGCTTGTTTTAGTCATATCTTCGCTGGGGGTTACGAAGAGGCTGCCCCTTCCTGACCGCTGCCTCCTCTTTGCTTCCAGGACACATTCGTACGAGCCAAGAACTGGGTGAAAGAGTTGCAGAGGCAGGCTAGCCCCAACATTGTCATTGCACTAGCGGGAAACAAGGCAGACCTTGCTACCAAGAGAGCTGTGGACTTCCAGGTGAGTGGGAATCCGGACCCGTTGTTACCTGAGCACGTCAGGAAAGCGGCTTTTTGCTTCCGTGAGGGAGATGGCGACTGCACAACACTCTGAGGGAGAGTGGCAGTCAGGATCTGTGCTGCCACCCCAAGTGGGTTGTAGCTGCCTGTCCCACGTGCTCCTTCCACAGCACTTGTGGCTCTCGTTGGTAAGTTGTGAGGAATGTGCAGGATAAGGCCCACAGAGCTCAGATTTCTGTCTTCAGGCTCTTCTGGTGCCTTACTCACCTGGGGCTGTCTTCAGCAGTGTATGAAACAGCGTCTTTTAGATACAAGAGAGGTGAAGAACCATTCCCAGCTGTTCTCCACTCCTCAGAGCTCTTACCTTGCCTAAGGCGGACTGTGAAGGAGAAGCTCTTATCTCAGACCTCTGCACAGGGCTGCTCGTGGTCATTTCCAGTGTGTTTCTCTCCCAGCTAGCCAAAGTACAAGGCTGCCCAGCACACACTGTGCCTGCGTGCGGCTCACAAACAGCCTGAGTTGCTGTACCCTGGCGTGGCTGCTCGGACACCAGCCGCCCCGCGCGGCCGCCGGCCCACGTCGCCTGCTGCCCTGTCCGGGCTGGGGGTGGGAATGTCGGGGCTGGGCTGGGACGGAGCGTTTCTTCAGTGTTTGGCTCAACAAGCGAAGCGTGTGAGGCCGGCTGGGGCCCCCTCGGCAGGGCACCGTTACCACTCCGGTGTGCTGGTTTGCAGGATGCACAGACGTACGCAGATGACAACAGCTTGCTGTTCATGGAGACGTCGGCAAAGACAGCGATGAATGTGAATGAAATCTTCATGGCGATAGGTAAGGGCTCGCGTGGGGCAGGGCTGGGCGGCCCAGCAGCGCGCTGGGAGCCGCCGGAGCCCCCGTGTCGCCGCGCTCTGACTGCCAAGGGCCCTCCCTTGGCTCCCGCCGCCCTGGGCTGGGCTGGGGAGTCCCGAGGGCGCGGGGTCGGTGAGGGCGGAGCTCGAGGGGGTGGGTTTGCTGTGCTGGTGCTGCTGGGCCTGTCCGGCCCCAGCCCCCTCCGGAGCAGCACTGAGCCCGGCCGTGGCCTGCGGTGGGGCGGAGGCCGGCCTCTGGGGAGGAGCCTGCTCACATCTCCTTCCTCTCTAGCCAAGAAACTGCCAAAAAACGAACCCCAGAACGCTCCTGGTGGCCCAGGGAGGAATCGGGTGGTGGACCTTCAGGAGAGCAGCCAGCCTAGCAGGAGCCAGTGCTGCAGCAACTGAGCGGCCGTTCTGGAGCCCTCGGGCGCCGAGACTGGAATCCACGCTAACAATCGCACTTACCGTAGAGCGGCTGCTGCCGGTGGCTGCTGTGATTTCTCCATCCCTTTCTGATCATAGGCTGGAGGGAGTTCTTCCACCTGCACCTTTCTGTACAAATACTAATTCAATTCTAAGTCTTAAGTCACTTTTTTAATATATGAACTTCTGCTCTTCCCTCTTCTGGTGGTGGTGGATGCACGACCTGGTGCCTGCCCAGCCAGCTCGCCCCTTCCCGCGGGGGCAGCAGCACCCGGGTCCCACAGTCCTGTAGTTCACTGTTGGAAACAAAGGGATATTGAGACCAGACAACCTTGGTTAAAATCACCTTCTGTAAAAGCTAAGGCTAGTACCAGTACGACATGCCTAGGACAACCACTAAACTGTAGCATTATAGTGACAAACTCGGGCTTTTCAGCCACTTATTGACCAAATCAATTATGAGTATTCTGGGATGGGGCAGAGGGAAGCAAAACTGGTTTCTTCTGTATTTTGTATTGTATGTTTCTTCATGTAACCAATCAGTATCTTGTCAATATAGTACCTACAACTAGCTGCCTGTTGTCTTTATTTGTGTTGGACTCTAGCATGCCAACTCCTTTTTTTTTTTTTCTATCTCCGGTTCTGTCGTAATGCACTAATCCTGTTGCAACTTTTGCAAAAAATCTTGTATAGAAAATTGTCCTTTTTTTGATGGTTGTGATGCCACTAATGTTGTTAACCCTACTCTAGTGTGAATACACATGGTTTACTGATGTACAGAGGTGGGGTGAGGGAAACCTCGGATAACTTGTCAGTGGAAACAATTATGTATTGCAAAAGCCTGTAATTCCACAAAGTGAAGGGAGGTATTAAAATGGCTTCTGTTGCCAGACTCTAACTGATGTTGGCTGCTGCCTAGTGCCTAATGCAATGTCTTATGCATACTGGTATTTAAGAGGAACTGTCAACTTAGTCTTCATCACAAACTTCAGTTTTGTGTGATTAAAAAAAAATTTTTATAAACCTATCATCATTAACAATGTTCATGTTTCTTAATCAGCTCAAACCAGGAGTGTGGACCAGAGCTCTTGGCTGTGCTGGAGGCCGAGGGGCGCTGAGCAGACACCCGGCTCTGCCACGGGGGCGGCTGCGTCCTCCCCCCTTCCCGCCCCCTTGTCCTTGTCCTCAGCCTTTAGTCTCCCCCAGCAGCCAGCTCCTCCAGAGCTTGGGGGGGTGCAGCAGCGGGCCAGGAGGCAGCTTGGGGCAAAGGGTGGGAATTGCTCGGTGCCTGACTCTGCTCTGGACACAACCTCCGGGGCAGGCGGGGGAGCGATGTGCAGGGAGCTGGGCTCGACAACGGGGCAGGCTGGGGAGCAGCGGGCGGACAAAGAGGCGCTGGCCCTGCAGGATGCTGCTCCTGTCCCTGCTGAGAGACTTGGAGATCCTCACCCCCCCGGTGAGGCCTGGAGTCAGGCCGGAGCACAGACCCCCCTCACAGCCCCGCATGCACCTGGGAGAGCTCAGGGGTTGTGATGGTGCTTGAACCTGCTGCCTCTCAGCTTGGCGAGATGCAGGGCCACGGTCTGTGACTGCTCCTGGGCTGCACTTGCCCTGTTGGGGCTCTGGAGCCTCTGCTGGGTAACTGCGAGTAAAGTGTGAACGGCCTTGGCTAATGTGGGCTCCGTCCTCTACCCGAGGTCTTGTTGCCTTTTGCCAGCGTTGAATTTGCTCAGAATCCTGGACTCAGGAAGGCTCTGGAGCATCTTGGTAGTCAAGTTCCTGACGTGGCTGGAGCTCGGGCTGCCGGCGGCGCTTTGCTCACCCGGTGCCGCTTGTTCCCATCCCCTGCGAGGGAGCTGGGCTGCTCTGCCCGCGGGGCACAGGGAGCTCTCAGTGCTCCCAGTGTGGTTCGGACTGGTGCTGCTGGTTTCCCCAGGCAGCAAGAGGCAGCGCCGGGGGGAGAAGGGCTTCCCCAGCCCCTGATGAACACAACGCGCGCTGCGGTTGCCATCTGCTGGCTCCTCTTTCTTGGGTCCTGCTTGACAGGGCTTCGTCTCTGGGNCCCTCCCGGACCCGTGCGGGCGGCGCGGAGCCATCGCTGCCCGCCGGAGCCCCCGCTCCGGTAACCGGTACCGCGGCCGGTTCGGCGGCGCCCGGCGCTGCACGGCGCGTCCCGCATCCCCTCCAAATATGGAGCGAGGCCACGCCCCCCGCGCCAAATATGGGCTGAGATCGCGCCCCCCGCCTGCAAGCCCCGCCCTCATCCCGGGCAATACGGGGGCGTGGCCGCGCCGCATCGCCCCGCCCCCTTCCGCCCGATATTGGGTGTGTCCCCGCCCCCTTTGCCCTTTTACGGGAGGCCACGCCCATTGGGCCGCGGAGGGGCGTGGCCTGGCGGCAGTGGGGAAGGCGCGAGCGGCGCCTGGAAGGTGCCGGCCATGGTGGCGGGGGGGGCCGGGGGGGCCGGGACGCGCACGGGGGGTGCGGGCACAGACGGGCACCGCCCGGGAGCGGCCCAGCACCACCCCGAAGATGGGGGCCGGGTGCCCAAAGGCTGCCCGGGGGGGACGCTCAGGGCCCCCCGGGGATGCTCCGCGCTGGAGCCCCTCAAACGCCCCCCCCAGCCGAGGCTGGGGAGCGGTGCCAGGGCCGTGCCCGCCCCCCGGGCAACCGTCCGGCTGCGCGGGCAATGCTCGTGGCCAGCAGACACAGAAACCACACAAATAAAAGTCACGAATATTTATTACATATCAAAAAAGCCTCATGTTTGGGCAGAGACCTCCCGGCCGTCGCGCAGCCCCCGGCGGGGTCCCGCTCTGCGGCCCGCGGCTGCCCTGGCAGCCGGGCTCAGCCCGGCCCGTGCCGCTCGCCATCACGCCTTGGCCCGCTCGGCTCCGTCGTCGCCGCTGGCTGTCGGCTGCGCCGCCGCCGGCCCCAGCTGGATGGGCACGTTCCTCTCGGGGGCGGCCGGCAGCGCCAGCCTGGGGGCCTCGATGCGGAGCTGCCCCTCCTTGGACAGGGAGCAGGTCAGCGCCTCGGCGTCCACCTCCTCGGGCACGTCCCACTCCCGCTTCAGCACCTCGTACTTGTAGGAGAAGGAGCCCTTCTCGTCGGTGCTCTGCGTCTCCTTCTGCCCCACCAGCACCACCTTCCTGCCCACCACCTTCACCGACAGCTGCTCGGGGGCAAAGTCCTTCACGTCCTGGCAGACGGAGAAGCCCTCGCCGGAGCCCTGGGTCGGGGCTGTGCTGGTGCTCGGGGCTCGCTCCATGGTGGTGGCTCCTTGGCCGCTCAGAAGCTGCTCGAAGCTGCTCATGAACTCCCGAATTTTCTCCATCTGCGGCATCTCGGTGAAGATGGACTCTGAGTACGGCCAGAGGGTCCTCATGGTGCCCAGCCGGCTGGCCAGGGAGCTGGTGGCGGGGGGAGAGAGGTGCAATCGGCAAAGCATCGCTGCTGCTGCTGCTGCTGCTGCTGCTGCTGCTGCTGGTGGCTCTCGGGCTGGGAGCGCTCTGTCCCGGTCCTGCTGCCCGCGGCTTTTAATTCCCCTTCCCAGGAGGAGTGGCCTCATCCTGCACATCACGTCATCCTCAGGAGAAGAGCTCAGCTCTTTCCAGCCTGTTCTAGCTCATTCTTGTTACTCATCCATGAGGAGAGGCACCTCTCACGTTGTGCCCAGCATACCTTTGCCCTTAGTCTTGCAGCTCTGCTCTCCTGGATTATAATTAGCAGCATCACCTCAGCCGCTGAGCGGGATGCCTGAGCCGCCCCTGCCAAAAAGCTTTGGCCCTTCTCCTTCCCAGGCAGGGAGCGGGGCTGGGCTCCTCTCCTCCCTGCCTTTCCCCCCTTGCCTGTGGCCTGTTCCCCCGACGCCCGCAGGCAGGACCCCTGCCCCCTTTGCAGGACCCACAGCTGCCCGGGGGGGGACGACCCCCAGGTGAGGCCACAAACCAGCCCGAGGGCCCCCCCAGGGCGGGGTGCACAGGCGGGGTGCTGAGGGGCCGGGACAGGACGATGGGCAGCCCCCGGGGAGGGAGTGGGGGCGCCTAGAAAGTGCGAGAGGCGTCTGGCAGCGGGTGACGTGGGAACACGTTACTTTAGGGGTGGGACCAAGGTGACGCGCTCCTGGCACAGCGTAACCGCGCTCCGCCGAGCCCCTCCGGCGCGGGGGGCCACGGGAAGGGCTTCGCTCGCCCCCTGGCCGGTGGTCCCGTGGGCCTTGCTGCATCACGATGCCTCTGCAGAAACCCGAGCTCCCCGCGCTGACTGCAGCTCCCTATTTGTGGCGTGTGACTCGTCCCCAGAAGCAGGCGCTGCTATTTCGGCTGGCAGATAATCAGCCTCTCAAAAATAGGCGATGGCTGCCGCAGGGTGCGTGGGGAGAGAGTGTTCTGGAAGGGGCACACCCCCGGGCAGGGAAGGATAAAACCCGCTGCTCCCCAGCCCCAGCCCAGCACCGCGCCAGCCGCTGCGCAGAGCCGCGCCGGGAGCAGCACCGCCAGCAGAGATGCTTTGCCGCCTGCACTTCGCGCCGCCCGCGACCAGCTCGCTCTTCCCGTGGCTGGGGCCCATCCGCACCCTCTGGCCGCACCCGGGGACCCTCTTCGCCGAGATGGAGCGAGAGCTGCGGCTGGAGATGGAGAGGGCTCGGGAGTTCATGAGCAGCTTCGAGCAGTTCCTGAGCAGCGGGAGCAGCCCCGGCCGGGTCGGCATCGCCGCGGAGCGAGCCCCGAGCGCCAGCGCAGCCCTGACCCAGGGCTCCGGCGAGGGCTTCTCCGTCTGCCAGGACGTGAAGGACTTTGCCCCCGAGCAGCTGTCGGTGAAGGTGGTGGGCAGGAAGGTGGTGCTGGTGGGGCAGAAGGAGACGCAGAGCACGGACGAGAAGGGCTCCTTCTCCTACAAGTACGAGGTGCTGAAGCGGGAGTGGGACGTGCCCGAGGAGGTGGACGCCGAGGCGCTGACCTGCTCCCTGTCCAAGGAGGGGCAGCTCCGCATCGAGGCCCCCAGACTGGCGCTGCCGGCCGCCCCCGAGAGGAACGTGCCCATCCAGGTCAACCCCGCAGCCCCACAGCCCGGAGCAGCCTCTGAGGACAGAGCCACCAGCAAAGCCCAGGTGTAACGGGAGGGGAACCGATGGCGCACGGCAGGACCGGAACAGAGAGCAGCAAGTCTCGGGTTTTAGCCCAGACAAGCTCCATCAACAACAATATCACTTTTTTCATGATATAGGAATGTTTTTGTATCCAATAAAATACTTTTGCATAGAACCTGCTTGTGTTCTCTTGGTGTTGATTGATGGGGAGGCTGGGCCCTGGTCTCAGCTCTTGGGGACAGAGGAGATGGATGCCCAGAGAGGGAAGAACCTCTCTTGGTGCCTCAGGGCAGCACAAAACGGGGCTGACGGCAGACCCAGGGGTAGGGAAGGGATCTGTGAGCAGGGTGCTGCTCAGGGCGGGGGGAGGCAACTCCCCTCACCTGTGCCAGAGCAGAGGCCGCTCTCCCAGGGAACAGGCAGCTGCTTCACTCCCTCCTTGTGCTACTGCCAGCGTCTGCTCCAGCTCCACAGCCCCTTGCTGCCGGCCAGTGCTGCTGCATGGGACGGGGGAAGGCTGGACGGCCCGACTGGGTGCAGGTTGCCCCTGTTGTAGCCACACTTGCCACCCACAGGGCCTGGAAAGGGGCTGCTGGAGCCCCTCAGAGATCCCAGCAGGCAGGAGGGTGAAGCCCAGCTCCAGGCACTGTGCGTAACCACAAGAGCAGCCCCGCTCAGGCCCGGGCAGGCCGCAGGTATGCAGGCAGGCACACCTGTTTGCGCCGAAGCTGCTCGGAGCTCGGACAGCCCTTGCCCGTGGCAGCCCGGCGGCTCTGGGGAAGGCGGCCGCACCCCAGCCCCACGTCCCTCCTGGAGGAGCAGCACATGCCGAGGCAGCAGCAGGACACCCCCGAGGGCAGAGCAGGCTCCTCCACAGCCGTGAGATCCAGAGCCCTGGAAGGACCCAGAGACGAAGCCCTGTCAAGCAGGACCCAAGTAAGAGGAGCCAGCAGATGGCAACCGCAGCGCGCGTTGTGTTCAGCGGGGGCTGGGGAAGCCCTTCTCCCCCCGCGCTGCCTCTTGCTGCCTGGGGAAACCAGCAGCACCAGTCCGAACCACACTGGGAGCACCGAGAGCTCCCTGGGCCCTGCAGGCAGAGCAGCCCAGCTCCCTCGCAGGGGATGGGAACAAGCGGCACCAGGTGAGCAAAGCGCCGCCGGCAGCCCGAGCTCCAGCCACGTCAGGAACTTGACCACCAAGATGCTCCAGAGCCTTCCTGAGTCCAGGATTCTGAGCAAATTCAACGCTGGCAAAAGGCAACAAGACCTCGGGTAGAGGACGGAGCCCACATTAGCCAAGGCCGTTCACACTTTACTCGCAGTTACCCAGCAGAGGCTCCAGAGCCCCAACAGGGCAAGTGCAGCCCAGGAGCAGTCACAGACCGTGGCCCTGCATCTCGCCAAGCTGANTGCTGAGGTGTGTAAGGGAGGTGCCAGGACATCCCTGGGCAGGGGCTGCATGCAGGAGGGTGTCGGGGTGCTGGGCCGTGCAGGGCGGGTGCTGCGGGAAGCTGGGGTGCACGAACAGGGACGGGTGGGACTGGCGGAGGCGGCTCCGCGGGGGGTTTGTTGGCCCAGGGAGGGTGGCGGGTTTCACCGCGTGACACGTCCCTCGTCCCAGGCCAACGACGCCTGCAAGTGCAACGGCTGGAAGAACCCCAACCCCCCCACCGCCCCCCGCATGGACCTGCAGCAGCCGGTGACCAACCTGAGCGAGCCTTGCCGGAGCTGCGGCCACGCGCTGGGTAACCCCCCGCGGGGCGCCGGGGACCCCCCCGGGGAGGGGCAGCCGTGCTGACCCCCCCCCGGTCTCACTGTGACTCTCTCCGCGCCGCAGCGGACCACGTGTCCCACCTGGAGAACGTCTCGGAGGAGGAGATCAACCGGCTGCTGGGCATGGTGGTGGACGTGGAAAACCTCTTCATGTCGGTGCACAAGGAGGAGGACACGGACACCAAGCAGGTGTATTTCTACCTGTTCAAGGTGCGTCTGGGGCTGGGGACGTCTCGCCACCCTGCGGGCGAAGCGGGGGCTCGCGCGGGGTCCCTCGGCTTTGCTGGGAGCTGCGCTCTGTCCGTGGCTGCCGGCCCCCCGCCAGCCCCCCCGAGACCCGAAACACCGGCCCCACCCCGGGAGCGAGCGCTCTCCCGGCCTGGAATTCCCCCCGTGGGGAGGTTTCCCAGGAAAAGACCCCGGCCCCGTCCTGGCCGCGGGAACCTGCGCAGCCCCCCGGCGACGTTCTGCCGCTGCCCCCCGGCGCGGGCTGTGCCCGGTGCTCGGGTCAGCGCCTCCCCCGGCCTCTTCGCAGCTCCTGCGGAAGTGCATCCTGCAGATGAGCCAGCCGGTGGTCGAGGGCTCCCTGGGCAGCCCCCCCTTCGAGAAGCCAAACATTGAGCAGGTGAGGCTGCAGGCAGGCTCACCCCCTTGCGCTGGTGGCTTGTCCTGTGTTTTGCTGCTCTCGCACAGCCCCGTTCCTCTTTGGGGGCAGCACCCGGTGCCCCTCCACCGCCCCTTCCTCTCCCCAGGGGGTCCTGAACTTCGTCCAGTACAAGTTCAGCCACTTGCCGCCCAAGGAGCGACAGACCATGTACGAGCTCTCCAAGATGTTCCTGCTCTGCCTCAACTACTGGAAGCTGGAGACGCCGTCCCAGTTCCGGCAGCGCTCCCAGAACGACGATGTGGCCACCTACAAGGTCAACTACACGAGGTGAGGGCGGGGGGGGGGCTGAGCCAGCCAGCCCGGGGGTCTGCCCATGTCTGAGCCTCCCCGCTGGCCCGATGGCAGAGCAGTGGCCAGAGGGGACACCGCTCCCCAGCAACGTCAGCTGCGGCCCCCCGGGCGCTGCTCCGCTCCTCCCGCTTCCAGCGGCGCTGTCCCAGGAGGGCGCAGGCGCTCTGGGGTCTCTGGTCGCGGCCCCCTCGCTGCAGCCGCCTCCTTGTCTCCGCAGGTGGTTGTGCTACTGCCACGTGCCGCAGAGCTGCGACAGCCTCCCCCGCTACGAGACCACCCACGTCTTTGGGCGCAGCCTCCTCAAGTCCATCTTCACGGTCACCCGCCGGCAGCTGCTGGAGAAGTTCCGGGTGGAGAAGGACAAGCTGGTGCCGGAGAAGCGGACGCTGATCCTCACCCACTTCCCCAAGTAGGTGCCCAGCACGGGGGCGTCTCCTCCCTCGGGGTGCTCACGCACCGCACGTGGCCGACGTCCCGCTCCCGCCCAGGTTCCTGTCCATGCTGGAGGAGGAGATCTACGGCGAGAACTCCCCGATCTGGGAGGCCGACTTCACCGTGCCGGCCGCAGAGGGGGCCCAGCTGGTGTCTCGCCCAGGTATCTCGGGGAGCGGCCCCCCCAGCTCGGGGGCTGCAGGACGAAGGGCTGAGGTGTGGGTGAGCCGCGGTGGAGGCTGGGCTGCCGCGGCGTGACGAGCTGCTTCCTGGCAGTCGTGGGCATCACCGCTCTCTTGCAGCCGCGGTCAGCACCGTCGCCGTGCCCACCACGCCGCTCTTCAGCAAGAAGCTCAGCAACAGCAGCTCTGCCGCCAGCATGGACGCCAGCACCCCGGAGCCCCTGCCAGGTAGGGCCGGCGCGGCGGGAGCTGGGACCTTCCTGGGTCCCTCCCCGGGTCCCTCCCGGCGCTGGATGTGCCGCTCCGCTCCCCAGGGGAGAAGCGGAAGCTCCCCGAGAGCCTGACGCTGGAAGATGCCAAGCGGATCCGCGTCATGGGAGACATCCCCATGGAGCTGGTGAACGAGGTCATGCTGACCATCACCGACCCCGCTGCCATGCTGGGCCCCGAGGTACGGCCTGGGGGGTGCTGGGGCCACGCCGCCGCTTTCCCGGTGTGCCAGGGCCGGTGAAACCCCCCGCGCCCCCTCCCCAGACCAGCCTGCTGTCGGCGAACGCGGCGCGGGACGAGACGGCTCGGCTGGAGGAGCGCCGCGGCATCATCGAGTTCCACGTCATCGGCAACTCGCTCTCGCAGAAATCCAACAAGAAGATCCTGATGTGGCTGGTGGGCTTGCAGAACGTCTTCTCGCACCAGCTGCCCCGCATGCCCAAGGAGTACATCACCCGCCTCGTCTTCGACCCGTGCGTGGCTCGGGGGGCGCAGGGAGGGGCTGGTGTGGGGGGCTCCCGTCTCACCCTGGCTGCCCGCAGGAAGCACAAGACCCTGGCGCTGATCAAGGACGGCCGCGTGATCGGGGGCATCTGCTTCCGCATGTTCCCCACCCAGGGCTTCACGGAGATCGTCTTCTGCGCCGTCACCTCCAACGAGCAAGTCAAGGTGCGAGCGGGGAGGCGGGGGTGGCCCCGGCAGCCCAGCGCTGGGGCCGCGGTGGGGGGGAGGAGCGGGTGCTCTCTCTGTAGCTGGAGAGCCCGGGGGGGTCCCAGCCCCTCGGGCTGCCGGAGCCGCTCAGCACTGGCCGCCCCGAGCAGCAGTGCTTGCCCTTGGCCATCTTCCCGCTGCCCCTGTCCGGGGGTGGGAGGGGGCTGTGTGTCCCCGCTGACTTGGGGGGCACAGGGGGGTCCCCGTCTCATGGCGGCTCCCCCAGGGCTACGGGACGCACCTGATGAACCACCTGAAGGAGTATCACATCAAGCACAACATTCTCTACTTCCTCACCTACGCCGACGAATATGCCATCGGCTACTTCAAGAAGCAGGTGAGCTCCTTCCCCCGGGGCACCCCCCTTGTCCCCCCCTGCCCGCCAGCCCCCTCCCACCTGCCCACCCCCCCCCTAGGGCTTTTCCAAGGACATCAAGGTCCCCAAGAGCCGCTACCTGGGCTACATCAAGGACTACGAGGGGGCGACGCTGATGGAGTGCGAGCTGAACCCCCGCATCCCCTACACCGAGCTCTCGCACATCATCAAGAAGCAGAAGGAGGTTCGTCCTGCGGGTGGGCGCTGCTGGGGAGGGGACGCGGCGGTGGCCGTGTGGCCTCCAACCCCCCCTTCCCGCCGCAGATCATCAAGAAGCTGATTGAGAGGAAGCAGGCGCAGATCCGCAAGGTCTACCCCGGCCTGACCTGCTTCAAGGAGGGCGTGCGGCAGATCCCCATCGAGAGCGTCCCCGGCATCCGTGAGTCCCGCGGGCAGGGGCTGTCGGGCTCTGCCCCCCCCCGCCCACGGGGCACTTGGTGACCTTGACACTTTTCTTCCAGGAGAAACGGGATGGAAACCCCTGGGGAAGGAGAAGGGGTGAGTGCTGCTCGGCGGGGTGGGGGTCCCACAGCGGCTCCTCGCTCCCGGCGCTGGGACGGGGCGGGGGGAGTGCTGGGACAGGGTGAGGCCCCCCCGCTGACGGGCGCTGGCTTTGTCCCCCAGGAAAGAGCTGAAGGATCCAGACCAGCTCTACAACACCCTGAAGAACCTCCTGGCCCAGATCAAGGTGTGGGGACCCTGTCACCCCCTCCCAGCCCTCGGAGCTGCCTCCCCTGGGCCCGGCTGTGCTGGCCTCTGCCCTCGGGGCGTGGGGGGGGACCCTCGTGTGCTGGGGCGAGCAGGGGCTGTGTGTGACCTGCCCCCCGCCCTCTCCCCAGACCCACCCCAGCGCGTGGCCCTTCATGGAGCCGGTGAAGAAGTCGGAGGCGCCGGATTACTACGAAATCATCCGCTTCCCCATCGGTAGGTGGTTGGGCTGGGACCCCCCGGGGCAGGCTGGGGTGGGGGGGGTGTGATTGTGCTGACGGGTCAGGGTTGGGGTGCTGGGAGCCCTGGGATGGTCCAGAAGGGAGAGGGATGAGCCTGGACCCTGGCATGGGGTGGAGGCCTGGGGGCCCTGACCCTTCCCCACCCCCAGACCTGAAGACCATGACCGAGCGCCTGAAGAACCGCTACTACGTCACCAAGAAGCTCTTCATCGCCGACCTGCAGCGCATCATCACCAACTGCCGCGAGTACAACCCCCCCGACAGCGACTACTGCAAATGTGCCAACACCCTCGAGAAGTTCTTCTACTTCAAGCTCAAGGAGGGGGGGCTCATCGACAAGTAGGGGAGCTGGCCTGGACCCGCCTTGGCCACTGGCCCCCCGTGGGAGGGACCTGGCCCACCCCTCCCTGGGCAGGGGCTGCTGGAGGGTTTGCTGCTGCTACTGCGCAGCTGGGGGGAGCTGGGCCTTCCCTGGGGGGGGTGATGGGGCAGGGGGTGCTTTTATCCCCCAGCAGCTGCCTGCCTCTCCTGGGGGGGAGCAGTGGGGCTGGAGCTGCCTCACCAGGATACGGCAAGGGCAGTGCTGAGTTTCTTGCCCCTCCTTGGGGGCTGGGAGCCCCCCCCTGCAGGCGCTTCCCTCCCTCCCAGGGTCGTGCCTTCTGCCCTGGCTCTGCGACAGGGTGGGGGCACACAAGTGCTTTGGTTTTCTGCTTCCGTCCAGGCAGAGGCAGCCCCCGGCCCCTCTCATTGAATGTAGGGTAGGGCCTGGCCCTGCCCCCCGGGGCTGCTGGTGCTCCAGGGTCCCACTGGGAGGGGGGGCTCTGGCCCTGCACCCCCCAGCTCCTGCTGCCTCTGTCAGCCCTTCCCTCCCCCCTGGGGGTAGATCTGCCCCCACCGTTGCCTGTACAGCCCTCCCTGCCTGCTCCTGCTGCCTGCCCTGCCTGCTGCTCCTCTGGCTCCGGGGGGCTCGGGGGGGCCCAGTGCTGCCCTGGCCTCTGCTCCCCCTGCTCTGCCGCAGCCGGGAGCC
>ML997731.1:800391-836162 GCA_010365825.1 Otus sunia | reverse complement strand
GCTCGCTCCCGCCGCTCCGTGCGTGCCCCTTCCCCGCGGGATCCGGCCACGCGTGTCGGTGTCGGCCCCGGCCCCGGCCGCTCCGGTGAGCAGCGCGGTTCCTCGGTCACGGGTGGCCCCGGGGGCGGCGGGGGCCACCGTCTAGTCCGTGCTCCCAGCCCGGTCCCGCGGGGCACCAGCGGCTCCCGCGGAGGGCGAGCGGCGGCTTTTCCGCCGGTCCCGGGGGGCTGTGGGGGCACCGGGCGTGATCGCCACCCCAAAGCCGTCCCCGCTGCGGGCAGCCCCCGCGGGCACCCCGGCACTGCCGCCGTCGGGGCTACTCGCCCCGGGCGCTGCCGGCGGTTTCCTCCAGCGAGGACGCGGGGTGGGAGCGAGCGGGGGGCTCCTGCCCGACTTCGCTTGTGCCGCGCCGAGGCGTAGCCCAGTTTCAGGTGGAGTTGGCCCCGGGGGAAACACGAAACCCAACTCTGCATCAGAAACTGGGTAATGAGGCCGTTTGAGTTATTTGTAGCTCTCTGTGGGCTGGCATGGCCTCTCCTACCTCTCCCCAGGCAGAGTCCCCCCTGCAGGGACCCCGATCGTTTTGCTAAGCTCCAATTGCCCTGATTTGTGCTCAGAGAATCCAGGCTGTGAGTTAACCTGGTGGGTGCTGCAGCACCTGGTGGTACGAGCTCTCACCAGCCTGGATGGATCTGCTGGTCCACCTCGGTGCCAAAACCAGAATTTCTGCAACACTGATCTAAAATTACCCATTTTTGAGGGGGTGCACCTGACCCCATGGGATACAGGGCCAGGGCAGCGTTGCCCTGTGGGACTCTGTGGGTTTTGCAAGTGGGTTTGCACCCAGCCTCCGCTCGCTCCTCCCTGCGCATCTCTGCTCTAACACCGGCTTCTCCTTCCCAGGGGCTCGGTCACCTTGGGCCCAGCAGCAGGGAGCAGCCGAGCTGCAGCGATTGGTGCTGTGACCTTGGCCGGCATCCTTCAGAGCCGGTGTCCTTCAGAGCCAGTGTCCCTCAGAGCCAGTGTCCCTCAGAGCCGGTGTCCCTCAGAGCCGGTGTCCCTCAGAGCCGGCCCCGCGTGGCTCAGTCCCCGGGCTGCCCGTGGCCTGCGTGAGGCTGTGGGGTTGTGCCCCCCTGCAACCCCTGTTACCCCTCCGCAGCCTCCTCTGCGTGCGCTGCTGCTGCATCCCCCCTCCTGGAGCACGGGCAGTGGCTGCTCCCCTCTGATCAGCCACCCAGGTCTCTGCCCATCGATCGGGTCTGCAGCGTGCTGATAAACCCGCTTCGGAGCCGCAGGGACTCGGGGAGGCTGCAAGTCCGTGTCTGAGCAGGTCTGTGTGTTGTGGGGCTGCCCGAGCGTGTCCCCAGCCTCAGCCTGCTCCCCGTGCACAGTGTCTTTGCACCACTTGTCCTCCACTGCGGGTCAGACCCTGGCTGGGGGGTCCCTCTCCTCCCCCCCATCCCCAGCCCAGGGTGCCGCACCCTGCCCTGTGTCACCCCGCTCCCTCCTCCCGTGGCACAGCGTGACTGTGCCCTCACCAAGAGTGACAAACGTCCCTGGCCCTTTGGGCAGCGCCAGGCAGGTCCGTCCTGTGATTAAACCATCCTGAAGCCCAACTTCATCGCCCCCGCGGGCGTTGGGGAGGGCTGCTGGGCCGGTGCTGGCGCGCTGACACCTCCCCTGTCAATAACCTTTGGATTTAAGGCTGTGGCTTGGAGCATCTCTGCTTATCTCAGCTCCCCGAAGCACTTATGTTCCTGGCCGTCGTAACTCCCCGCCTGTAAGTGGAGACAGGCACCATTAGCCCGCAACAAACAGCAGCTGCAGCGAGTTTTGCTGGCAGGAGGGCGGCGAAGGTGTTTTCCACCTGCTCTTTTGCAGGTGAGGGGCCCGCGGGCTGCCAGGCCAGGGCTTGGTGTGGGGATGGGCCCAGCCCCGGCAGCGCCCGCGTCCTCCTTCCCCAGCACCCCTCGTGCCTCCAGCAGCCGTCTGCTCGCGGACCAGAGCGAGGGCGATGCAGCAATTTATTTTTATACAGGCCATTTCATTTATCATCAGCACATCAGAAAGCAACAATTCACCTTTCAATGCACCAGCTGAAAAAACTCTGGCTCTGCTCTGCTTGGCAGCGCCTCAGAGCGGCCCTTTCCCGAGGCTGGGTGTTTAGCAGAGACTCGGCGCTCAAGCTGTTTAGCTTATCGAAAAGTAGCCTGAGATGTGACTTGATTACGGTGTGCAAGTACCTTCCCAGGGAGAAAACTGCCGGGTATTAAAGGGCTCTTTAACTTAGCTGAGAGAGGAATAATAAGAACTGAGGGCTTGAAGATAAAGCCAGACAAATTGAAACTCAAACTCAGGTGCCGCTGTGCAGCACGGAGGGCGCAGAGCGCCTGGAGCAGGATCCCCGGGCACCCTTCTCAAAGCGATGCCCTGGCTGGCCACAGGTGTCCGGGGCCAGGGGTCCTGACCTGGGGATGGCCCTGTCCTGCCCTACGGCTCTGGCCCCGCGCAGACTCGGGCTTGGGCAGCAGCAGGATGAGTCCGGTGGCAGCGTGGGTGAATTTTGCTTCCCAGGCGCATCTAAAAATCTCGCTGTCTCATGGTATCGCTGCTCGGGAGAGCATCAGCCCCCGAGGTGACCTTTCCCGGGACAGCTGGAGCCTCCCTTTCTGTACCAGGGGAAATTCCAGCCTGGTGAAAACTTCTCACTGTGGAGGAACTCGATCCTGAAAACAAAAATCCCTCCCTCCACGCTGCTCGTACCCCCACTCTGCTCCGCTGCCAAGAGCACGAGGCAGCCCGCAAAGCGCGCGGGGTCGTCCTCGCCGTGCTCTGCTCCGCCGTCCCCGCGACCAGCGGCTGCACGTCTGATTCCCCGCCGGGAGTTAATCTTGACTGTTAGCATGTCAGGTTGCTGGTGGATTAAACAAGGGGATTAGCATCAAACAATTTCCCTCCCGCCCCAAGCGGGGATGCGGGAAATATAATCACTGCAGTTTTATTCTGCTTCGGCTACAGACGCTCCCTGGCAAGTGGCCGGGTGGTGCCGGCAGCGCAGGGAGCCACGTGCCCAGGGCGCTGCAGGGATGGTGCTGCCTCTGCCGCAAGCGGGTCCCCACTGGCTCTGCCATGGGATGCCGAGATCAGGGGCTGTCGGTGCCGGGGGGCTCGGGGAGGGGTCCCTGCTGGGTGTCACTGGTGTAACCACCGCAGTTGGATCAGCCCAAGCCATGGCCTGGCTGTTCCGCGTGCAAGTGCCCAGGGGCTGAGCTGCCGGCTCAGGGCAGGGGCTGCAGCCGGTCATCAGATCCCCCTGAGGAGGGCACGAAAGCCAGAGCTGGGGTGGGGGGAAGCTCCCAGCCCCCAGGCAATGCCCAGGCCACCCCAGCACCTTCCTCCCTGCTGCTCCTGCCAGCCTGGGCTCGGCTGCGGATGGCAGAGGATGGAACAGCCTTTGGGTATGAAAGCAAATCCATCCTCCCAACAGCTCCCAGGTCCCAGAGCCAGGGGACTGACGCAGCTCTGACCCGGCGGCTGCCGTGCTGCGGACTTGCCAGCTTTCATCCCGAGCTTCCTCCCCGGCTGCCATCCCAGGATCCACTGGCAGTGCCCGGGGCACAGCGCTGCCCTCTCAACCACTATATAAAAAGTAAAACAAACCCTCTAATCCAGGGAGCGTGTTTGATAAAAAGAACTCACGCAGCTCTGGCAGGGCAGGGGCAGAGCAGCCGGCCCCGTGCTCGGCACAGAGACTCGATGTCTCTTTGGACCAAAGCGCCGCGGGGGAGCCGCCAGCCTCGCGTCCCCACATCCTCTTTGGCCCTCGTCCCCCCGGTCCCTGGAGATTACTTGGCCACTTTCATCCGAGGAGCATTTCCAGGGCAGCCAAGTCCCCGTCAGCCAAGGGGAGGGGGGGCTCTGCCTGCAGAAGGTGCCCCGGGGATAGGGTGGCCAGTGGCGGTGGGTGGGCTGGCGTGGGGCTGTGAGTGGGGGGAGCACAGTCATCTGCTTCCTCATCAGAAAGCCAAGAAACCCCGCAGAAATCTTCCCCCCCTGGTGTCTGGGGTTCCAGGTCTGAGAAGCGCAGGTGCTCCTCCTGCCCTGGAGCGGGGATGCTGTGGGGAGTTATTCCCGAGGGGGATTTGCCATGTGCCTCCTTCTCCTCCAGCAGTGGGCTGCCTGCTTCTCCACCACTCGAGACGGGACCCCGGGAGCCCATGGGCAGCTCCCCAGCAGCAGCGCCAGTGAAACACAGCTCCTCTCCCTGCAGCTGCCTCCATGGGGCCAAGCCACCTCATCCCCTCACCAGAGGGAAAGCTCTCCTGCCCCTCCTGCTCCTCCTGCCCCTCCTGCTCCTCCTGCCCCTCCTGCCCCTCTGGGCTCGCTGCTTTTAGGGAAGCTCATGGGAACCTCCTCCATCTAAGACAGGTCAATGGGTTGAAAAGAGCTGAAAGGTCCCGGACAGACACCAGTGCCCAGGCAGATGCTGCCCCGCACGTGCCCACCTCACTTTTCTAGGAAGTCGGGCTAAAAATACTGTCCTAGGGCTGTGCCACAAAATACTGGGCAGATCCTCAGCTCCTGGAAGCCCGAGTGATTTACAGCCCGAAGCCTGTGCCTGGTCCTGGCCCCCTGGGGCTGCACAGGGGCAGGGACGATCCCGGCATGTGGCACCCGGGGCCGGGGCCAAGGCACGTCCACGTCGGGCGGAAGAGCAGGGAGGCTGCAGGTATCCCCCTTCTTCAGTGCTGCTGGGGGGGTGCCTCTCTTGTTCTTGCTATTTTTGAGATGATTCTGCATTTGGGCTGCGCATCGGTGGGATGCGGGGAAGGGAGGGGATGCAGCACGGTGGGGGCGAGACCCAGGGACAGCTCGATGGGTGCTGGAACAGCCCGGGGCCTGCAGGGACCCGTGGCACAAGCTGCCATATCGGAAAATTCCCAAACAAAATTTCATGCGCTATCTCAGGGCTGCGATTCTGCTGAGACCCGGCTTTATAATTGGATCTGTCAGAAACCCGTCACACTTAATGTGCAGCTGCCGAGGCGCTGAGCGGCTCCTCGCCGCGCCCGGCGCTGGCTCTGCCCCACTCCCTGCCCCTCGGCGGGCAGAGCCGTGTCCTGATGTGCCCGCGGCCCCAGCCCCCTGCAGAAACATCCCAACTGCTGCTGCCCACCCGTGCTGGGAGCGGCCGCCACGGGAGCGCAGCTCGTCCCACCCAGTGCAGACACCGGCCCCTCGCACCCAGCCTGCCACGAGCCCTCCCCTCCCGCGGGAACAGCCGGACCCTGTCCCAGTGCGGCGCCGCCGGCTCCCGTTGCGGGTTCCTGCATGAAGAGGCCGCAGGTTTTGCACCCAGGGGACACGGGACACGCTGGTGCCATCGGCCTGGCAGGTGCTCCCGGTCCCTCCCGCCTCGCACGCTGCCCGGCTGCTGCTCCCGCTGCAGCCGAGGTTATTTTGGCGGATAGTTTTTGTTCGGTAGTTTGTTTCCCTCCTGCAATTTCTCCGCTATTGCCTAAACCGGGGCCAGTGGGAGAGAGCAAGGAGCTGCTTTTCCTTCCTGCCCATGCTGGACCACACGCGTGTTCATGGAAGTTCTTTGATTTACCCTCCCCGGCACGGCGCAGAGCCTCAGGCTGCTCAGTGGGAAGTTGCAGCCCCTTGGTCAGGTCAGGCTGCGCCTCCCACCCATCCCCAAAGACCCCGTGGAAGGGCTGGAGCGTTCGGGCCTTCTGAGGAGATGTCCAGAGTTTTCCGGGAAAAGGCCAGGATTTCTGGTTTCCCTCTCTGCCCCAGGGACCAACAGTTCGGGCCGGCCACTGGGGAAATCTGTGCCCGGGGTTTTCCAGCTTGAGGAAAGATCCAGCTTGCGCCTGAACCTCCAGCCCTGGGACGGGGCGGTGTGCACCAGCCCCTGCTTTGGCTTCGTGACTGCCGAGTTGTGTCTTGAGGTGCTTCACTTTCCCTCTCTGCTGCCAGGGGAGGCGGAGGGGCAGTGCCGGTGCCGGCGAGGCTGCAGCGGTGTTGGCGAGGCCTGGGAGCCAAGGAGGAGTGTGCCTGTGTCTTCTTCACCTGAGTAATCAAACCCGTTATCCAGTGTTTGATTAAAGGCCACAGAACATATTATCTTTGATTCTTTCACTTCATTTTTGTTCCCTTCATTTGTCCCTTGGAGATGGGGGTTGCTCTGGTACTTATTAGTCACAAAGCCCTAACCTCGCACTGCGTTCCTGCTATCTGAGAAATGAATTATTAATGGTGCATTAAACAGAGACTGGAAAGGGGCCCTGGGACACTGATAATCAGGAGCTAATTGAGGAAGAAATGAGATACTGCTCCTGTTGCAGAACGAGGACTTGTGCAGCGCTGTGATACCAAAGGTGACCCTGCTGCAACTCCTGGGCCGCCTGCGCCAGGCTCTGCTGGTCCAACCCTCGCTGGTGGGTCATGCATGCACGTTCTGCGCTGATTGGGATGCTCAGCCCTGGCTGGGATGCTCAGCCCTGGCCGGGATGCTCAGCCCTGGTTGGGATGCTCAGCCCTGGCTGGGATGCTCAGCCCTGGTTGGGATGCTCAGCCCTGGCCGGGATGCTCAGTCCTGGTTGGGATGCTCATCCCTGGTTGGGATGCTCAGCCCTGGCTGGGATGCTCAGCCCTGGCTGGGATGCTCAGTCCTGGCCACGTGCAGTGGATGTTTCTGCTGCTCTGCACGTGGCCAATGTCAGGCTGGTGCAGCCCCAGCGTGTGCCGCTGCCCCCCCTTTCCAAACCCGGGTGGGGTTTGTGTTTGAGGGGCGGCTGCCCCGCTCCCCGCTCGGCTCCGCTCCCCCCAGCGCCCGGCCGGGGCTCCCTGATCCGGCTCCGCTCCGACGTCACACCGAAGCAGCCGCAGTTCACCCGGACTCCTCGCATAAATATTTATGTGCTGATGCAATGCTCTTCTAAATATAAAGCTTTATCTGGAATTTCATTTAAACATTAAGTGTAGATAATTTATTTATAATTAATGTAGACATCAAGTCCCATCTCTGGAATGCCTGTGAGCTTTCATTTATAATTGGGAGGTAAGTCAGATGCTAGAGGCTGGGCCTCTTATCAGTTTCATTTTAATTTTCCTCCTACAGCAAACGAAGCCGGTGCAATTCATCTCTCATTAGGGGGAAGCACAAAACTCCCCCAAAATAACAGTTTTATAGGGAACATGTAATAAACCCATCTTCGTTCCTCTTCTCGCCTTTGATAATGTTACCAGGGCTCACATCTCCCTTCAAAGTGTTGTTCTTCCTTAAAAATAAGTCTATTAAAAATTAAAACCACTTTTCTATACAATAAAATTTACTCCCTGCAATTATGCAGAGGGAGTAGTTATCTTCCTTTTGTAGATTTTAATTAAAAGTTACCAAGGGAAGGAAAGAACAACAGCCATAAAATAATAGAAGTCTCTCCGCTAACGCTGGTCACTGGTGCCTCTTTGACTCACGCGGCTTTTCTGGGCGCTGGTGCCACGGCCGAGGAGGAGCTGCCAGCGCCGGCACGGGGCTGCGAGGGCGAGCGGTGAGGGGTTTCCTGCACCCATGGGTGCCCACAGGGTGCTTGGCCCGGCTGAAAGCCTGTCTCGTGCCGAGCCCCGGCAGCGCAGGCTCCCAACCATTTGTGCTCTTGCTTCTGCACCCTGGTTAGAAAATGGGGCCCGTTATGCCATGGGCTGGAGCATCCCTGCCACGGGCTGGAGCATCCCTGCCATGGGCTGGAGCATCCCTGCCATGGGCTGAAGCATCCCTGCCATGGGCTGGAGCATCCCTGCCGTGGGGCAGCCTCTGGACCGCGCTGTGGGACTGGGGCACCTGCACCCAGCACAGCTGCAGAGCATCAGCTCCTGCGACCAGCTCCCCAGCCCGGAGGGATGGACGCCGACTCCCCAGCGTTTCCGTGATGGGTAGCACACTCCCTTGTCGCCGTTTGGTTTCCAAAGCTTTTGCCAGCACACGCTTTTGCAGGCTCAAGGCAGGCACCTCTTGTGCCCAAGATTTTGACACGCCCTGAGATGACTTTGAGGTTTTCCTCCCCCCTTTGCTCCCAGCCAAGCCAACGCCGTGGGGTGAGGGCTGCGGAGGAAGGGGCACCCACCACGTGCGCTGCGGCAGCGGTGACGATGCGGGCGTTGGGGTGGCCGATCCCCTGGCACCTTGTCCCCTGCCCCGGTGGCCGGTGCAGCCAGGGCTCGGTGGCGGAGGTGCAGCTGTCACCACGGAGAAGCGTCCGTTGGGTGCAGGGACAGACGCACGGATGGGTCACTGTCCCAGCGCTCTTGCCCTGTTCTTAAAAGCAAAAGGAAGGTGCTGCTGGACCACGGGTGGATCTTCAAACCGCACGCCCTGGAGTGCTGCTGGTAATGGCCTAACCTGGGAGAAGTGGGCTGAGATGTAATTAATGAGCTGTTTGCAAAGTGCTCGAGCGGAAAGGGCTGTAGAAATGGAAAAGCTTATTCCATTTTTACATTACAGAGTGCAAACCTTTTCCCCTGAGGACACTGTGGGCTCCCCTGAATCCAAACGTGGGTGTTTGCCGGGCCGGGGCCCTCCCTGGCTGCAGTGGCGGCGGGTCGGTCACCGCGCCTGGCCAGAGCCAGGGGACCTGTTAATTCAGGTCGCGGACGCCGCGCAGGCGTGAGAGCCGCGGTGCTGCCGTCCCTCGGGCCCCCACTCGCCCCGCGTTGGCTCCTGGCTCTCCGGGAGGCTGGTGGGGCTGCTGTGCCCGTGTCCCAGCACCCCACTGCCTGCACCAGCAGCATCCTCTGTGGAATTCAAGGTGAACAACCTGGACCTCCCCAAAGATGGGCCCTTGCACCCGGGCTATGGACTGGGGCCAATCCTGCCCGGTGCTGGGGGCGGGCAGGGTCAGTGCGGCCTCGGCATAAAGGCAACGACACCGGCCCGTGGCTGGGGCTGCCCGTCGCTGTCGTTCCTTTTGCTGGTTACGGCTGCTGAGACGCTGTGCTGCCCGTCTGCCCGTCTCCTGCCCCTTCTCCTGCCTGTAAAGACACTAACCCCCACTGAGCTGGAGCCGAAACTTTTATGAAATCTTTATGGGCTTTTGAAAAGATTTTAATTCCCTGACAGTGCGGCTTTCACCAAAAAAAAAAAAAAAAAAAAAATTATGACTCAATGAGCAATTATAGGCTTAACAGCTGCTGAACGGCCGCGGCAGCTGCTGGAGCAGCTTGGCAGGGCGCAGCGCGGTGAGGAGCCAGCGAGGCTTCCTGGAAAGCGAGGCCGGGCCCCGCCGCCCCGCATCGCCCGTCGCGGGCTGCGGGACCCCGGGCTCGGCTCCTGCCCCTCCTCTGCCCGCCCGTCTCCCCTGGGCCCGGGCGCCCAGAAGCCCCTCGGGATCCCTCGGCGGGGGAGGCAGCGATGCTGGGGAGGGGGACGAGCAGCTCTAGCCTTTTGGGGGGATCCATTTCGGGCCCGTGCCCGGTGTTTGCTGACAGGGCTCCGGGCACAGCTCAGGGCTGCTCCTGGCCGAGCCGGCCCGCGCAGGGAAGGGCTTTGCGATAATCGGCTACTTGAAATCGCTCTCAAAGCCTCTCACTTGCTGCACTCCCGGCCGGCCACTGGTGCCTGCAGCGGTGCCCCCAGGCTGAGGGTCTCGACTGGGGGGTTGAGGGGGTGGGCTCCTCCTCGTCATCCCCCTTCCTGCCCACTGGTGCTCCAGGACCCTGGTGCTGCGCTGGAGTCTGGGGCTCTCCGGGCAGGACACGGGCAAGGCTCACGGGCCCGTGGCTCCACGTTTGGGATCAGAAATGTCTCGGTGGCTTCATGTCTGGGACGGCCTTTGGCTGCTCCGTCACCCCCCGCCGGTACCCGGCTCAGTGACGCGGTGCCGCCGCGGCGTCCCTGGGCACGGCGAGATGCTCGGGGCTGCCGGGGCCGACAGCGCAGCTCCCCGCTGCCGGAAGGATGCAGACCATTGGATTAATTATAAAACTTCTTATTTACTGAACACGGAGCTGCTGAACTCCACAAACAAAAGGTGAAGCTTCATCCCTGACAAGGGCCCGTTCCCTCGTAGGCTCCTTTCTTCTCTTTGAATGCAAAAAGCTGCTGTAAAGAAATGAGCACGGGGGCGGGAGAAACTTTGTGAGCAACTGCAGCGAGATGGAGGATTCGGATGTGCTGTTCCACCCGCTGATCTGTCCCAGAGCATTTCAGCGTGGTGCAGCTGGAGATGACCTTCTCTTTGTTTAGAGATTTGTCATCATTTTCAGAAATATCTGCAGCAGACTAAGAGGTTTAAGGGCGACGAGTCTCCGTTGGCCTCGACACAAACCGTATCTCTGGGAGAAGCTGAACTAAACACAAGCAAAGAGGTGTCTCGGGGAGGATCAGCCAGCACTGCCGAGATGCATATCGCATTGATTGCCTTGCCCTGTCTTTGTGCGCGTCTCTGGAAGGGAAAACAAGTTACTCGCAGCCTGAGAGTTTGTTCTGAGCCAGCTGAGGCTGGGTCCGTGTGGGAAGATGGGAGCAGACAGGGCTGGGCGAGGTTGTATGGGAAATAAAGAGCAGATTGTGAAGTCAGCATCACTGAAAGCATTTTCCTGAGGAATTTGATCAGCAAAGCGTGTTTGCGTGGTGCAGACCCGGGGGGTCCTGCTGAGGACAGTTTGCGAGAGCCGATGGGATCCGACCCTCTGGCTGGGACCGCTCCCGCCTCCCCCCCGCACGCTCACTCAGCTTTTTGACACGGCAAAGTGTCACCGGCTCGGTCCCTTCATAGGGACAGGCTCGGATGGGCATGAAAGTTTAGTTTAATTTAAAAAATCCCTGCATGCGGGCTTGCTAAATATACCATGAAAACTTCAGGAGATGGAAAGACAGCCAGAGGAATATTGCATTAGACTGAGTGATGTGAGCGGCTGCCTGGGGCGGGGGGGGGGCAGCAGTTGCCGTGGAGGGGGAGCAACTTGTCCGTGCTCCCCAGGGCTGGAACGCCAGGAGACGTGGGGTGGGTGAGAGGCCTCATCCCAGTGCTTCCCTGGTCCCACGCCACGGGGCTGTAAGGGTTAATGTGAAGGAAAAAAAATCTGTGGAGGAGCTGCAGCCCCGTCTCTGCTCCTTGGAGAGGGAGGCTACACCGTAATCATCGAGCTCCTGACAGCTAAGGTAATGCGAGGTTTGAGATCCATTAGAGTGCCTGTAATTATTTATAGGGAGGAAAAAAAACACGCTACGTTGTGAAAATCAGATGGCACAGCAAATAGATGCACCGAGCTTTGGAGAAAGGATCCTTAAAAACCAAAGTAATTCGTAAGGAGCTCGGTGCCAAGGCTCAGCGGAGCCGCGCTGCTGCTCGCCGGGACCCACCCCGGCTCCAGTGGCAGCGGGGAAAGGGGCTCTCGGCGTGGGCAGGCGCAAGCCCGCGCTGCTGGGCTGCCCGCTTGCGTTCCAAGAGCTACAGAGCTGGAAAATGCTGCTGGAGAGGAGCTCGGAGCTCCGTCCCCTGCTCCTGGCGTCCGCCGGCCCCTCGAGCCCTCCTGCAGCCGCGTATCCCCACGGGCTCGGGGAGCTCAGGGCAGTGCGGGGTCTGTCCTCACGCCCAGCGGCCTCCAGCCCGGTGCCAGGGCCTTCGCGGGGCTGGTCCCACCTTCTCCATTTTGGCAGCAATTCCACATTTTAGCAGAGCAAAGCAGCAAGTGGGCGAGAGCTGCCGGAGACGGAGCCCCTGAGTGCTCCTGGTCCGAGAGCCCGGGAGCGCGGCGCAGGTCCCTCCCAGCCGCGCTGCAAAGCTTCATCAGCAGTTTGCGAAGTGCTTTGAGATCCTCGGCGAGATGTCCTGGAGGAGGGCAAAGTGGGATTATATAACGTGTCTAGACAGAATATTCCTCGGGGTGGGGAGCAGGTCTTTCCTATATCTGCTCTTCCATGTCAACGCTGTGTGGTCCTGCTTAAAGGTTCTGGGAGCTGATAAAATATTAATAACGATGGCAACGATAGGACAACACATGCTTTTGCACTCAAAAAAAAGGTTGATTTTCGCACAAGCCAGCTGTATGTCAGCAAAGAAGCCTTTGCCTGGCGGGTGCCCTGTGCTCCGGCATCTCCCTGCAGGCCCCCCCCGTCTCCTCCGCCGCCCCGATTCGCCCTCCCGGAGCCGCTGGGCTCCTCCAGCTCCTTCGAGCGGCCGGGAGGGCGCGAGGCGTTAACGGTCACGCTGCCGCTCTCCGGGCCAGGCCGGGGGC
This sequence comes from Otus sunia, assembly GCA_010365825.1. Taxonomy (NCBI): domain Eukaryota; kingdom Metazoa; phylum Chordata; class Aves; order Strigiformes; family Strigidae; genus Otus; species Otus sunia. The sequence goes on along the minus strand of ML997731.1, from coordinate 823,922 downwards.
TCTGCCACCAGCGAGGCCCCCGCGGGGCCACCGCAGCCACCCCCTTTGTCCCCCCCGAGAGCTCCTGGGGAGCTGGGCCTGCCTGACCCTGCCTGACCCTGCCTGACCCTGCCTGACCCTGCCTGCTGCCGCTCGGGGTAGGGGACGGGACCCTTGTGGCAGGACTGGGACCTGACTCCACCATGTCCCGGGGTGCTGGTGGCACCAGGCACCTATCTCTGCGCCCCGACATTGGGGTGCCTTCCCCGCTGCATCACCACCACCACCCCCCTCGTGCCCGGCCACGCACCCCACGGACCCCGAATGCCCTGGAAGGGGCCTGGGGAGCCACCGCACGCCCCCGGGGGTGAGCGGGGGGGCTGTGGCAGCACAGCCGGGGAGGGGACCCCGGGGATCCCCCCGCCCCCGCGGGCCCCGCTGCGGGATGCAGCACCGGGATGCGCCGCTGCGGTTCCCCCCTCCCACCCCGTACGGGCTCACGGCGCCGGGGGTTGCGGGGGGGGAACGGGGGGACGGACGGCGGCGGCGCGCGCGCTGCCTTCATCCCCCCCTTTCCTCCTCCTCCTCCTCCTCCTCCTCCTCTTCCTCCTCCTCCTCCTCCGGGAGCGCGCTCGCCCAGCCGGGAGCGAGCAGCCGGCGGGAGGATGCTGCAAACGGCGGCGGAGCCGGGCGGCTGGGCAGGTAGGGGGGGCGGGGGGCGGGGGGGGCCCGGGCGCCCCCGGCACCGCCGGTCCGCGGGCCCCGGAGAGTTGCGGCCGTAGGAAAGTTGTCGGGGAGGGGGGATGCGGTGGGGAGGCACCGCGGGGCCGGGATGGGTGGATGGATGGAGGGATGGAGAGAGGGATGGAGGGATGGAGGGTTGGAGGGATGGAGGGTTGTCCGCCCGGGGGGATGCTCCGCTCTCCGCGCTCCCACCGGCGGCACAGGGAAGCGGGAAGCCCGACTGCGCAGCGCCGTGCACCGGGGGGGCGGCAGAGCCCCCGGCCCCGCTGACCTTCCCCGCGGGAGGTGTCAGGTCAGGAGGGAAACTTCCTCAGAGGAACTTTGCGAGGCCCCGGCTGCAGCCCCTTGTGCCCTCGCGGGACCGTGGGACCCGTGTGGGTGTGCGGGGGGGGGTGTGATGGTGGTGCCCCCCCAGCTCGTCTCCGCCAAGGTGTCCGTGCCATCGGGGTGTGCGGCGTGTGACCCCCCGGGCCTGCGGTGGGCTCGGCTCTGCCGGCAGCGCCTGGGCCCGGGCGGGTTTGTCAGGGTGCCCAGCGCAGCCGGGGTGGGTGGTGGGGCCGTGGCCGTGTTGGTGTCTGTGTCCGTGGGTGGGTGACAGGGCCGTGTCCGTGGGCCCCCCCGTGCTGCTGGGGGTGTCGGGGTGCGCAGCCCACCCAGCCCACCCCACGGCTCGGCTGCGGGTGGAGGCACGGAGAGGTTTGTGTGGGAAATGGAGCCGCGGCTTCCCCGCCGTCCCCACAAGGGGTTCTCAGCTTTTAAAGAAAAGGACTTTTGCTGAAGCCTGACAAAAGCGCTTTCTGTGAGCGAGGTGGGCAGGAGCGCGGGGTCTCGGGGCGGCTGCGCCCGGGGCAGAGCGGGGTCCCCTCCCTGGCCGCACAGGAGTGAAGTCGGGAACAGGAGCAGCACCCTCGCCCAGAAGGTCGCCCGCCTGCTCCTCAGCTTTGCCATTGCCTCGGACCAGCAGCGGGTTATTGCCGGAGCGGCGTGTCGGGGGGTAGGGCTGGAGCTCTGCTCTGCCCCAGAGCGAACCCCGCGGACCCCAGGGCGCGGGACGGGCCTGTGCCTGCCCTCGGCAGCGCGGCGGCGGGGCTGTGGGCGCCGGCACGTGGGATGTGCCTGTGGGAAAACAACTTCTTGCACAGAATGGGAACTCCCAGCTCTCCTTGGCACATGGGGCCGCTTTTTGTTGTTAGAGCAAAGCTTGAAAGTGCATCTTAAATACAGGAGATGATTCTGCATGAAGGTAAGGGGGCTAGGGCCCAGCTTTGCACTCCGGGAGGCTGTAAGGGGTTTGTGGGTGAATTCACTGGGGTGAAGGGGATCAGCACCAGTTCTGTTGCCACCTCCTGCTCGAGCTGCCCGCTCCTGCGAGGGCTGGATGTGTCCCCAGGTCCTGTGCGAGCTGGCAGCACCCTGCCCTGAGAGGAGCGTGGCCGCAGTGAGGCCGGAGCTGGCCTGACACTGCTCAGCGCTGCGCAAAGATCGTCTCCATCCCCGTGACTATCTGGGGTGTCTGAGCGGGGAGCGGAGAGGTTTTGTGTGAGCTGCTGTGTCTGCGCGTGGGGCACGGTGCCTGAAAACAGCCTCAATGGGCAGTGCCACTCTGTGTGACGGTCTCGAATAAATGAGGCTCTGTCCCCGGCTGCCAGCCTGGCCAGGAGTTTCTGCAGCCAACACAAGTCAAATCCGCCATCATTGGCTTTTTTTTTTTTTTTTAAGTGGCTGCAGGTGTTTTCCAATGGAGCCTCCAGTCCAGTGTCGGCTTCTCCAAGTGGTGTTTGTCCCTTGGCTGAAACGGCTCCGTGGGGATGGGAGGGACCGTGCTGGTCCCTCGGTAGCCACCGCTGACGAGAAACTCTCCTGCCATAGATAGAGTTCAGAGCTGGGCGGGTGTTAACATGTGCTGTGGGGCTTCTGCAGTCCGCTGTGTGCGTTAAAAAATCGACTTGTATAACCCTGGATGTGGCTCTTTGTATGTAAAAGTACAGAGCGTGTTATCAGGGTGGTGACATTGCACCGAGCTGTGACTTCCCGCTGCGCGTCTTGTGCACGAGCATCCCCGAGCTCTTGCACCAGTGCTCAGCTTGGCTCTGGAGTGGGCTGGCCCTGCTGTCCTGCTGTCTCGCTGTCCTGCTGTCCTGCTGTCCCGCTGTCCCGCTGTCCCGCTGCTGCCACTCAAGTGGTAGTTGGCTTTGGCAAAACAGCCAGCCCCTGGTATGAATCGTTCCAGAGGTTGGTTTAATAGTCCTGAGACTGGTGGCTGGTGTCTCGCTGGCCTTGGGGCCTCATCCCCATCACTGGACCCTGCAGGGACACGTGTCCTGGCCACCACGGGTGAGGGTGGGTGGCCCGGCCACTCGGCAAAGCCCAATGGTGAACCCGTGTGAGGAGATGCTGTCCCGTGCGCTCGGGGCTGCCTCGCCCTCCCCCCCCTCCTGCCTGGCTTCTCCCGTCTCCTGCACGGAGGGGAGACACCCGGCTCGGAGGTGATGAGTCGATTTTTGCTGGCAGGAAGGAGCATGGGCACGGCAGAACCTGGGGCGCAAAACTGAAGCGGCTGCGCAGCACCCCCGCACCCCGGCCTGCGGGCGCTGGGTCTGGGGCTCCCCGCCCGCTTGGGTCTGGGGGCGCGTTCGCTCCCTGGGCCGTTTCTCCGTGGCTGGCGTTGGCTGCCCGGTGCCCCCGGGACGAGGGTCCCAGCAATGTGCCGCCGGGGCCGGGGCTGGGGCTGGCCGGGGCAGAGCTCCCCAGCCCGTCCCGCTGCCCCCTCCTGCTGCCTGTCCCCACGCGGAGGCCGGTGTTCCGAGCCGAGCCGGGGGCGATTCCATTTCTGGAGCCCTTCCCCTTGCTTTGGCTTTTACCTGGCATTTTCGGGGGGATCTACGTATTTCTACAAGTGCACAGTATAAGTCTGCTATCGAATAAACAAGGACCTTTGCACAGATGCGCTCGATCGAGCGCTGAACATGTTCATCGAGCTGCTTCACACCGTTGGATTTCCAGGACTGGAAGCAAACCCGTCCTGGGAGCACGGGGCGCTCCCCAAAGCGTCATTGGAGCAGAGAGCCCCCCTCGGAGCTCCGCATCCCTTCAAGCTACTTTTCTTGCTTCTCAGCTCGATCGGGGCTGGCGTTTGAATTTTCCAAGCCCAGAGCCCACGGTTCTGCAGCCCTTTAATCATTCCTAGGGAAAATAAAAATGCAAACATGTGCGCCCGGAGCAGAGTAATGAAGCCCATGAGGGTCTATTTGTCAATTTAGAAACAATATTGTGATGTACAAAGGCTGTTTCTTAGTCTGATGTTCTGAGATTGCCTCCAAAATAGTGTCATAATTTATGTGTCAGGAAGCCCCCGTCAAGAATTATATCTGTGCTCTCAAGGAAATCCAGTCTGCGGCTGCATGGTAACAAGTGCTCATTTTTTATTAGAACCACAACAATTTACTTGCAGGTTGTAAAAGGGAACCTGTGCATTCACGGCACCTCGGGCCGCTCTGCCGGCGAGCTGCTGGCACCGGACACACCCAGGGAGGGTCTGGGTTCCCTGTGGGGAGCTCGCCCGTGGGGAAGACCCCACGGATGCTGGTTTTTGACTTTCAGCAGCATTTCAATGTTCTCCTGTGGCCAAACTGCCGGGCGCCCGCCTGCCCCGAGCACCCCCGGCTTCGCAGGGTCCGAAGGCAGGGAAGGGCCCCCCCCGCTGTCACAGGGCCCTTTATGGTTGGTTGGGTTTTTTTAAATAAAACCACTACTTTTTTCCCCCTGCAATGTAAACAGGCTGTTCCCCAGAATGAATCCCCGGCGGAGTGCCAGGGAGAGGGGCCGGCGCTCTGAAGCTCTCGGGGCTGCAGGGCCCGAACGGGGCGGCGCTGGGCTGAGCCCCCGTGCTGATGGGGGGGGCAGCCGGCTCCGGTGGGGGCTCCGAGCCCTCAGCGAGAACAGATCTGTGCTGCCTTGAAATGGGAACGTTCCCGAGTCGTGATTTTCCCTGACCTAATTATGGAAAATTTTTAATTAGTTGATAAGAAAGATCACTTGGAAATTGCAAGGGAAACATTTTGAGGTTAAGTCCTAATCTGTGCCCGTATCTGCCCGAAGCCGGGAGCGGCTCCGGCTGCGCCGTGGGGTGCTGGGGGCCGGGGAGGCCGCGAGGCTCCTCCGGCCAACGGGCCCGATCCTGGGGGATGGAACCAGCCTGGGGGATGCTCGGTTTGGCTCCGAGGCCGGGCTGGCACGTCACGCTCCCCGGGCTCCAGGCTCAGCTCAGAGGTGCTTTTCCTCCGCAGAAGGGAGGCACCGGCAGGATGGGGGGTGCGGGGCTCCACTCGGTGTGGCCGTGGGCAGCGGAGGGTCTTTTGCCAATGTCCTTCACAGCTCCCGCTGCCGGCCCAAGGCCCGTCTTGCTCCAGGACTCTGCTCTGTCTGAACGGATCCCCCGCACCCGTGGGTTTTCCTCCCCTCCCAGACCAGGCGGACCCGGTGGTCCTGTGGCAGCCCGGGTGGCACGCACGCCCCGCTGGCCCCCCAGCCCCGCTCCCAGCCCAACGCGATGCATCTCTGAGGCCGTGGGAGTCACCCGCTATCAGCAGGTCGAGGAGCCCCAGGGAGCCAGGAAGGATGAGGGGGGGAGCTGGGGGGTTTATTGGCGACTCCTCCGCCTGTGAGCAGGACCCACCTTGGACCCGCCGGGCAGGGGACGAGCTGGGGTGTCTCGGGGGGACCAGGGGTGACGCAGCGCGGGGAGATGCCCCCGGCCGCCCGCCTGGCAGGGCTGAGCCTGGCGCTTTGTTCCCAGTTTGGGTATTTCTGGCTCTGACGTCTGGTCGTTGGCTCTTGCTCCGCACCGGCGGGGGGTGAAGGAGCTGTTGAACGTGGGGTGGGTTCTGCCAGTGTAAGATCAGAGGCTGCTTCTCACCTTCCTTTCACCTCCCAGTTCTTTGAGACCTCTGCTGCCTTTGAACTGGGAAAACTGCCGCAGCCCACTGCAGCGGGGAGCAGCAGGTCACGTCTCTGTAAAACTGCGTGGCAAAGGGCCAAGAGCTTTTTGGGGTTATATTTTTCCTTTATCTGTTGGAGCAGGAGAGCGTGGCACCAGTGAGCGGGACCTTGCAGGTGCTGTGGTGTTGCTGCCCCGGCCAAGCTGTGCCAGGGGGGCCGACGGCCACCAGCATCCAGCACCACCTCATCCAGCACCAGCACCGTCCCCTGCGCCCTCCGCTTTTCATCTGCGAGTCACAACGATATAAAAAAGAGGAATGGTGGCTGAGAATGAATATTTTCAAAACCAAGAACTGTGCTCTGGGACAGACAGAGGCCTCAGGGCTGGCCTGGAGGATGTGATGTTGTGTCCCCGCCGGGGTCAAGGCCTCGGGCAGGGCCCCCAGCCCAAGCGCTGCTCAGCGCCGAGGCAGGTTTCACCCCGCGGCTGCAGGCGGTGAGAGCCCTCGACCCGCAGCGGGATCTCGCCCACCGCTGGAAGGGAATCGGTTCTCCAGGACCTTCCTGGCTCTTTGTCCTCGTGCCAAGCCTGGCAGAGGAGATGCTGATGGGGACCAGGACGGTCCCGCTGGGGGGGAACCTGGTGTTCCTGGAGAGCGAAGCGGAGCAGCCGGGACCCTCCAGCCTGTCGCTGGGCTCCCACCCCGCGCACCCCCGGCCCTCGGGGGGATTTGGCTGTTTATTGGGAAGAGAAACAACCGCAGCCCAGGTGGGGCTGGGCTCCTCCATTTTGGGGGTTTTGGTTTTGAAGTGTCACCTTTGCCGTTCCCGTTTGTCTCGGCTCCCCCGCGCCTGCCCTCGCGCTCCCCGGGAACACGTGCTGCCGTGGCCGCTGTTTGTCTTGGTCCGAGCGCCGCTGCTTTGCATTCCTTTGAAGTGCTGAAGGCGTCTCAGCACAGAGCCCGTCTGTGCGCCGGGGGCTGGAGTTTCTTCTGAGGAGCCCTGAAATGTTTTTAGGAAAAAAAAAAAAAATCCCAAACAAGGGAAGCTTGTTACCGAGCCGGCGGGAGCCGGGGGAGCGGCACAGAGCGGGCTGCCGGCAGGGCTGGGGGGCGAGACCCTGGGGGCCCGGCCGCGGGTCCCCCCAGCAGCGGAGCCCTCCCGCCCATCGCCGGGTGAGCTGCATCGCACGCAAGGGCAGAGCCTATAAATATCCCAACTCCAAATTTTCAAGAAGCATTAGGAACTCTCCAGGCTTATTTTTGAGCGCTGTTACGAAAGGGCTTTAGCGGATTAAAGGGTGCCCAGATTAATCTGTGCTCCGGCAGGCGCGGGGTGTGGGAAGGGCAGCTCTGCTGCCCCAGGGATGTGGTGTGGGGGGTTCATGGGGCTCCGGGGCCCCCCACTCCCCCGTGGGGCTACGGCTGGTGGGACAGGGAGGAACACAGCAGCAGCCGCCGCATTTCCAGGCCCCTGCTTGCCCTCCAGCCCCTCTGAGCACCCCAGACCCAGCCGGCATCTGTAGCGTTGCAGATTTTCACAGCTCAATGTCAAATTTCTGTCCTCTCTGGTTTCCAGAGGAGGTAATTAGCCAACAGGCATAATAGCAATTTAATAAGTGTGTCAAATTAGCGAGCCAGTCGTAGTGTAGGACATGCTGTGCCTTCGGAGGAGCCTTCCCCGGGGCGGGGACGTGCAGGCGGCCTGTCGGAGGGGAGCACAGCGATCCCCGGGGCCAGGCTGGGGCTCGGGCTGTTCATCCCGCGGCTGCACAAGCTCACTCCCGGCTGGGAGCTGCTCTGGAGCTCCGGGAGGCACCTGGGACGGGCACCCCGGCGTTTTAATCCGTGCCAGTGTTTCACCTCCTCGGCCAGATGTGGCGGGGAAGTGGCTCCGTTAGTGCTGGAGGGCACGGGGCGGCGCGGGGCAGGATGAGTGCCGGCTGGGCAGCCGGTGGGTCGAAGGGACTTACCAAACCCCAGCAGCCACCTGCACCTCTGGGCGCTGCGAGCGCGGCCCAGGGATGGGCTCTGGCAGCAGGAGATCCGGCTCCAGACGGGTTTGGCCTCTGCTTAGCGGCGGGAAAGCTTTTCAGTTGGTCCTTGGGAGTGTTTCCCCTCCTAAGGGCTTGGGCAGATCCCTCCTCGGTGAGGCAGGCGGTGGCACGCGCTGGCCAGATACAGGCAGCAGATTGCCCCAAGTGCCCTGGGGGGGCATTTCCCCCCTGTCCACCCACCCCCGGCTGTCGAAGGAGCTGCTTCTCCTGCCAGTTGCGGGGAGCCCGACCCTGCTGCACCCCGGCCGGAGGCAGCTGCCTGCGCCGAGCCCTGGGGCTGAGGGCTGGCGTGAAGCCGCGGTCCTGAGCGGGGTCCCCACTCGGCGTGTCCCCTCCGTGGGGGCGGCGATGGGGAGAGGCGCCGGCTCGTGGCGAAGCGCCGGCTGCATCGCTGTGAACAGCCGGCCCCTCTGAGTACTAGTGAGCGCGAGGCCCGTCCTGGCTGCGGGTGGGGCGAAGGGCGGCCGGTCCCGGGGGGCTTGTGCGGCCGAGGGGGACGTGGCCGTGGGACGGTGGTTGCTGGTCCCGGGGGTGCAGAGGGTCGTGCGTGGGGCTGGGCAGCGGCCATGCCGAGGCAGGCAGGGTGCTGGGCTCTGCCCGGTGCCGAGGCGGCTGCCAAAATTCCTGCCTTTCTTCACCTGCTGACAGGGCGTCGGAAAAGGGAGGATTTTTTAAAACATAAAACAAATAAAATTTGGTCTTCTGGTAAGGGATTAAATCGGGGCCCTCAGCTGTATTTATAGAAGGTTCAAAAGTAAATCTGTTCTCAGACTGAATAAATATTTTGCTCAGGCAGGAGCGATCTTCAGTTCATCTGTCTTGGAAAGACTTGAGTGAGAGGGGAATTGATTTTCTTCAGCTTGAACAAGGCAAGCGACTCTCAAACCCAGACAGATAGTGAAGTCCCATTATCAGCTAAAATGGGGAAGCAGCTGGGAAATCATTAAAGAGAAAGTGAGAACGAAGCCGCTTTAGGGCAGCAGCAATTCCCGTCCCCCACCCTGCCATGGCTGGGGCTGGCACCCCGGGGTGCTGCTCTGGGACCATGAGAGCGTTTGGCAACACTGGGCAACCATCTGCCACCAACACCAGCAGCTCCCCAGGGGAGATGGGAGCAGCTGGCACTGGTTGCACTGGTCACACTGGCCACGCTGGTGCAGGGTCCACCCACCAATGGCCCTGTGCCCAGGACAGTGGCACTGGGGGCCTGGGGGTGGCTGAGCCGGGATGGAGAGGGATCGGTGCAGGTGTGGTGGCAGCGCCAAGGACACGGACCTCGGCCTCTGCTCCGGCACTGATCACCTGGAGGCCTGGAAGCGCCGGCAGCCGGCTCAGCACCGCCGGGCACGGAGCCGCCTTGGGCTCCAGCACTTGAGCTGTGCTGCCGCGCTGCGGCTGCCCTGGCTGTAGAGATGAGAAGATACTTGTGACACGTCCCTGTCCCCATCCGCAGCCCGCCGGGACGCGGCCGTTCGCGCGCTCCTCGGGCCCCCGCGCAGCCGGGGCAGGTCCGGTGCCCCCGTGCAGATGCCACAGGCAGAGGTTTTCCCCGGCAGCGTTCGCCCCGGCATGGGCTTGTTTTGCAGCAGAATTCCAACTCAAAGAGCTTGTTAATTCAAGCCAGCACCTGGTGTTTCAGACATCGGTCACCGCTAAGACAGGAGCTGAGTGCTTTGCTCTTGACAAAAGCTGCTGCCGGGTCAGCTCCAGCGCGGCGCGAACGGCGCAGCGAGCGCTGCCAGGGCTGCCCGCGCCTCCCGGCTAACCAGGGCTGTAGCGCTCCCCTTCCCTTTTCCTGGGTCATAAAGGAAAAAAAACAAGGGAGAGTTAAGAAAAAGCCAAAGCCCTTGACAGCCTTGTCTGATTTCTTCTCTTTTCCAGAGGAGAACCGCGTCGAGCGGACTCTCGCCTGAAAAAACCCCCCAGCCCCTGGCGGGCAGCGCGGTGTCGGGGCACCAGGGCCGGAGGGTGGGAGCGGTGGCGGTGCCAGGCCGGGGTTTGCTGTGCGAGCTCTGTCCTCCCTGTGCTAAAAAAAGCCACAAGATGAGCAAAATTATCTGCTGAGTCACTAATCATTCACCCACTGCTTTAGTCACCAGCTTTCCCACGCTGGGGGGACGTTGGCTGCTGAGGGGGCATAAACTGCACTGGAATTGTGTTAAATAGATGTGGCCGAAGGAAATAAAGAGCTGCTGCTGCCACATGGGTGGCTTCTGGCACCAGATGGATCATTAGGTTCTACAGCCACCAGAGGTGCTCAATTAATGACGACTCCCTAATGAAGCCAGTGATTAGTAGTGCCCGCGTGCTGCAGCCCGAGGTTTGCTCCCGCTGCCCCTGTCCTGTGGCAGCACAGGTCACCGTGTCCTGGTCCTGCCCCCCCAGCCCCTCCCCGGGCACCGCAGCTCCCGCTTGGGGCCACGAGCCGCTTTCCCACAGGGTGCTGGTGCGGCGGGAGCACCCCCTGCTCGGGAGGGGTGCTGGGCCTTGGAACCCGGGCTGGGTGACCGCAGTGGAGGCACCTCCGAGGTCCCGGGACTCAGGAGGGCAAAGCTGCCTCCTGCCCCCATCACCTGAGCCGGGCGCTCTTGTCCTTCAAACAGAAACTCCCTCTGGAGAGCCGGGATCTGCCACGCTGCTCTCTCGTGTGTGACCTGGAAACCCTGAGGAAGGACGGAGCCAGGGCTGCAGAGCTGCTCGCGAAGGTACACGGGCCGTGGGCTCCCCCCATAACACAGTGACTCCTCTGACCTGGGCAAGCCCCGCTCCCCTCCTCCTTGCCCCCTACCTGGGTGCCAGCTGGCACCTTCCGGGGAACCACAGCGCTTTGCTCTGCCATTTGCCCCAAAGCATCTCTGATGAGGAAAGAGAGATTATTGCTCAGGTGTCAACACATTTGCAGCTGCAAACGGATGCTGGCAGGGCTGCCACCCCGCACTGCTGCGGGGGCCGGGGGGTGTCACATTGCTGGAGCCTCCAGACAGAAATAGCTCCTTGCACAGCCCCATCTCCCGGGAGCCTGCGGGGCCGGAGGCAGCGGAGCACGGTGCTGGCACGTGGAGCCCGCGGGGAGCTCGGCATCGGCTGCTCCGGCCCTGGAAGAGGCTCGGGTCTCGCGGGGGGGTGGTTGCTGCTGGGGAGAAAGGAGCGGGGTAGCCCCGAGTCTGTGTGCTTGGAGCAGGGGCCTCTCCAGGTTTGGTGCAGAACGGTGCGGGATTGGGCTACGGGTGGGCCCTTCATCTGCTGGTGCTGTGCTGCTTGGGCACCGGCTGGTGCAGGGGGGTCCTGTCCCAGAGCCCGGCCTGGCCGCGGGTGATGCCGTGTGGTGGCGAAGGCGGCTCCTGGCCGGGCACCGCGTGCTGGCCCTGACGCCGTCCCCATGGCTGTTGTCCTCCAACGTGTCCCAGACCAGCTTTGTCCCTGTCGCGGGCGGGTGCTGGTGTGGGGGGGCTGCGCTGGGCAGTTCTGCTGCGCTGCAGCTCTCGGGCTCCGGCTGCGGGTGCCTCCCCGTCCCCCCCACGCCCAGCACGAAGAGCTCTTTTAGCAGAGTAACCCCGCCGTGCCGGAGCCAGGCGCGCGTGAAAGGGCCTGTCTCAGAGCAGGAAAGAGCCATAAAGGGCCTATTTATGTAGCTGGCTCCTTGCAATGTTTTCAGACACAGCCCTCGCATGTTTTCATAACAGCAACGCCTCCACCTCTCGCCAGCTGCCAGCAGAGATGAGCCTTTCCCCGCTGTCCTCCGCTCGCATCCCCCAGGGCCCTGGGTGGCCGTGGTTGGTGCCGGGGTGGTGCCGGGCTCAGTGGGGCAGTTGTGGGGTTTGCTGCCCACTGTGGGGCCGACACGCTGCGCCCCGGCTGCCTGGCGATGCTCCAGCCGCCCGCCCCCGAGAGAGAGTGTCGGGGCGAGGCGCCGGGCTGCGGCCAGCGCGGGGGCACGTGTGCTGGGGCCGAAACGAGGAGCCCCTCTGCCACCCTCCGGCACGTCCCTGGTCGGGGCTCTCCCACCTGCCCGGGCGCGACGCTCGCCCCGGGGAGCCGTGAGCTGCGGCGGCGGGCTGGCCGGCTACTGGGGTTCCCGTCGGGACGGCGGCCCCGGAGGCAGGACCGTGCCTTGGCTGCCTCCCCCGGTCCCGTCTGCGCGGGTGGCTCCGTGCCCGCTCAGGGACACGCTGGGGCCCTTGGCACGGACCGGCTGCCTCGTCGGGAGCTGAACTTGCCAGAACCCTGGCCCGGGCCACCTTGCCACTGTGTTTCCCGTCACCTGGAATTCTCTGGCGGGCGGTGCTGAGCGCAGGCTGCGTCCCGCGCCCGGCAGCAGGAACGGCAGCTCCCCACTCCCATCGGCCGGGCATGGGGCTCGGTGGGAGCTTCCCCCTCCGTGCCCAGCCCTGCCACCCCCCCGTGTCGGGCACCATCCAGTGACAGCGCGGCAGCGATCTCGGCGTCACGCGTGCCGGGGTGTGGGAGGCAGGTGAGCGGTGGAGGAGGGAGGAGGGAGATCTCTCCCGTAGCGTGCCGATGCGCGGGAGGGAGGTGAGCACCCGTGGCTTTGGCTTGCACGGGGCTGAGCGAGACTCCTGCGGGCACCCCAGCACCCTGCGGGGGCCCCGTAATGGCCCCCGTGGGGTGACAACAGGCTCCTTGTCCCCTTTGGTGCTGCAGCTCCAGAGCACCTGGGGCTGGAGCAGGAAAGGAAACGGGCAAAATCTTCCTGAGCGCGGGGGGTGAGTCCCAGTGCCATCGCCGTCCCTCCCCTGCGCCAGCCGAGCCCGAGGAGGGCCCTGGGCGTTGTGCTGGCACAAACCCGCCCGAAGTCCCCCCCTGCCCCCCCCGCAGTGAGCCTGCGGCACGTACCCCGCACGGCTCTGCACAGCCGGGCCGGCTGCTCGCAGCTCCTGTCCACGTGTTTTCCATGGCAGGGAGACAAGTAACTTTTCATGAGTCCATTTACGAATTCCTTTCCAACAGGAAAGCTGACCCACTAGAGCTCATTAAATAACGTTAATGGTGCTGCCCAAATAAATATTAGAGCTGCCACCTGCGCTGCCAGCCAACACTTGCTGCCTTCTGGCCTTCCCGGAGCAAAGGTTTCTCAGTTTAATTGGACACACGTGCTGCTCTCCTGACACTGGCAACCTCTGCTGCAGCAAAGGATGCTCACACGGCAGCGACTGGGTTCCTGCAACTTTATCCTGGTGCTGCAAAAGCGGGGGAGCGAGTCCGGCCGGCTCGCGGGAGCCGTGGGCTGCTGAGCGCGGAGATAACCGAGGGAACGGAAACAGCGTGCCGAGAGCAGGTGACTAATTCAGGCCACGCTTATCACTGAACTGATTAAACCCGAGCTCTAAAAATCTTTTCCTCTTCCTTCTGTCCTCTAGCCAGCGAGTAATGTATAACTTCATTAGTCCATATCCAGGAGACACTGAAAGACATGGACAATTAATTATCATCTGTCCCGTTTAATTTCCCTGCCTGTCAGTGACGGCTTCCCGGCGGCTCACGGACAAGTCGGCGTTTCGAGATGTGAGCTGGGGCTGAAAGCCAGCGCTCCCGCAGCGCAGCTCCCGCTCGTGATGGGACTCTTGCTCCCCCATTGCTCCTGGGGGACCCCTCAGTGGCACCTCCTGGTCCTCGGGGGGCTCAGGCCACTGTGCCGGCCCCAGGCCGTGGGACCAGCGTGAGCAGGCTCGGGGCTTTAGGGGCTGGAGGGTCCTGAGTGCTCCCACGTACCCGCCTGTGCCCCGTCTCTCCCAGCAGCCCGGGAAGGTCCCCACGTTTCTCCCCAGCACCCCCTGAGGCAGAGCCCTTCCGACACCTGTGAGATTTTGTCACACTCTGGAGGGTTTAATAATTCTGCCAGATCCGCACAGACACCCCATCACCTGGCTGAGGCGAATCCCGGGGGGGGCTGGCTGCTCGCCGGCGCCTTTGCCGTGGGGCCGGGGCTACCTGAGCCATCTCGGACTGGTCCCCAGCCTCGGCTGGCTGAAAGGAGCACTGGGAGGGGTTGTGGTAAACACCACAAAATTTCTATAAGCAAATAAAAGGTTGCAAAAATAATCTGCAGGTGGAGGGATTGCCGTGGCAAGTGCTGGCTGCGCGGTCCCTCTCTAGCCCAGGCCGCAGACCGGGGTGATGCAGCCCCGTGGAGGGGGTTCAGACCCTGGTTTCTGGCTCCTCTCCTCCCCGCGGCCCCGGTGCTTTGCCTCCCTCAGACCCGTCCTTCCCGCCGGCTCGGCCGCGGCCCCTCCGCGCTGCCCGTGCCAGGCCGGTGCTCCTGCAGCCCCGAGGACGGGGACGGCGGCCGCATCCCGCGGGGTCCTGCCCGCTCGGCGCGTGCCTCAGCTCCTGGCTGCTAATTGCCTTCAGAAAGCTTCGCTCACAAGTTTCTTTCATAAGAAATGGTAAGCACAGGCTTTGATTTAGCTCTCCTTTTCCTTTCTTCCTTTCTTTTTTTTATTCCCTTCCTACCCCGAATGCAGAAACCCTTTTGATCGTGCCGGGTTCAGAGTCTGTAACAAGCAGCTCTGTTTGTATTGTGGGGTTGTCAGCGTGAGAACATGACAACGCGTCTCCTCGTCGTCTCACACACAATGAATTATTTCTTCCACTCTTTCTCTGTACCATCTCTGGGATAAATTACTGCTTCCAGTATTAGCAGATGGGCTTGTCAACCAGTGAAGCATCCTTAAACTCTTAGATTACACGCTGCCCAGCACGGAGCGCCGGCCACTGCAGCTCAGCTAAGGCTGCAGTAAAGTGTTTGTGTGGGGAATTGTCAGGCTGGCTTGAAAGCAAATTGCTTTGCCAATTTATTTTCTTTCCTGTGTATGAACATATTTCTCTTAAAGGGATGCTGTCACATTAAATATGGAACTGCCAACTGCAGGCATTAAAAAATCATGGGTCGTCCCATTTTCCTTCCTCCCACTCTAAATTCTGAGAAAACAATAAATTCCGGGTTCTTTTTACTTGTCATCTGCCTTTCAGCTGGAGACGCATTATCAAGCTCTTCCCGGCAGTCGGGAGGTTTGGGAACTTCAGCGCCATGACAAGAGCTGCAGATCTGGGGCAGATCGTGCCAGGGCGGGGCGGGGGGGCCCTCGGCCGCGTTACCGGCGGGGTCGGGGTTTCTCTCCCGGCTCCTTCCCGCAGGCCCCTGTCACAGCCCCCGGGGAGCCTTTCACTCCCGCTGCAGCTGGTGGGACTGAACTGTCGCTGCTGGGCGGATCTTTCCCAAATTTGGCCTCAAACACACGTTCACCATCAACCTGATCCTGCTGCCTGGACTCTGTGCTACGTCTGCTGCGGCTGATGCAGAAACCCCCTCTCCAGCCTGTATCTGTCCAAGCACTTTTTTAGGGAAGTTAACGAAAGTAGTTTTGCTGTATTTTGACAAACCTTCATTTTTAGGGTGTGTTTTTATGCAGCGACCGTATTACTTAACTGGGGAAGTAAATCAGGCATTTGTCAGAGCAAACAAGCTCACGGTAATTCCTGTAACACACATTTGAGAGATCTGTTTGAAAGCAGGTTCCATTTCTGGCCAGGAGCCGGGGTTTTTCCTTCTCTCTGCTGCGGTGAAGCTCTGCCAGCAGCTGGGGGCGATGGGTTATCCCAGGCCGGGGCTGGCACAGCTGGGCTGAGTTTGGGAGGGGTATAAGAAGGGGAGGTGGGGGCTGGGGGTGATGGGGATCAGGTGTGGGTTCTGCTCTGCATCCTGGGTGTCCTCTGCTAGCCTGGCCCCCTGTGATGTGCTGGTAGGTCCTGCTGCCCCGGTTTGTCTGTGGGGGTCCTGGCCTGGGAGGGGATGGCTTTGGCTTTGGCTTTGGTGGTGTTTGGTGCAGCTCTGACTTGAGTTTAAGCTCTTCTGAGCATGATCCTGAGATGTGGGGCGAGTCTCTGTGGGGACATGGGTGTTTCAATCTTGGTGGTTAAACTACATGCAGTGTATGGTTGTGGAAGGTTCAGAAGGCAGAAGTAATACACAGTCTCTTACCAGTCTTAACTTTTTAATGAAAATAGCTTTCAAAGCTCCACTTTAATAGTGGGCTCATGGGTCAGCAGGGTTCAGCTTATTTGCTTCCTCCCCCTGAACCACTGAGCTGCACTCGTGGGCTCCAGAGCCTCCTCTGGGAAGTCAGGTGTTTGGTAACTTTTATTTTAATGAAGCACTGGGCTTGTTTTGATGGATGGATCCAAAGCACTACATGGATTTAAACAGATCTTGTTGCAAATATCTGTATTTGATACCCCTGCAATGTCTGGATTTCAAATGTCACTTGCTTAGCACTATGAAATATTTAATTTAGGCTGTAATACAGTAGCCTGCAAGAGCTCCAGGTTAAACTGGAGGTCTCCTGCGTTAGCCAGCAGCTATCCCTGCTGGAAACATGCTTCAAAGCCAGTTTCCACCCAGTTCCTGACCGAGCTGTGGGAGTGGGGGGAGCCGGGAGGGCAGACCCTGCCCACCTTTGCCGTGCTGGGACCCCGGGTCGTTGCTGACAGCTGCAGGGGTGGGCGTCCCCCGCTCTGCCCTCCTGGGGCATATGTGGTGGGGGAATGTGGCTGCCACCGCGGTGCTGGGGGGATGCTGGGGGCTCCGTGCTGCCGGTGCTGGCCGGGAGCTGGCAGCCCCTCGCCCGGTGCCGGGGTTCAGGCTGCACTGTGTGGCCGTGGCAGAGCTGCCCCAGGCACGGCGCCCACGTGGGCTGGGTGGGCAGAGCCAGGGGCTGGTGGGCACGGGGGTCACATCCTGCCCGGAGGGGCTGGCCGGGATGCTGGCCCCGGGGAAAGGGGCTTTGGGAACAAAAGCTTTGAGCGGTGTGTGCCTGGCGAGGCCTCCGGGCTTTGCTTTCTCGCCTTGCGTAGCTCTAGCAGCGGCCCAGCTGTAGGGGAATTTGGCTCCGCAGAGGGAGCAGCGCTGGCCCGCGCTCTCTGAATTGGGGCTTTAACGTTTAACGCGATAATCTCGTTCCAAGTCCTGCGTGTGTGGTAAATCATCTCCTCCGGGAACTTGCAGTGGCAGCTTCAGCGAGCGGCGAGAGGGGCACGAGGCGCTGCCAGGGCTCGGACCCCTCCCTGCGGCACAAGGCGCTTCTCTGGGGTTTATTTTCCAAGAGAAAATAGTTGCAGGAAGTTCAGTGAGGAGAGGGGTGAGGGCCAGGGGCAGGGCAGGGGCTACCTCGAGCAGCACAGGAGGGACGGGGCGTCGGGGAGCTCCAGCACCGGCCGAGCTGCGCCGTGGGCAGCGTCACCTCGGGGTTTAGGGGTCTGCGCGAGTTGTCACGAGGGTCGGGGCCCCGTGGGGATGAGGGGGGCCAGCGCCGTGCCCAGGGGGGACGCTGCCGTCTCACAAGGGGATTCGATTTCAGGGGGCTTTGAAAAAAAAACACCCCGATTGTAGTGACTAGGAAGAGGCGGCGAGGAGCAGCTCGGCCAAGACTTGCCCCATGGCTGTGTCACGGTTTGCTCCTCGGGTTTATTTTAAGAGGCGACCGGCGCAGAGGTGGGGGAGCAGCCGGAGCCCTCACCTCCAGATGCCGTGGGCTGGTCTGTGCTCGGCCGGCAGCCGCCCTGTGATGGACGGTGTGACGGGGTGACAGCCCCGCTTTCTCCCCACAGCTCGGCTAAGCCGCCTGGTTTATCCCTCTCCTGCCGTGACGCCTCAGATCCCACCTCGCCGCCCCCTCCCTACCCAGGGTGATGCCAGCTCAGCGCCGGGCTCTGCCTGCTGGCACCCTGCAGCCTCCGCACCCTCCTTGTGTTTTAGCACCACGCGAGGGCTCGGCGGTGGGGAGAGAGGGCTTGGTGCTGGGCGACTGCCCCCAGGTTTGTGGTGGGTGGCTCTGCCCTAATCTTTGTGCCGATCACAGGAAACCTGAAGGGGTTTGTGATCTCGCAAGGCCGGTGCCAGGCGTTGCTTGGCCGGGGGCACCTGGTGATGAATCGCCGGTGCCGCAGCCTCTCCTCTCCCGCCGCTCCCTTACACTGCACTCACACTTGCAGCCGAACTCCCAGGGACGAGGTGCCAGGCTCCCTGCCTGTGTTTGCTTTGCTTTCTTCCCCGCTGGTGTGAGAGCAGGTGGGTCACTGCCGGGGGCTGCGGAGAGCCCACCCAGCCCACCCTTGCCCACCGGCCCCCAGCTGTGGCACGTGCCCCGGACGGCACGCTGGCCAGCCCCAGCCCCACCTCACTTATCACTCTAAAAAAGCCACAGCCCGTGCACCCTGCCTGCCTGGCCAGCACCACCTTTCCTCTCTCATTACCCCCCCTCTGCCCGTTTGGTCCCCGCCAAAGGTGATTAACCAACTTGTTACCGACGTGGCGTTAGAAGCTGAGGGGTTGCGGGACCCTGGGGTGGGAGCTGAGAGGTGCGTCCCAGGTTTTGGCTCCTGGGGCAGACAGCCACGTTTCTCTGCAGAAATGCAGCGTTGTCCCCTCCGTGGCATCTCCTTCAGCTCGGGTCTGCGCTGTCCTCGCTGCTCGGGAGCAGGGCTGAGATCTGCTGATTCAGGGGACACGCAGCCCTGCGGTGTTAATGATCTCTGATGTGCAAACGAGAGGACACGGCAGCACCAGCGTGCCCGTGTGATGCCCTCTGCGTGCCCGGGGCGCTGCAGGATGTCCCGCTGCCCTTCAGAGTGTGGGAGCAGGGCTGAGGGGGGCCCCAGGCAGCGTCTGAGGGTAAGAGCCAGCCTGGGCGTTTGCAGGGCTCAGACCCGAGGGCTGAGGATGCTCTGAGCCCCCTGCACGCCCTGGTCCCTGTGCCGGGAGCCAGCCTGCAGCCCTGAGCGCGCCGGGAGGGCTGGCTCACACTAATCCTCGCCCTGACAACGGGTGGTTTATGGACTGATCCTAAAACACGCCTTGCTCTGGCGTTAGCAGAGCATATGTTGGGCTGGGGGTGGGGCAGAAGGGGGCTGTTTTGACACTATCTTATGAAATGCTGAAGGTGATGCAGGCATGGCCAGGGCCCTCTGAAATCTGTGGTCTGCCTGTACCTGCTTAGCCCTCAGCCTGGGACATCGGAGCATCTCCAGGCGCCGTAGCAGGTCTCCCAGGTCCCCTCTGTCCCGGGGGGCAGAGGCCAGTTGCCTTCGCATCCCTCTACCAGTGCCGGTGCCTCTTTGTGAAGCCACACAGGGAGTTTTCTGGGTCCGACCTTGGAGGCAGCCTGGGAAGCTGCCCCGTCCCCCCGACCCCCACCGAGCCGATGTCGGGTGCCTTCGCCAGCGCCTGGCTCAAGGTGGCTCCTCGGCACAGCCTCTGCCAGCTGGCACCCGCTCCCCCGCGTGACGCTCGGGGCTTTTTGGAAACTCGCTGAGCTGCAGGCACCCAGCTCCTCCTCAGCCCGGCTCTCGTCGGAGGCTGCTGCTGCTGAGGGCTGATTTAGTGGCGATCGAAACGCTTTTGAAGCGCTTCTTGAAATATGAGACAAGTGTCGGAAACTCTCCGGGCGTAGGGGTGTCTGCGGTGCCCGGCGGCCGCGGCACACGGGCAGGAGCTCGGCGGCTGCCACGGGGAGGGCTCAGCGTCCCCTTTGCCGGCGCCCAGGTAAGAGTCTGGGGGCACCAGGCGCTGCCTCCGCAGCCTCGCTGGGCCCCGAACCCAGAGGGGTGGGTGGGCTGGAACTCGCTGGCGGCAGCGACGAGGGGTCTGTGTGACAGCAGGATGGTGCAGCTGCCACCCCCCAGCAGGGTCCTCTGTGCCCCGGGGGGGGCTGGGGCTACCCGGGGGCTCAGGAGGGTGGGGGCAGCCGGGACCCTCAGGGTAAATACCCACCTGGCCTCTGCCTGCAACAGCGACAAAACCACGGAGCTGCTCCAAGACTTGAACTGCCCCTCTGCTGAGATTCACCCCTCCAAGCACGGGATAACTTGGCTAAGCTGCACGTTCAAGCCAATTTTAACGGGGACGCGCTGTCAGCTCTGACGGCAAATTTCAGTAGAAAAGCTCAAACTGAGGCAGCAATGAGATGCTGTGATTTGCGTCGCACTCGGGTGAGGGTTTGTGGCATTTTCTGGCTTTCCTGGGCATCCTGCAAATGCAAACAGGGCCACTGCAAATAAGGTCATTGCTCGAGGGGCTTGAATGAGTTTTGTGACAGCTGTTGGTGGCGACTTTTGTACTAATTCTTGTATTTCCATTGCCTTTATTTACTAGTATGTGCACTCAGCCAGAGATAAGCAAAGTGGATTCAGTGTTACAGAATCGTGAACTAAAACCAGATTTTCTTTTTTTAGATTTCTTGCTCTCTTAGCAAGTTCACCCGAACTTTAGGTTAAGGTGGTAGTTTCCCTGACTCCACAGTGCTGAGTGGGACAGATCTTCAGATCAGCAATTCTGATGCCACTTCAGCTCCATGCCAAAGGCAGTTTTACTTGGGCGGAGGTTCTGGCCCCTTGTGTCGCGTCTGTTGTGTTCAGGCCCAGTAAAAGACTAGTGGGACACAAGTTGGTGCCGATGGCAGGAGGGAGCCTGGGGGTCCCTGCCAGGGTGGCACTGGGAGAGCAACCCCAGGCAGACACTCAGGCTGCATCAGCACAGAAACCTCTGGCTGGGCTGCGTTTAACTGCGCTCCCCACGCCCTGGGACGGCCCCGCTGGGTCTGTCCTTGGGTTGTCTGGAGGATCAGAACTGAGGGAAAGGACCCAACGTGCATCGAACCCGCTTCTTCATCAGGATTTTGTAGCTTGGCCAGAACCCTACCGTGCCAGTGACCTAGATCATGCCCAGCAGTTGCTTTTCAAGGTGCCAGCCTGGCTAAAAAGCAGCTATTTGGAGATTTGGGGGGCCCCGGCATGGAGAGTGGGTGGCTGCGAGACCTGCCACGTGCCCTGAGCTCCAGCTCCTCGTCTGCAGGCTGAGGGTGTGTAAATGTGTCAGCACGCTGCAGATGTCTGCTGGCGTCGCCTCCGCTAATCCCCGTCGCTCCTCCCCGCCGGTGTCAGGGGCTGCTGTTGCCCGCGAGCTCCTGGCAAAGTCACCCAGCAGAAGGTGGCCAACTGTGGCTCAGGGCGCTGTTCCTTCGGCCTGTGCAGCCCCGGGCGAGGGATGCTGCTCAGCTCCAGTGCCCGCAGCCTGCGCGGGCAGTTACGGTGTCTGAAGAGTGTGGTTTGTGTTTAAGAGCTGAAGTAAAGGCTGTTCCCAGCGTGGGGCCGCTGCTAAAGCTCAGCGGGTGACCAGAGCAGCCCTGGGGATGTCCCCTGCGAGGGGACCCCAGGGCCGGGCCAGCCTGGCTCCCGCAAAGGGATCCCAGAGGCGCCGGGCTCTCGGGAAATGGGATCTGGCTGCTGTGCGCACGCCAAGGTCGGGGCAAGGCCAGGGCCCGCTGCTCGGGCAACCAGTCAGGGTCTTCCAGGGGCTGAAATTAATTTGGGCTGCGGCACCAGCTGAGCCGTTACCCCAGCACCCAGGGATGCGGCGTCCCTGGGGCCAGTGCCAGCGCTGGGACAGCGTCCTGCTGCCCGGGCCCCTGGTGCAAATGCATCTGGTCTGGCTCCTGGGGGGACAAATCGCTGCTGGTGGGGCCGGGTGGTCCGTGGGGGCTGCACTGGGGCAGCCGGGGAACGGAGCGGCCACTGCAAAGGTCCTGGAGCAGCTGGAGCAGCGTGTCCTCGCCTCGCTCCGCTGCTTCCCTTCCACCCGCACGGATGCTCTCTGGAACAGAGGTGAGCTCTGCTGTCCTGCACCCTCTATAAACCAGTGTTCCTTATTTCAGATATTTAATGCCTGGATTTTAAATTCTCTCTAACATTTGTCAGCACTTTACAGCCTTTGGCAACATGTTTATGGTGTTATTAAAAAAAAGAAAGAGAGGGAGAGACCTGAGGTTATGGGCTACTGTACAAGAGTATAAAACTGACCTTAAAATTATGAACTAAGCGTGCAGAGCCGCCTGCCCGACAGCCTGCTGCGCGGCCGCGGAGACCTGGCTGGGGGCTGGGAGGGACAGGGGACGAGGGGATGGCAATCCCAGAGTCAGTTTGTTATTCCAAGCGATTGCAAACAATAAAAGCAGCGAGGACTCGAGGGGAAAATCTCCCCTGGACTCGAGGATGCGAGTGCTGCCGCCCTGGGCTGGGGCTGGATGTGTCTGCGGGTGGCCGGGGCTTGGGGACGGGGGCTGAGGACCTTGGGGACAGGATGGGGGTCAGCGTGTCCTGGAGACACTGTGCTGTGGGAGGACGGGGGCTCTGACGCAGCGCTCGCCGCTGCGGTGACACCCAAGCCGCTCTGACCTTCTTTTATTTCAGAGAGATTTGGACATCTGTCAGGGAGCTTTTCGCCGGCACAAACCTCGGTGGCTCCGAGCAAAGGGCAGCAAAGTGCAGACAGCGGGGGGGGGACATCGTGGGTCTGGGGAGGTGTCGCTGGTGCCGATCAGCCAGGTGAAATCTGGGCAGAGGTGGGGGGTGGTGGCTCAGCCCCCCATCCCAGCGGAGCCCCGCGCCCTTGGCAAGACCACCCAAAAGATGGGGCTGCTCCTGGCCCCCCATCGGCCCCGGGTGGGCTGGGGCAGCAGAGCTGGGATGTGGTGACCCTGGGCTTGGCTCAGAGCCCCTGAGTCACCATGGGGGTGTGGGGGGTGTCACTTAACCCTCACTGTGCCTCAGTTTCCCTCCTGTGAAAGGGGGTAACAGCCCTCCCCCAAAAGGTCCTCAGTGCTTTGCTGAAAAGGCAAAGTCTGCCCCAAAGTAGCCATCAGTCGGGGAGCTGTGGGCTCTCACACCCGCAGCAACGTGTCCCAGCCACAAATTTCCAAATTGATGGTCCTGGCACCTGCGAAGCAGAACAGGGGCAGCAGAAATGAAGAGAGAGATGCAAGCGGGGTGCAGGTAGGACAGACCCATTAAACACCGCAGCGAGAGCGGGGACAGGGAGCTGCCGTCTAATCAAAGCAGCAGCAGTTCCTTTTTTTAAGACAAGGGGGACTTTTGGGATACTTTGTCCACATAATGTTCCGATTTTAGCTCTGCGTCCGGAGATGTAATCGCATTAAAAATACCCGGGGAGGGGGAGGATGCCAAGGCCACCCGGGGACCTGCCTCCACTGGCGCGTCCCCACCAGTGCTCTGCCTGTCCCGCTGCGTCCCCGGGGCCCCGTGTCACATTCCCGGTGCTGATGGTCTCCCAGATCTGCTTTCCGGCGGCTCCGCTAATGGTTATTCTGGTAACAGCCCTCTCCCCGGGGCGCCGCGGGGCTCCCTGCCCGGCCGGGTGCCATCAGGCATCGATCACTGCGAGTTTTGGGGAACGACCACAAATGATGGGGCAGCCTTCGCTCCCGAGGCGGCTCCGTCCCGCTGCTGTGTCGGCCCCGAGTGCGCCAAGGCCAGGAGGTTTTGTTTGAAAAATATCAGCTATTTTTTTATAAATAGAATTTAGAGGGGGTTGGGGTTTGTCAGGGCTAGGCCATGCTTTTTTCACTTATCTCAAGCACAGGGACTGTGTGTTTTCTTTCATTTTGATTGAAAGGTGAAGCTGGAGCTTCAGGAAAATTCCTGAGGTGTCCAGAGAGAGTCCAGGGTTACCAGGTACCAGAGGGCTGCGTGCGAACTTCAGGCTCCTAAATCCTTCTCCCAAAAAGTAGATTTACCTCTTTTTTTAATGCAAAGCTTCTTTTAGTTACACCGTTTAGTATTTTGGCCAGTGGAGCAGGAGTTTAAGGATCTCATTGCCAACATTTTGGGCTAGTTGTGGAGCAATTTAGGCTGGAAGGGACCGTGGGTGGTTGGTTGGTCCCAGCCGCCTAACACACCGCTGGCTGCGCAGGTCCCCTCCGTCCCCCGTCCCCCCCCCCCCCCCCCC
>ML997731.1:783739-800166 GCA_010365825.1 Otus sunia | reverse complement strand
TCCCCCCCCCCCCTTTGCCGCGGGGATCGGCGCGGAGCGTCTGCGCCACCGCGGGGCCGCGGCCGGGGCTGCACCGCCCCCCCCCCAACCCCGCTGTATCTGTGGGGCTGCGGGCGCTCCCCCCGCCGGGTGGGTGCTGGGTGGGTGCGCAGCATCCCCCGAACCCACCCACGCGGCTCCCGGGGCTGCCCGGGGTTCGGGGAACCGGGGACACTTTTTGGGGTGCTCATGCTCAGTGGGGTGACTTTGGGGAGAAATGCCTCGTCCCCCAGGGCAGCCGGCGGCAGCTCGGCCGGTGCCTCCGGCAGCAAACGCGGGCGGGGGGGGACGGGGAAACACCGGCCGTGTCGGTGGGGATGCCCAGGGCCCCCCGGGCTGAGGGCGAGGGTCTCCGGGATGCTGCTGCGCCGTGTCCGGCCAGGACGGCGGCACAACCCAGAGCCCCCGGGCTGGTCCCCAGCGCCCCAGGAGTGCAGAGAGGATCCCCCGAGCAGGGGCTGCGCTGCCCTTCCCGAGGGTGGTGGGGGCATCGCTGCCGTGCACCCCCGGACACCCCGGTCCCCTGCTCTCGGCCCCCCGGGGTGTCTGGGCGCAGCGTGCCTGTGTGTATTTGTAACCAGCAGCTGCCAGCTCCGGGGTGGTAACTGGATCGCAGGGCTCGGGTGACCTTCGCGCCTCCCCGGGGCTCTGGATGCCCCCAGCTCCTGGTCCGGGGTCGAGCAGCGCGGAGGCGAAGGCCGCGGGAGGGCCGTCCCTGGGTGACCCCGGGCCCCCGTGGGCTGCTCCTCCCGGTGCTGTCCCTGCGCGGGTCGGGGGCTCGAGGGGCCCTCCCCGCTGCTCCTGCTGAGCCCCGCGTTCAGGACGGGCATCCTCAATGTGGGTGAGCCGGCGCTCGAGGGGCGGGTGCCCGTCCTCCCCCCGCTGTGGCGGGGATGGGCTCAGGACCCCCGAGCAGCACCCGAGACCTTCCAGTTGAGTTTCTTGCCTGCAGACTGGTCGCCATCCCAGCTCTGCCCTGGGCCGGCCGACGGTGCTGCCCGGGAGTCAACAGAGAGACTTTTGCTGGCATGAGGAGAGTTGTCTGGTGGTAGAAGCTTGGAAGTGGGTTATTCCCTGCTGCAGCACCAGCCTCCCAGGAATGCTGCTGCTCCTCTTGCCCAAAGCAACTCCCTGCAGAGCTGCACCCGCTGCTGCTCTGGCGCGGGGAGTCCCCCCCGATCCCGGCAGCCCGGGCACCCGGCAGCCGTGGGACCTGTGCTGGGCTCTCCTGCCTCACCTGCCCCCCCGTTCCCGTCCCTCCGTCCTGACGGTGGGTCTGTCCTTCCTCCCACAGGCATGAAGCGACCCCTGAGCCCATCCCAGAGCCCCGAGAGCGGGGTGCGGCTGGTGGAGGCGGCCAGCGGCCCTCCCGGCCAGCCCGAGCAGCGCATGAAGCGGGAGAAGAAGCACCAGTCGTTCACGCTCTGCGAGGTCTGCAACATCCAGCTGAACTCGGCCGCGCAGGCGCAGATCCACTACAACGGCAAGTCCCACCAGAAGCGCCTCAAGCAGCTCAACAAGGGGAAGATGCCGCCAGGCCAAGGTAGGACCCGTCCCTCAGGCCCAGGGGGCCCGAAGGCTGCCCCTGCTCCGGGCTCGGCGCGCCGGACCCGTGGGATGTTTGGGAACGCTCTGCCGTGTCCTCGGCGTCCGTCACTTGCTGCTCTGCCCGAGCTCCGGGGGCTTCCCCACCGTCACTGTCGGTCCTCACGGGGTTTTGGGGCCGGAGAGCCCACGCGGCTGCGCTGGACGGGCAGATGGACACGCGTGGGTCCTGTCCGTGGGCAAGTGCAGTTCCTGGTACTTTGTGTCTTCGTGAGCATCTTCCTGGTTTTCCGTGGCTGACTCGTGCGGCGGGACGAACGTATGCGAGGGGGGTGGCTGGTGGTGCTGGGTTACTGGCTACCTGCTTCCAGGGGCATCCTGACCCCGTCCCTCCTGCCGCGCACATCCTGCGACTACCGAGTTTGGCTGCTCTTGTCTCAAAATGCTGCTTCGATTTAGGTGCTGAGGGTTAAGGATGGACTGCTCAAAAGCTCAAAACATGCAAACCGTAATTTCAAATGTAGTTGGAGGTTTTGTTGGAAACTCTGATCTTCTGAAACTTCACCTCTGTTTTCCTGGTGGGGTGCTCTGCGCTGGCAACCCCTGTGAACCCCCCCGGATCCCACCGGCCCTGTGACTTGTAACGTCCTTGGCCAACTCTCCCCTTGCGCTGGTTTGTGGCGGGGGATCTTGCTTCTTCCCCGCAGTCCCAGGAGAGGCTGCCCGGGGAGGGCTCCCGTGGGGTGTGTGCCCGGGGGGGTCCCTGCCCCGCGTCCCTCGTGTCTGTCAGCGCTGGTGTATCGTCTGCTGTGACACCGGCCCCTGACGGGCCGCACACGGGCCCAGACGAGCCGAGGCGCCGGGTCGCTGTGTCTAACGGCCTCGATCTGTTCCAGGGAGACAGGAATCACCAACACTGCAACAAGGGCAGGTTTTGTTTTCCTTTAGAGACCGATGCTTATCATAAAAGCCACTTAGCAGAAGTGGCAGCCATGGCAGCTCCGTGCTTGCCCTTGACAGGATGTTTTAAGGTTCACAGGTTTGTTTTGCTGAGTGTTTAGGTGCTGGGCTCAGCGATGGGACCTCGGGCATTGCAGCAGAAGCGTCTGTTGTGATGTCCCCGAGCACCTGTACCCGAGCTCCCGGGGGGGACGTGCTCCTGTTCCACTTGCTGGTCGCCCCTGCGATGCGATGCTGGGGTGTAGCGCTCCGAGGCTGCTGTGAGCTGGGGACAGCTTCTCTTTTTGGTGGTGGAGCTGCTGTTAATTCCCTAATTCTCATAAAACACCTCCTCTGTGTTAGGGCTGGCAGGAGCGCAGTCCAGCGCCATCCCTCCAGGCAGGCCCGACATCCACTCGATGTTGTCAGCGGCTCCAGGAGCTGCAGCCGCCTGTTAACGAGCTGCCAGCTGCCGCTCGGGACGGAGCACGTCTGCTGGTGCACAAAGCCTCTGCTGAAGAGCAATGAGGTGATCCCCATCACGCTGAGCCCAACTAACCCAACCTATGGCTTCCTGCCTGTTTTTTTCCAAATTGTCACCCTGGTGACAGCAGTCCCCTCTCAGCCCCTCTCTGGGGGCACTTTCTGAGCACACGAGAAGGGCTGGTGCTTGTCCCTGGCGGCTGCGTGGGTGGGTGATTCCAGCCCCTCGCCCATCCGCCATGGCAGGGGTGCTGGTTCCCAGCAGGGATACTGGTTCCCAGCAGGGGTGCTGGTTCCTGGCAGGGGTGCTGTGCCGCCAGGCAGGAGCTCGTGTGAGGGCAGGGACTCGCCTGCCCTCTGTGCCATCTGTTGGCATTTGCCTGCCCTGGGCCCGTGCCGCTGACTGCTGCAGATTTTCTCCTGCATCAAAGCAGGGAAACAGCAAACGTCACCCTACGGCACCGACTGCCCAGCTCTGCCTGAGCCTTGCGGCTCCGAGAGTTTACTTGGCATTAAGCAGCAAACCGAGGGAATTTGTCCTTCCCGGGGCTGGTGCAGACGCCTCCGCCCAGGGCAGTGCCCGGCCGGGGCTGGGGCTTCCCCAGGACCCCGCTGCGGGCGGGGGGTGTCGCTGGCTGTGCCGGCTGTCAGGGTGCAGCCCCCTTCGAGCCGCGCTGGGTGACTGACCTGGCACCTGCCCTCCTTTCCATACAGACCAATTAACGAGTTGGATTAATGAGCTGAGGTCTCCAAAGCACTTCGTAGCGAACTGATGCCTTTATCTGGTGTGAGGGTGAGGAGAAGGTGCGGGGCTGGGGAAAGGGCAGCAATGAGCTGGAATCCTGTAAAACGGCGTGTTCAGTGCCGGCCCCCCGCTCCCGGGCACCCTGCGCCCCAGCTGCTGCCCCGCAGGGACTCTGCTGCGGAGCAAAGGGCTTGGAGTCCAGGCCCAGTTGGGTCAGGGAATGTTTGTTTAATAACATCTGAGGGATTGGCAAACAAACCCGCAAAGCTTTTGCAAACAGCAAAGCAGTAGTGGGTTGCAGGGTGGTGAAACCTGCCCTGTCTGGCCCCCCCAGCCCCATTCACGGCAGCGTGTCCCACAGACGCACGATGCTCCCCGGGTCCCGGGGTGGCCGTGCTCAGGGGTGGCTTCTGGCCCATCTGCGTGGGGGGGTCCTGGGTGCAATCCTGGACCTGTGCTCCCTGCCAGCACTTTGCATCCTGCTGAGCACCGAGTCTTCTCAAAGTGCTGACGGGACCCGGCTCGGGAGGATGCTGGTCCCCAGCAAACGGAGAGGGCGGGCAGCCAGGTGCTGCGGTCGGTGCCAGGGCCCCGGCTGAGCTGGCCTGGCCTTGGCGGACTCCTGGGGATGGGTCTGTATAAATACCTGCTCCTGCTCTTGCTGGAGACCCAGCCGGCTGGATTTATATCCATAAATTCCTAGCGTGGCAATGGCTGTCTCTGTGCCAAATCCTGCCCTCCCTGGTGCTGGTTTTGTTTGAGCAAGGCCTGGGATATGCAAAGGAGCTGCTCTGTTCATCATCGTTTACTGACAGATGGAAATATTGCCTGCTATTTTAATGGGATCAGGGCTCATAAATTCCCGCCTGTAGTTTCCAGATTCTCCCCCTGGACCCGGCTGTGGCTCGACGGGAGACTCTCGAGGGACGCGTTTCCTATCGAGCCAAAGAATCTCGGAGCGTGCAAGAACGCGCCGTGTCCTCCTGCGTCGGCCCTGACCTCCAGCACGGTCGCAGCCTGGCGCTTTGCTCCGGCCCCGAGGTGCAGTTGGCTTCTGCTGGCGCAGGGCTGCGATTTGCTTATGCAGGGAAATCGCAGACGGCATCTGCTCCCCCCAGCCCTGTCCCGCTGCCCCCCCCGCGGTGCCGGGGAAGCAGTGCCCATGCAGGACGCTGCTCCCGCCGCAGCCTGCTCCACTCGTCCGGGGCTGACCTTCCCCCCACGCTTTTGGTTAAAAATGTCCTTGCCAGCTTCGTCATGGACAACGCGGCGTGAGCGCGGGGGGGCATGTGGCCGCGAAGCACAGATTAGGGCTGGGGACAGGCTGATGTGACACCCGTGTCCTCTCCGCGCCGGCGCTGTGGGTGCTCGGGGTCACCCAGCCCCGCGTCCCCTGTGCAGGGAGAGGGGCTGATCCCCCCCCACCCCCTGCCCACCGCTGCCGAGAAGGGGCTCGGCCCTTCCTGCCTCGCCCAGCTGAGCTGAGGGCGAGCGCTGGACCAGCTCCGGGTCTGTGCTCCTGCCTGAGCCACCACGCAGGCAGGAGGGTGCAGGCAGGGCTGGGCAGAGGTGATGGTTGCTTGGGCCCCACCACACTCCTCTTGGAGTCCTTCACCGGCCAAACCAGCACCTTTGGGTGCTGAGGAAACGCATCTGCCTGCGGGCATGGGAGCAGCCGCCCCGTCTCGGGCAGCTCCCGGCCCCGCTGCCCGCTCGGGCGATGGGCTCAGCCCGGCACAACCCCGGAGAGGGCAGGCTCACGTGCCTCTGATAGCGTGTCGGCACGGGGGAGCCTTGGGAGGAGAGGGGGTGTTTTTAAAGACAATGGCTTAAATGAAATAATTGAGTTAGACAAAGACGGGATATTCCTCTGAGCTGGAATCTCTGTCTCGCGCTGACATCTACAGCTACATCAAAGGCGGCTTTCACAGACGCTGCTCGAGCTTCTCCCCTCTGGCTTCTCTCATCAGTTATTTCTGCAAAGACTGTACTCGCCTGCATTTCGTGGAGCAAAGCTGTGGAGGAGCTTAGCTGGCAAGCAGATGTGATAATCAGTATCATTACAATTTATTAGCTCTATGCCAGAAAGACCCCCAACTTAAAAACAAATTATTGTTCATTAGGCATTTTCTTGCAAGGCAAATCATAGATTTCTGTTGTCTCGTGTTGAACTGCAGCGCAGGCAGCAATTAGATACAGGATGTCCACAGATGAAAGACGTTTTCATGTCGCAGATGCCAGTTCAAATCCAACTGGGTCAAGAGTGATTTAATTACTGCCTGTGATTTTCAAGGGTGCCCAAGTGAGCTCGGTTTGCTCTCGGTGCCATTGTGCTCTGGCAGCCAGGAGCCAGACCCCCCTGTTCTGGTGCCAAATGAGCAGAAAGAGCTGTGCTGCCCCAAAATGGGGAGCGGTGGCTGCAGACACAGCTCTGGCGTGGCTTTTGGGCCAGTGCGAGCTGCTGGATGAGGGGTTGCCGCCTGCCCTTTTATTCCTGGATGATCTCAGGAGCTGCCCATCACAGGATGGGCTGAGCTGGAGCATTTCAGGAATCTACCCCCTCGCTGTTCACTGCTCCCGAAAAAGGCCCTTCCACCAGTGTCCCCAAAAAGTCACGGGATGTAAAGAGCAGCTCCGCTGACACAGAGCCGGTGTCCCCGGGCCCTGTCAGCTCGCATCTCGCTGAGCCGCGGCGGGGACACGCGCGCCTGCGGAGCAGGAGTCTCCCGGCTTCCCGGGCAGATCCGAGCTGACAGCGGCTCTCACCCCCCTTGCCCGGGGCGGTGGGTGCTGGGGGTGGTGGCACGGGCACCCTCGTCTGTGCGAGCCCTGAGCCCACGGCCCTGGGGGCTGCCGGGCACCTCCCCCAAAGCCAGCGCTGAGGCCGGGTTGGGCCAGAACACGCGGAGCCAACCGTGCCCCGGTGCCAACCCAGGTCGGCCCACGTGGGGTCACGTACCCAGAGCCTCTCCGGGGCTGCCCGGTGCTGGCCGTGCCCACAGCGGCACTGCACGCAAAGAACGGCCCTGGCAAAGGGGAAGATTCCGGTTTCCCCAATTAGCTGCTGAAATGTCTGTCTGGGTGCGTCTGCAGAGCAGAAAGGTTTGAGATGAGCAGGGAAATCGGTGTGACAGCTTCAGCATCGCTGGGTCCGCAGCAGAGGGGACGGGCCCCCGGGAGGGGACGTGGGGACCCCGTGGGAGCCTGTGCTGCTCCGGGAGCCGGGGAGGGGCTGGCGGCTGCCGGGGGGAGATACCCTGTGCTGCACGGGGGGCGCCAGCCCAACCCCCGGTTGTGGCGGCAGGCAGGGCTGGTTCTGGGAGCTGGGGGAAGCTGCTCCCCTCGAATGGCTCCTCCATCGCAGCCCACGGTGCAGACCCGGGGCCGCGGTGCGCGAAGCTGGTTTATCCAGGTGAAAGCGATGGGCTCTGGTGTCAAACTGCACGAGAGCCTGGAAGGGTCCCGGGGTGCTGCGCTGCCGAGCGGAGCCTGGTGTCCCCGGGCGTCCCCCGGCCCGTCACTGGCCTGGGCGAGCTGTTCCCAGCCAGCAAATGGAGGGTCCCCACAGCCGGTTGTGCTGAGCAGGGCAGGTCCACGGCCGTGTTCTGGGCTGGGATAACCCTGATGGTAAATGAGTCCTGGAAACCACCCCGAGCATCGCTGGGAAAGCAGCGCCCTGGCGTGGGGAGCAGCGGAGGGAGGGGAGCTGGGGGCTCTGACCGGGAACAGGCTGGTGGCTCCGTGGCCCCGCTCCGTGTGCTCTGGCCATCGCGGGGGTCAGCCGCAGCCAGCGCTTCCTCCTGCCTTCCCCCTGCTGCTCTCTGCTGTCGGAGCTCTTCAGCTGTTCATTACCACGTACCAATCTAGGTTTTTTTTCAATTTCATGTTGTGCTCCTTTAATTGTCTTTAATAAACAGGGCGATGCTTAGTGGTGCTTTCTCTGGAATAAAAGCCAATGTGTTGCTTTAAACAATATGCAAACATGCAGGATTAGGGTCTAATTGGGGACTAATTGGGGTACAATGGCCACATCGCCAGCTTGGCTGGGGCCAGCACGTCCTGGAAGCCGGGGCAGGGGCGCTGGGAAGGTGCCCAGCTCCTCCGGCCGTGCCGGCCCTCAGGGAGCCCCAACCCGTGACCAGCCTGGGCAGCCTGCGGGGACCCGCACCGGTGATGCCACGGGGGGACAGTCGGCTTTTCTGGCATTCTCCTTAACTCCTGCAGTGGTTTGCTGCTCTCCTGCTTTTGGGAGTTTTTGGAGAAATTTGTCAGGGAAAGCAGCGGGTCCAGCTGGCCCGGGAGCCGCGTTCGCAGCGCTGCCTCGCCTGGCACGGCCGAGCGGGGCCCTGGGCGTGACGTCGGCTGACGGGATCAGTTATAGATACGGGGAAAAGAGCCGCTGGGAACGTAAAGGAGCAGCAGGTGTGTGGGGAAGGGCAGTGGGGAAGGGCAGGCGCGGGGCTGGTGGGGGAACGCTCCCACTCGACCCCCCCTGGGAGCTGGGGACATCGCTGCAGCGCGTGAGGCTCTCCCGAGCTCCACCACAGCAGGTCCGCGCCCTCCCTCGTGTTAAAGGGCTTTAATGTTCCGCTGTGCCAGACGCTGCATCTCCCCGTGTGCCGATCGATGACCTCGTGGCCAAACGGTAGCGGGGTTCGTGTTTTAAGCTGCTGTAAATTCAGCGAAGGACAAGCATACGGAGTCCTCCTGCTCTGTTGGCCTCGGCTGCTCCCTTCCGCTGCGAGCAAAGACGATTAAAAATAGCTTTTCAGATCAGATTTGAATAATCTGGAATCTCAGTGGGGGAAATCTAATGTTTTTTTCACATCTTAAAGATGCCGTTTGAAGGTGTTGTTTGAAGAAGTGCAGTTGTGTAATTGGACATTTTCCTTCCCAGGCTTCTCCCCTCCCCGTCGGGGTGGGGGGAGGTCCCCGAGGCTCCCGGGGGGGCGGGTGCTGTGCAGAGCTGGGGGGAGCAGCCGCCCAGCTGCCGAGGGGAGAGAAGGGGAGAGATTCACCCCATCAGCAGGATCTGGCAGAAAAATCTCTATTCCACTAAATGATTTTGGTGTACCAAAAAAGCCATTTTGAGTGGAGAAAAAGGCCTGTGGGCTCCATGCGAGAGGCACCGTGGGAGCCCGAACCCTCCCCGTGGCACGTTAGCCTCGTGCCAGTCCGTTCAGCTGGAGAAAACAGCTCCCTTTTCAAATCCTCTGGAAATACCCCATTAACTTGCTCTCACTCTGAACAGCCCAGCTATTCATCTTATCGTGGATTAATAACTGTATCATAATTAATCTCTGATTTTATTGAGTCGGTAACTTCAAATAAAAAATAAATTGATTAGCTGTTAACTTGCTAGAAGGATTTTCTTGATGCCCATCAGGGCACTGTCCCTCTGCTCTGCACCCCGATTTCTGGCCAGGGGCTTCAGGGATTTTTTTCCCTGATACATTATTCTGAAAAGATCCTTAAAATTTAAACTCTCAGCCAAAAAATGACGAAGAGAAGCTGCTGGGTTTCGCTTGTGCAAGCGCAGCCCAGCACAGGCTGCTGTGTGATGCTCGGAGGAGGTCAGAGCCCGCTGCGGTGGGGCCTCAGGGGGCTGGGGTGGATGCTCCAGCTGCATCCGTGGGAGGGATTTGCCTTAAAAAAAATAAAATAGAGACCAAATGAGAAGAAAAGCAACTAAGATAATATATATCAAGTATAATCTTAAGGTGGGCTGGCAGGCTGTGCCTGGGCCATGGGGGTCAGCGACCACGGGGGGGTTTGGGGGGCAGCGGAGCAAGCTGCGGTTTCCCAGAGCAGTGAGGGGACACGGGGGGTCCCACGGGAGCTGGACCCGTGTCCGAGAGGGCGAGGGATGTCATGGCAGAGGGTGGGGAGGGTGCAGACACCGGCGGGGTGAACGGGTGGCGGAAGAGACGGGCTCATTTTGAAGGGGACACTTGGGCAGCCACTGCCGGCTGCACACAAATATTGGACACTGGCTTTTGGCCCCGCGCCTGCCCCCCGTTTGTCTCCCGAGTGTGAAATGGGTCTGACCTTCACAAGGAGCTTCCCAGGGGGAGGGCACCGGCCGCCTCCATCCACGCGGGAGCGGAGAGCCTGGACGCAGACCCCCGGCCCTGTGCTTGGCCGGTTCCTCCCCTGTTAATGTGCCAGATTTTTAGTGCTGTTCCCCCCCGCCACCTTTCTGGTAAAACCAGCCCCATCGAAAGGCCGCGACCGTTTCTGGCTGCTGGGATAAAGGGGTTTAGTGCTTTGAGTCCCGGGGTGACGCAGCGGCCAGCGCCGTGTTCCCGCGTGTCCGGCTGCCGGAGCCGCTGGGCTCAGGGCTGGGCTTTGGGGAACCATCGGCTTAAAGCAGAGCTCGGCCTGCCCGGGGGCTCTGAACCTTCCCGGGGGGTTGGTTTGGTCCCGGTGGGACCGTGCGTGGGGGCTGAGCCGTGGCCGTGGGGTCGCGGCGCGGCGGCGGGATGGCAGAGCCGGGCCCACACCGGCCCCCGCGCCCGGCGCTGCCGAGGGGCCTCGTCCCCAGAGCGGCAGAGGCCGAGCTGTGCGTGCACGGAGGATGCTGCTGGCGGTGACGATTTTTCCCAAAATCAGGAGGAAATTGCCTGATGTTATTTTTAAGCACTGTATTTTGTGAGCCAGTTATCCTTAATCTTGGATTTTGCTGTAATTTTCTTCCATTTGGTTTGCTATTAAGTTGCAACAATAGCATTTTATGGCCACTTAGCTCAGGCATGCGTCACACGTGATCTTAATTAGAAGTGGATTAAGAGCAACGGGGAACATGCAGCCATGGAATATTTCACAGTTTCCCATGTAGCATCAGCTCAGCAGATTTGGAAGAGGAAAGCCTGGGATTTATTTTAACTGGGGAAAAAAATGGTAAAAGCAGCAGCTAACGGTGAGCGCGCCTCGCTCTGCCCGCCGGCGCCCCGGCACAAAGGTACGTTTTGCTCCCTTGACGTCCCCAGGGAGAGGGAGGACACGGGACCTCGGTGGTCCCGGGGGACGTGACCACAGGATGGGGGTGGCTGCTGTCCTGCTCTGGCATGGGAGGGAGGCAAAGTGAAGCGTCCCACGGCATCCCACGGCATCCCACGGCATCCCATGGCATCCCACTGCATCCCACTGCATCCCACATCATCCCACGGCATCCCACAGCATCCCACGGCATCCCACTGCATCCCACGGCATCCCACGGCATCTCACTGCAGCCCACTGCAGCCCATGGCATCCCACTCCCATGCTGGCTGCTGTGACCAGGGATTAGAGGTGCCAATAACCAAGTCACATCAGGCTGCAGGGCCACCCTGGACCAAGGCGCCGTCCTGGGGCTGAACAGGCTGGGGGGGCCGGTGCAGGGTGACAGCGATGGGCAGGTGACTTGTTGGGGGTCTTGATGGGCAGCGAGGCTGGGAATGCAGCTCATCCCTCCCAGCCTCCAGCCCTGGGCCCCTCTCACTGCGCCTCGGGCTCGGCCGCTTCTCTGCACGCGTGTGCACACGCGTGTGCTGCTCTCCTGGAGGGAAGGGGGGGAGCAAGTGTTTAAAAAAAAGAAGGAAAACAGGGAGGGGAGGTAGGTAGGACTGAGCTGGATGAGGGCGAGCAGAGGTTTGTGGGTAGTGTAAAGCTGTCACTGTGATTTAGGGTTGGCTGGTTAAACTGTTTTATGTTCGCAGACAGTAAGTCGTAAGCAATATAAAATTTTCTATGAAGAGATGATCTTCCCCGGTCATGCTTTATGCCGTCTTTCCCAGAGTGATCTCTCCTTTTTATAACCCCGTGGTGTTGTGGCGCGGTTGGGCGGAGGGAGAAAACTGGATTCTGGCCACATGAGAAACGGCGCCAGCCCGAGCGGCGGAGGTCGGGTCTGTGCCCCACCGGGAGGGGAGCGAGGAGCCGGGGGCTGAGCCGCGGGGGGGGAGCTCGGTCCCTCGGCTGCCCCGGGCGGCTGCACCCGCGCTTTGGCTGTGCAAGGCCGGGCAGTGCCGCTCCGGCCCGGGGGGTCTGCGATGCTCCTGGTGTGCCGGGGGGTGCCCCTGCACCTCCGTGTTTCCCACCAGCACAAGGACCTTCCCCCGCCGCGGCCCCGGGGCTCCGCTCTTAGTGCGCGGGAGGCGGTTGGCGTCTGCTGGAGCAGGACGGCGTTTCGCTGCCGGCGTTGCACGATCGCCCTCAATTAGGTTTCCTTCCCTCTTCTTGCCTCCGAGTTGTTGCTGCTTGTTGCAAACTCGCACACAATGCTGCTCTGGTTCACCTTTGATATTTTCTACAGCCATGGATTTATGAGTAATAGTTTCATTTACTTCGCCGTTGCCGTGCCAGCGGGAGCGTCTGCGCCGTGGCCTGTGCCCGTCCCCCGGTGCCGCCGGACGCGCTCCTGGGCAGCGGCAGGTCCCCGGGACCCCCCGAGGGGCACGGAGCCGAGCAGGGACCTCATGGCCGAGACCAGACCCGGCAGCATCACCCCCCGGCTAATTAAGCATCATGAAGATTTTGGGTAGCTGGTTGCCATGCCAACCTCCAGCTGAGCCGATATGGGGGCTCAGGAGCACCGCGACCCCCCCGGGAATCTGCACGGGGCTGGGGGGAAGCAGCGTGGCAAACGCTTTTCACCCTCCAGCCAGGAGGATGAGGAGGGAGGAGGAAGGCAGCTGCCCCAGGTGCCGTGGGGGGCTGCCCCCAGCCACGGGAAGGGGACAATGACGCTGGGCTGAGTGGCTGCTGCGTGGCCGGAGCTGGGGGGGCTGGGGCTGGAGACCCGGCGAAGGGGGGGCAGCTGCGGACGTGCTGGCGAACACGGCGCCCGGCTGCGGGGGTCGAGGCCCCAGGGGCCAACGGGGGCTTTCGGAAGGTGCGGGGGGGGTCCATGTGGCTCCGCGAGCCACTCCCAGTTCGTACCCCTCACGTCACAAAACCCCTTCCACAGATTTCCAGGCTGTTGTGCTGCTCTTGATGCCGATTGTTAGAGGTCAGGCACCGGGTGGGCTCCACGCTGGCAGCCCCGGGCGCCTTCGTGCCGGGGTGGGCTCCGGGCGTCCTTCCCGGGAGCGCTGGGCGAGCTGGGGATTTCAGACAAAGCCCCGGGTTTGTGACCTGTGCGTGCGTGCCCAGGGCTCGGCGCTGTGCGAAGGGTTTCTTCACGTGCTGGAGTGTGGTGGCAGGTGACATCCTCTGCCCTGCTTCTTCCAGGAGGGCCCTCCTAAATTAGATGGAAAATATTACACTCTCTCTCTGAAACTATTTACAGGTGTAATTCCCATCCCTTTTCCTGATAATTAAATATTTTTAGGTCATCCAGTTTCTCCACCCTATTTGCAGACCTGTCCTGGATGCCTTCGTAATTAGACATCTCCCTGTGAAAGATAATTAACGTGAGCGCGGCCCCGGCTCTCGTCCTGCCGCCCCGCCCGCGGCGGTTCCCGCATTCAAGCGGTTGCTCATCCTCGGGGCTCCTCGTGGGCACCCCGGGGCACACCGGAGCCCCGTCCCCTCGGGGGGTGACAATGGGTGCAGGAGCCCCCCCAGACCTGGGGACACGGTGACCGTCCTCCACGGTGACACCCAGGCAGCAGTTACCTTGTTGAAGAGTGAGAATGTGGAGTGTACACATTCAAGCACTTTTAAGCTGCTTTTTGAGGCGGATCCTTACTAAAATGAGGGGAAAATAATGTTTTAACGCTTTGCCCTGTAACAAAAAGGCCCTTAATGGGGTAGTTTCCATCCCAGTTTAAAGCTGAGACTTCACGCAGGAGCTGGGATTAATGAAAGGGCAATATTGTTCTCTGCTCCTGAAACGGGGAAGATTAAAGCAGCAGAGAGAGGAAAAGCCGAGGCTTTGGCTGTTATCCTGGTTCTTCACAACACGATGAGACCAGACCTGCCCTTCGTGGGGAAAACTGAAGTTAAACCCCAGCCCTCCCCACTGCAGGGGCTCCTGGCCGTGGTGGATGTGTCCCCCCCGGGGACGGCCAGCCAGGGCCATGGGTCACCCCTCCACACAGATGCATAAAAGCAGAAATCTTCAGGAAGAATTAATTAAAAAGTCAGGGTGCCCTGATCTGATTGGGGTGGGCACCCGCGGACTCAGCGGTTTGACCAGGTCCCTGTTTATTGTGGGGGGGTTGCAGTGGGGTTGTGGGGGAATGTGAGCCACAAACCCCATCCTCTTTGTGTGGGAACCCCCCGGGGGGCGGATTCAGCCCTTCAAATATGTTATCTTAATCCCAAGCAAACTCGGGAGCAGGAAAGGTCAGCGCCCGCCTTCCTGGCCTGGCGGGGATGAACCGCCGGCGGCTGCTCCGCGCCTGAGCCTTCTGCTTCTGAGGGGGCTCAAGTTACAGAGCAGAAGAAAACTGATACACGTCCTCCAGGTGTATCGGTCTTGATGCTATCTGACATCTTTCACCCCCAAATTATACCCTAAATCCTCAGTGAACAAAGTCAGCCAGAAAGGCTCTGGAAGGCTCAGCAGACCTGGGGCGGGGGGAGCTTCCTGCTGTTTTTTTTATCCCTCTGTTTCCCTTCTCA
Source organism: Otus sunia (assembly GCA_010365825.1). Lineage (NCBI taxonomy): Eukaryota > Metazoa > Chordata > Aves > Strigiformes > Strigidae > Otus > Otus sunia. Next base: position 785,867 of record ML997731.1, on the reverse strand, counting down.
TTTATTGACGTGTTCATTGCCCAATTCTGGCCACTGTTTGCCAGGCTGCTTTTGGCGTGTAACTCAGGGAGAGCCTGTCCTGGTCACGTCTCAGCCAGTGAGGAGTTTAACACTGCCCTCAGTAGGTTTCAGAGTGATCGCTCTGTTGTGGTTCCTGGAGTCTGTCCTCACAAGGAACCCAGTGAATTGGTGGCGTCAGGGACAGCCCGATGGGTCACAGCCAGACCCGTTCTGCTTCCCGAGCACCCACCCCGTTCCCCCACCCGCCCTTTCCCTCGGAGCCGCTGCAGGCGCAGCTTGAGCAGACCTGCCCGAGCAAGCCCGGCTCTGCGGCGGGCGCAGGCGAACGCTCCCCCTCTGAGTGCAGGTTTGGGATTTGCCTCCAGCGGGACGCGCACGACGAGCTGCAGGCTGAGGAGTGCTGGGGGGCTGCGGCCGCGCCGGGCAGGGGGGCTGGTTCCATCCCCGCGCTGCCGACGCTCTGCCTTTGGTTAACAGCCTGTGTGGAAGGGTAGCGCCTGCGGGGGGGGCAGCGTCTGACGCAGCGATGCCCGTTGGCTTTGATTTTTTCTGAGTGTCACCCACGGGGTTATGCGGGGATGGGGAAGCCGGTTGTCACGGCCCCGGCTCCGGTGAGGACGCTCGGCAGCGGCAGCTCCGTCCGCAGAGGACGTGGTGGGAAGAAGCGGCCGCGGGCTTTGCTCCCGGGGCTGCGGGGTGGCTGGCGATGCTCCGGGAGGGTGACACGCGTCTGGGCCCAGTGGGAGGGTTTGTGCTGCTGCCGTGTGCCAGCACCGGGGTCCACGTACAAATATAGCAAGTTATGCAGCGGCCGGACCCACGCTGCGCCGCTGGGGAATTCCAGCGATCCGCCGCGGCTGGGCAGGGGAGGGCAGGAGGCGTTAATGGCAGGGGTCTGTAATCAGCACCTGCAATTAGCCTCTGCTCCAGCTGGCCTCAAAGCCTCGGCCATAAAACGCGCCGTCCCACGCTGCCGTTCCTCGCCCCCACCCCTCCATGTCACGCCAGCTCGGTGGTGCCGGCCAGGACCTGCCCACCCGGCGGGGCCAAACTCGGCGTTTATCGATGAAATCGCTGTGTGGAACTCGAGGGGCTGCTCAGGGCCGCGGGTGAGGGTGGGCGGAGGGTGGAGTGTGGGGGTTCAGGGCTGTGCGTCACTCTGGCCGGGCCTTGCCAGCGGGGCTGGAGGTCGGGAGATGCCAAACTTTCCCCTGGCCCGTGGTCGCCCTGGGGATAAGGAGAACAGCCCCCGGATGGTTGTCAGCCCCCCCTGGTCTTTACGCCTCCTTACACCTCCACCCTCCTTACACCTCCACACTCCCCTCCACTTGACACTTCTGGCAGTAACACCAAACTGCTGATGACATTAAACAAATTAATACCAGGTTTAAATAGCCGGCCGGGAGGCTGGTAACAGGCGGCGCGGGCCCAGCTGTCAATCCCAGATTAGTGAGTGCCGGGGCTAAACTTACTGCTGCTGCTGCTAATGACCCCGAGAGCAGATACCCTGCGCGGGGGTCCGTGAGCCCGCTGCACCGGCCCTGCCCGCGGCCAGCCGAGCCCAGGTGGGTGCTGGGGAAGGACCCACGGAATGCCTCTGACAGCTTTGTGTGCTTTTCAGAGCAACAAAATGCAAGAATTTAGCCTGAAAGTGCCTGGTCTGGCTGCAGCACCTGGGAAGGGAATTGGACATCTCGTGGTTTACATCTTTGTCTTTGCTCTGCTCGTGGCTGAAGGAGAGGGGTTCCTGCCTGACTCTGAATTGTTGGACTCGAGGGAAGTGTTTAAATCCCTCCCTGTTCTCGTCTCCCTTTCGGAGGGGGGTGGAAGATGGTTGTTTCCTCTTTTCACAAGGAGGTTTTTCATCGTTTCCCTCTTTAAAAGGCACCACGCAATCAAGTCGTGAACCTCCAGCTCTGGAGGCCAAAAATTCAGCAGAGAGAAGGTGCCGCCGTCAGGGAGCTCCACCGCCCCAACCTTTGCCAACAAAAGCGCCGGGGAGGGCAACGCACCCGGGGCTCCAGGGCTCTGCAAAGCCCCAGTCACGGGGGGCTGGGGGGAGCCCCCCACCCGGGACAGGCTGCCCACGTCCCCCCGTGTCACCCCA
>ML997731.1:746338-782359 GCA_010365825.1 Otus sunia | reverse complement strand
TCTGCTGCTCCGGCTCCCAGCCCCCTAATCCTAATTACTTACGGGATTCAAGCTGAGTTTGACTCACTGCATCTTATTGATTTTTCCCAGGGCTGCAAAAAGAGGAAGAAAAAGGTCGTGCGCTGACACGGCTTTATTCTGCCCTTGCTCTTCGTTTGGGGGTCAGCTCCAACTTGCGTTTCTGCTGCGCCCGTGACACAAACGTTTGATGCTTTTTGTGTGAAATGAGTCGGGGGGGGAGCGACCAGCAGCGCCTTTGCTGGAAAGGCAGGGCCAGGCTGGGGGGGTTTGCGGCCGCCTCGGGCGGGTGGAGCGGAGCTGCGGCGGCAAATGGAGCGTAGCGCTGCTCTCGGGCCCGTTCCACGTGCGGATTCGGGACTGATGATTTCGTCGGTTTTGTTAGTACCGGTGTTAACTTTGCGGCAGGCTGCCGGGGAAGGAGCGTCGCCCCCGGCCGCTGCCTGCGAAGGGCTCCTGCGGGCAGCGGTGCTGGCGCTCCCCGTGCACGGACACACGCGTGTGCTGTGCGTGTCCGTGGGAGCGTGTGCGTGTCTCGGCGCCTCCCTGCGCTCCTCTTCCCCTGCCCGTGGGCCGCCGGCACGTGCCTGTCGGTGCCTGTGGCTGCGGAGGGCGGCCAGGCCGGGGCATGGCGGCTCTTCGTGCACCGGCACGTCTGAGCGGGCTCCTCCGAGGTGTAACGCAGCCTCGGCTGCCTCCTGGGGATCACTTTAATTTTTCTAATAGTTTGGAACAGTCTTTTCTCCGCGAGCTGTCTTTTGCTGTTTCTCTGAAACGTGTAACGCTACTCGGGATATTTATCTGGAATACTTGTCGGGCAAAGCAGGCTTAAAACAAACCCAACCCAAACGCCCCCACCCCAAAGCTTGCTGTTAGCCTTCTGCCCTCAAATATGTAGGAAATGTTGTAAAGCCACTAACACTTCGCTTTTGAACCCGCGGTGCTGGGGCCTCGCTGGCATCTCCGCGCCGGGGCGGGGGACGCGGGGCCGCGGTGCTCCGGGCGCAGAACGTGTGGTCGTGAGACGCGTGTGCGCCGGCTGCTCCCCGCCACCGCGAAACGTCCTCCCCCCACTCGGTTTTAAACGTTTCTTTGAAAAAAAGGGGGAGCTCGGAGTGACCCGTCTTCGCCCCGTGCCACAGCGCAAACCCGCGGTGGGCGGCGCAGGGTGGGACTGGGGGTCCCGACGCTGCTGGCAGTTTGCTGTTGTTAATTGGCTGCTTAATGAGGCTTCTTGTCCCCCCTGTCGCTGTCGGGGCTAACGGAGAAGGGAGCCTGTCCCCGCTCAGATGCTGGGTTTGGCTCTGGGGCTTCTTCATCAGATGGTGGGACTGAGCTTTCCCTGAGGTGGTTTTGGGTGAATTTCCCTATAATTGCAGCAGTTGTTTTTGTTGCCAGGGGCTTGCTCCAAGAAGTGTCCTGGGGAAAACATCTGGCCCCTGGTTTCAACCACAAACAACACCCCGGGGGGGCACTGGAGGCTCCAGGCTCCTCCGACAGCCTCAGCCTCCTCTTCGGAGTATTTTTAGACCAAGCTGTCATCTAATCTTGACCTCCAGTATGATGTGGGCTAGAAAATATCACTGCGTTTCCAGCACCAAGCCAAGGGTATAATTCACAAATTCTTTTAGACTGTTTTTAATTCTACCTCACCTTGCTCGAGTAATGAGTTGCTAACAAGTATTTTGAGCAAATGTGAACTTTTCTGAAGTTTCTGCAGCGAGGATGCTCCCAGCAGCTGCTGGGGCCGAGGCTTTGATGGTCGGTGCCGGCCCCCGCCCGGTGGCCCGGGGCTGGGCATGGCCGCAGGGGCTGGGATTTCACAGGTTGCTTTTCTGTCCCTTTTCTGAGCGGGTCGGCAGCGCGAGGAGGCTGCCTGTTCCCACTCTTCTCTGAAGTGATTATATTATATTAGTGTGGCCTGGGTAGGAGTGGCGGAAATTACAGTGAAATACTAGCGGTAGGAAATAAAAATCTAATTAAAAAATAATGACAGATGCGTGTCATCCTCCAGACCCTGGGTGTGACCAGCCTGGCCCCAGGGCAGCCGTGGGGGACAGTTCCGTGCTTTGGCAGCTGCCGGCGCAACTGTGCGGGGGGGGTCCCCAAAAATAACACTGTGAGCAGAAAGCACATGGGGGGGAAAGGGCTTTGACCTTTATAAAAGTTGGGGGGGGATATGTAAGTGGATTAGGGTTTGACAGTCCTCTAGGACCCCCGGGACTTGCACCCCTGAAGTCTGAGCTGGTGGAACCCCTTGCAAGGGGGGCGATTCCCCTTTCAGCCCCCCGAGAGCAAAGCTGGGAGGGGCTGGCTGAAGCCCACGTGGTTTCACTGCTGGGGGGGTCGGGGACAGCCGTCACGCCGTCACACACAGTGGTTTGGGTGGTTTGGGTCTCACCGCGGTGGGTCTGTGTGCATCGCTCCAGCCCATCTGGGATGGGAACGGCCACTGGCCCGGAGCCTGGCTCTGCCACCGACCTGCCGGGTGGCCCCGGTCATGTCACTTGTCCTCTCTGAGCCCGTCTGTCTCCTCACAGCTCTGCTCTCCCGGGGCTCGGTGCCCTGGGGAAGGGCCAGCCCAGCCCTGGCTGTGAGGGAGGCACCGGCCTTGAGGTGCTTCAATAATAGAAATCATTAATTTTCACTGCTAATGGAGGAAACGCTCTGCCATGAAAAATGTGTGTTGGTTTAGAGGCAATTCAAAAGGCTGGTACAGACGGGAGCCCCTTAATTTGTTCCAAATTGGTTATTTCACTGGAATGGTGAGAGAGCATCAATTTGAGTATCTTTTTTCCCTTTTCATTTCTGTCAGTTGTTCCGTGGCTGTAATAAATTGGACTCAGCTGTAATTTTTATGATTTAAACGATGCCCAGAATAAAGGCAGAACTAATCCACGGCTCCGGTCTCCCCGCCGAGCTCTCCGTTTCGGAAGGACCCTGACATCTCCCCCCACCACCCCAGGGGAGAAGGCGATGACGGGGAGGGGCAGGCAGGGCTTTGGGGTGCGGGGCCTGAGTCAGTGTTTAATGCTGGCTGCTGCCTTTCTGCCGCCCCCCCGGGTCAGGATTAGACCAGCTCCTTCCCCAGCTCCTTCCCCAGCTCCTTCCCCAGCTCCTTCCCCAGCTCCTTCCCCAGCTCCTCAGTGCCTGTCACGGAGACCAGCCAGGTCTCGGCCAGGCTGTGGTGGCCCCGTTGTGGGGGACACTGGCCACGGCACGGGGGATGCTGAGCTGCTCGGGGGCTCTGCGAGGCAGAGATTGCTAAATGCCTATTTTCAGATAATTAGCTGATGCACGGGGGGAGTTGGGAATTAAAATCCAAGGGGAGGAGGCTCGGTGCTTGTGGACATGGGGAGGAAAAGCAGCTTGAGCAAGGTCTGTGTCCAGCTCTGCTCCTCAGGAATCATTTATTTATCAGCTGTGCAGGGTTATCGTTCCCGGGGTGCTGGGTGCCGCCGAGGTGCGTCGCTGGGAGGGAGCCCAGGGTGAGGGATCGCCTTGGTTCTGCCCTGCCCTTGCTCGTCCCCACAAGGGCTTTGCCCTTCGTGGCTGCTGCGTGGGGGAGAGCGAACAGGCAGCGTCTCTGGTCGGAGGAGCGTTAGCTCCGAGCCAGGGTTGCTGGTGGGGGAGGGATGAGCACTGCCCCCCCTCCCCAGCCCAGACAAATAATCCTGTTTGTGGCCGTGCCCCGGAGTTTGCAGGGATGTCATCTGAGTTTATTTCAAGGCTTGTTCCCTGCCAGCTCAAGTCACGCAGCGAAAGGTTGTGACAAGGCTGTGCCGGGGAAGGAGGCGTGAGGCAGCGTCCTGCAAGCTGGTAGTGGCTGGGGGGCGAAGGGGGGGCTGTCTCAGCAGCGTGGGGGGGCTTCCTCCTCCAGCGGCACCCCACGGGCCCTCTCCATGCCCCGCTGCCCACCCAGGACCCTCTGGAGGACCTGAGTGTGCCCCAGCCAGAGCCCCTGTGCCCCCAGCGGTGCTGGAGGGGCCCCCCCGGCAGGCGAGGAGCCCCCGAGCACCCTGGAGATGTGCAGGAGAGCTGGGACATGGCAGGGAAATATCGGGGTCCCCCAGCGTGTGCCCCATCCCCGTCCCTGAGCCAAGGCAGCCGCTCCTGCCCGTGACACTCCGCTCTCTTCGCAGCGATGCTGCGAAAGAGCAGATCCCACCGGAGGAGGCAGCCCTGCCAGATCTGCCTGGCCAGGCAACAGCCCCGGGGGGGCTGCAGAAGTATTTTTAATTTGTCTGAGCTGATGCCGTGCCGAGCGCTGTCTCCCTCGCAGAGGGACGACTCTCTCCTACACGAGGCAGTGGCTGCTCGCACCCGCCTCCCTCTGCCGTGCACAGCAGAGATTAAATTGAGCTGTCGGCACCTGCGGGTGCGAGGGATGCTGCGCCGTGGGGCTGGGGCCGAGGCCATGGGGCTGGGGGGGCTCCTGGGCACCCTCCTGTCCGTCCTCCTCTCTGTTCTCCCGCGCATCCCCCCCCGTGTGCCCCTGCTGCTCCCGGCCCCCGCCTGGCTCTGGGCCCTGGCGCAGTCGGGGCTTTGGGTGGGGGGGAGCAGGGACCCACAGGGCAGCGGGGACCTTCCCTCCCCCCAGAATCCTCCCCGTGCAGAGCCGGCACCTTCCGAGCCCCTCGGGCAGCGGGGAAGGGGCTCCCCTCGTCCCCGTGCGACGGGTGGGGAGCGGAGGAGGGCGGCTGGTGGGGACGGGGGGCTGCGAGGGGATGGGGCTCTCCGGGGTGAGCAGCTCTGGGGGCACCAGCAGCTCCACTTCCCAGCTGGAAAAGGGTCTTGGAGACCGAGACTGGCTTAGAGCGGAGAAGGAAAACAAAATCTCATCAACATGCTCGGGGATTTTGTGTCTTTTGGGGTAATATGGCTGGGTTTTCAGTCTCTTCTGCTCCGCCTCTTACAGATGCAGTGAAAACCCCCAGGGAGACGCAGCTCCCAGGTGTGGGGCTGAAGTGCTGGGGGGGGGCCGGGCTCTGCCCCCCCGCATCCTGGCAGGGTGCTGAGGTTTGGTTCGGCCGTCGAAGGCACCGGGGCTCAAATGGAAACTGTGGCTCATCGGGCAGCGGCCGCCCTCGTGCCACGCGGATGATGAATGTGGTCGTGCAGGCAGGGCACCTGCCCGCCGAGCGCTCTGGGCACGTCACCGGGGAGAAAAATAGCGATGATCGAATCAAAGCGAGACTGCTGCTGCAGAGGAGCAATCAGAAATATTTCCATTTCTGTTCCTTTAGGAAGGAGCTCTGCCGTCCTGCGGGGACACAAGGGCAGGGCTGCTTGTCAGGGTCGGGGCCATCACTGCCCAGCATCCACCTCGAAGCCAGAGGCTTCCAGCAGAAATGTGAATTTATGGAGGAAAAAAACCCAAAAAGGCAATTGAAAGACTATTTCACAGGAGGGATTTCAGCTGTTTCCTGTAGCCTCCCCCCTGCAGGACCCCAGGCAGAGGCACACAGGGCAGAAGAGACCAGCGGGGTTCACCCAGCACACCCCCCTTTCCCAGCCGTCTCCCCGCAGGCTCAGTGTGCCTCGGCAGGCACCCGCGCTCTCTGCTCACCCCCTGGCAGGTGTCCGTGTGTCTGTCCCCCTCCCCCCCTCGCTCCCACCAGGTTGCCCCGGGTTGGCATCAGGAAGGCGGCCCCGTGCCTGGGCCGCTGCGCCCCAGCTACGCCCCAGCGCCTCAGGGGACCCCCCTCAGTGGGTGACAGGCGCCTTGTCCCTGTGTCTGTCAGCGAATCGCCCCGCGGGGCACCGACCTGCCCCGTCTCCCATCTCGCCCAGATTGGAGCCCGCAGCGGAGCCACGTGCTGCCTCGGCTGGTTTTCCCAGCAGGTTTTGGGTTCGTGCCTGGTCCCGGTTGTTCCTCCCCGGATGCAGTTTTGTTTCCCCACTGCCTGGTTCCCTTTGGCTCCTGCTCCTGCAAGTGGCTGCGTTTGTATCTGGTGCTGGTGGAAGCCAGGGGGGGGCACTGGGTGCTTTTGCCAAATCCACCTGTTTTCCCGGACGCTGCGGGGGGGGTCCCGGGTGCTCCCGGTCCCTCTGCTCCGCGTTGGGGCGCCCGTCCGGGCGCTGCGGGGCAGGAGCCGCCTGTGGGGTCAGACCCGGCCGCTGCCTTTGGGAATGGGGGGAAAAGCAAGAGCATTCCCGGCTGGAGCCCCCCTGGGTCCTGCTGGTGGATCCCCGTGCCGGGGCTCGGTGGGGGCCGAGCGCTGCCGGGGCCGTGGGAAAGGGGGTTGTCCCCAGCGTCCCCCCGGGACCGCTGACCTCTGTGATCCCGCTCCGGATGCTGGAACCTGGGGGTGCGATGCGGCAGCCTCCTGCCTGAAAACTGATTAAAAAGGCTAAGTCCTCTTTTCTCGCTGGCATTAGCACAAGAATAAATAGTGCATATTTTCAGCCCTGGAGCCCCATCTCTGGTTTCACGCGGCTCCTGTTAGCATTAACCCTGGGCTGAGGTGGCCGGGCAGGAATGTCCCGAGAGCAGGAAGAGCCTCTTGCCCCGGGACATGTGGAGGAGCCTAAGGAGGGGGATTCACTGGGGGGCCGCCGTCCCCTCCCGTGCAGAGCCAGGTACAATGCAGCCCCTAATCCAGGCACGTACCGCGGGGCCCAGGCCCTCGCCAAGGCCTGACTCTGCCTTGGAGCCGGGAGCATCCTCTGGGGCCGTGCGGGGGGCTGGGGAACGGGCGGGGTGTCCCCATCGGGGGCTCCTGCGGGACACCGGTGCTCTTTGGGATTTTTGCATCCTCAGGAACCTTGTTTGGGGGAAAGCAAAGTTGGTGTCAAATTCTATTTTTGGAAGAAGTTGGGGGGCTCCCGATTTCAGCTGCTTTTGATGCTAAAAGACGTTTTTTTTGGCATGAGTGGAGCCTTTAGGGAGCCCCAGCAGGAGGGGGTGGGTGCTGGGGCCAGACCCAGCGCCAGTCCCGCAGCTGCGGCCCAGGAGCGCAGTGAAACGGGGCTGGAGCGGGAGCTCGGTGCCGTCCCAGCGCCGCGTCGGCTGAGGGGCTCGGACCCGGGTCCGCCGCAGCGGGGGGCCTGGGGGCAGGGTGGGGGCAGCCCTGGCTGGGTGCAAATGCTTTTGCCGCTCGTCCTGCTGCGCCCTCGGCCGAGGGACCTGGGGGTCCCGGGGGGCCACGAGCCGGGCACCCCATGCCCATCCCTTTGTCCCTCCTTGTATCTTGGGGGAAGGTGGGGGGGGCAGCGTGCACGGGGCGCAGCTCCACGTGCTCCCCTTCCCCAGGGACCGCGGCCATCGCCCAACCACCGTGTCCACCATCGCCACCGGCCCTGTGGCCACGGCCACGCGGCCTTCCCCGTTCCTGGCCACCGCTAGTGGCCACTGCCGCCGTTGGCTGCCGGGAGCATCCGCGGAGCCAGACAGTCCTCGCAGCAAGATGGCTGCTCCCACGCTCCCGTGAGCGCAGGGCGGCAGCCGCAGGCTTTGTTCCCGCAGCCGCCGCGCTCGGGGCCGCGGCAGCCGGGGGCACCGGCCCCATGTGCTGAGCGGGGCTGCCGGGGCGGGGGGTTGCTGCTGCTCCCTGCCTCCCGGCAAGCTTTTTTTTTTTTGGCTTTGCATTGTTTGGCTGGGTTTGTTTTTTTAATTAGATTTTTTTATTTTTTTCTTTCCTATTTAAAAATCAAAATCTGGGAAGTTTGCAAGCCCCCTCACCCCAAAGCTTATGGCAGCCTTTCAATGGTACGTATGTAGGGGAGGGCGGGCGTGCGGGTCGGGCACGCAGGGCTGGGTGCTGGGGTCACATCCTGCTCCGCTCTCCGCACCCGGGCGGGCGTTAGGTGACGGCCGCCGGGGCTGATGCCCCTGAGCGTGAGGGCCGGAGCAGCCGCTCATCCTCTTGCAAGTAAATCCTGATCCTGCCCAAACTTGCCCCCGCACGGCGCCCCTGCCCCGGCTGGGGGGAGCCGCAGGCTGGTGGGGTACCGCAGTGTCACCCCACTCCTCGCACGCTGCTGGGTCCCGGGGGAGCGCGGCGCTGCTTTTCCCCATGGCCAGGGAGCGACCCGCACGGCGGCGGCGCAGGGTGCCCGGGGCTGGTGCCGGCGCTGCGGGACGCGGTGCTGCGGTGCTCAGCTCCAGCCCCAGCTCTCCCTGGTCCCATGTGCTCCAGACATTAATTGCTGCTTTTTTTTTGTTCCCTTTCCAAGGTAGCAGTTTGTGCTGGAGCGAGCGCTGGGGGCTGTGTGTAGGTGGGGACGGGTTTGGGAGCAAATGGGGTCGGTGACAGGGAGGGATTGAAGGAAACTGCCCCGCGGGGCCGGGCACCGTCCCAGCCGCAGCCAGGGCACGCTGAGCTCGACACTGAGCTCGACGCCTGCCCGGCGCAGGGGTCAGGGTGGTGGGACTGGGTCAGGCCGGCGCCGTGAACCGTCAGCGAGGCTGCGGAAGGTGACAGAACCATCCCCGCTTTGGGGGCGAGCCCCGAGCCTCACCGGGACACGGCACGATCCCAACGCTGGCAGAGCCTGCGTCCCCGGGGAGCGTCTGACGGGTGCTGGCAACTGCAGAGGAAACGTTCGGCAAGACAGGTCTGGGCTTTGACTCTCACGTGGCAAGTCCGTCACTGTTTCCTAATTAACGTGCTTCTGAGGAGACACGGCTCTGGCTGGCGCTCGGCGGCTGCGGTGCGGCTGTTGGACTGGCCTGAGGAAGCGGCTGCAGCTTTGTCGGGACCCCCCGGCTCCGGGAATCGTTCCCTGGGTGCCCTCGGCTGCCCTGAGCCGAGGCGTGGGCCCAGGCGGGAGGCCTGGCTCTGGGAAGTGAACCAAACCGCGTTAAACAGGCGAAGAGGAAGATGCGGAGGGGATCCGCGCGCCCGCTGCAAACCTTGAAAGCTTTGTGCTCCCTGCGGGTGGGAAGAAACTCCCCGCGGGGCTGCGTCCTGGGGCTTCTCTCTGCTTCCTGGGAAGCATTTGATGCTGACTGTGGTTAGAGTCGAGTTTGAGATTAGCAAAGCCCTGCTCTGACCTGGGCTGGCTGCTCTGGTCACCCTGCCCTGGCAGAGCTGGCTCCCAGCTCCCGCTTTGCGCACGGGGTGAGGGCTCCGGGCTGGGCGCAGGAGGGGGACGCTCTCCCGTCGCCCCCGGGCCGGGGCTGCTCAGGGAGCCGGGGCCGTGACGCACCCGGGCGGCAGCAATGGGAAACCCGAGCTCCGAGGGTTGGCAGCGCCCGGCTCTGCGGGGCAAGGTGCTGGGGCCTGGCCGGGCCGGGCGATGCCGGTGCTGCCGCCTCCTCTGCCGGCTCCTGGCCGGGGCTGGGTGTTTGCTCTCAGGACGGAGAGGCGTTTCCTGGCCTCCGATGCCTTTTCACCAGGTTTCTCTGGTTTCCGTGATGCAGGAGTGCTGCTCCCGTCCGGCGTGGCAGGAGGCTTTGGCACATCGCCGTCCTTCAGGACGGGAGGAGGAGGCGTCCCGGGAAAGCCGGGGGCAGCCAGAAGAAGCTGCCAGAGCTGGGGGGAGACTCACGGCTCGGGCTGGACCTGGGGGGACCAGCAAGGTGGCGAGTGAGGACGGGCGGCTGCTCCTGGGCACCCCGGGAAAGCGCAGGGGCTGAGGATGGTCACCCCTTCCCCTCCCGCTGCCACTAAAGGATGTTCCCTGGCCCTGGGGGGTGGCTGGGTGACGGCAGCTCCCCCGGCACCCCGCCAGCATCACCCAGGGCACCCCGAGGGGAACCCCTGCTCCCCGGGAGCGGGTGTCTGCAGCGCTGGCACTCGGGGTGTTGCTCTGACACCTAAATCATGAGGCTCCTCCTGAGCGCTGTGGTAACGGCTCCGGTGCTTGGGGGTTTGTTCTTTAGAAAAACCTCAAGTTCCTCTTGGGTTTCTCAGCAAGTCACACTGACTGACGATATTCCCTGGCTTGTGCTGCTGCTCAGTGTCTATTTTCTTTCCTTTTCCCTCTGCATTTTGGTTCCCCCCTCTTCCCCACCTGCGCTGGGTTCCTCCTCCCTCCACTTTTACAAGGCTCAGTTTGATTTTTCAGTCCAGCTCAGGGAAGATTTCGGACTGAGCGGGGCTTAAGTGTAGGGAGGGAGTTGAGTGGGTGCTTAAATACTTCAGCTACCTGGTCTAAACCCGTGCATGCCTGAGTGCTTTGCAGCCTCAGGCTCCAGTATACACCGGGGAGCCCTGGCTGGAGCGGGTCCTGCGCCCCAGGCGGCCCTGGGAGGGTGCTGGGCTGGGGCGCTGCCGGCAGAGCTCGGCCCCGCCGCCCCGGGACGCAGCGCGGCTTTGGCGGTGTCCGGGGATAGACGGGCGAGGGGGGAATGGAACCACGTGTGCGAGCACGTGTTTCTGAGCTGCCCTCCACGCCATCTCCGCTTGGCCCCGGGTCGCCAGCGGGTGCTGATCCTCGTGGGGCTGAACGCTCGTTTTGAGACGTTTGGTCCAAAGCCAGCGCGGAACCTTCCCAGCGGCAGCCGCAGCACGGAGCTCTGGTGTGATGGGAAGCGCGTTTGGGTGTCCCTGGGATCACGAGGACAGACCCTGCGCGTGTGCCCGTCCCACCGCTGACCTCCAGAGCTGCCGGTGACGCCAGCGAGGCGCTGGGTGGGATCCCCCTGCGCGGGGCCGGGGCTGTCGCTGCCGCCGCCGCCGTGTCCCCGCAGCTCTTCGTTAGCAGCCGGGAATAGCGCTGAGCGCAGGCTGAGGTTTGCAGGGCCCTAATCCCTTTCCCTTGTGTCTCTTTCATCTCCAGTCGGACCAGGAGAGTTGTAATAGACCTTCTTACTAAATTAAATGTAGAGGCTGCTCCTCCAAGGCACGTTTCAGTTCAACCGTAGTGTTTGATTTCCCAGCCACAGCAATATGGTGCCTCCAGGGAAAAAGCCAGCTGGGGAAACTTCCAATTCCAATAAAAAGTGTAAGCGCTATTTCAATGAGCACTGGAAGGAAGAATTTACCTGGCTGGAGTTTGACTATGAGAGGAAACTCATGTTTTGCATAGAGTGTCGGCAGGCGCTGGTGAAGAACAAGCACGGTAAAGCGGAGAACGCCTTTACCGTGGGCACGGACAACTTCCAGCGCCACGCCCTGCTGCGGCACGTCACCTCGGGCGCGCACCGCCAGGCGCTGGCCGTGAACCGGGAGCAGCTGGCTTTCGAGACGCGCGTCCACGGCCACCCGGAGCTGCGCTCGGTCATCAAGGTGGAGGTGAACCCGGCGAAGGTGGCCGTCCTCACCACCGTCTACTGGATGGCGAAGGAGGAGATCCCGGCCGAGAAGTGCTCCTCCCTGCTCGACTTCCAGAAGTTCAACCTGTGCCAGGCGCTGCTGGCCTCCGAGCACAGCGAGTACTACCACCCCGGCAGTGTCCGGGAGATGCAGGTGGGTAGGCCAGGCCGGGGGCTCTGCGCCCGCGTTGCCGGGGGGGAAGGGGTGTGCTCAGCCTCACCGGGCCGGTCGTCCCTGCAGCGAGGGTCACTGGGTCCTGCTGGCACCCGGAGCCCAGCAGGGCTGGAGCCAGGTGCCACGTCGGGGGCGGGCGGGGAGCTGCTGCCCCTGACTCGCAGGCAGAGCCGGGGCTGGGGCCGTTGGCCGCCCAGGAGCACCAGCAGCCTCTGCGCCAGCGTTTGCTGATGGGCAGAGCATGGGCAGAGCTCCACCCTCGGATGGGTGAACACGCCCCATGGCACCAGGGCACGTCACGGTGTGTTTGGCACCACCGGCCCGGCCCCCAAAACCTGGCTGCTCCAGGACGTGCCCTAGTCCCATGGGGAGCTGTAGAGCCAGCGATGCTCCTGTCCTGACGGTTCCTCCACGTTAAACATCAGCGTGGCACTTCCGTGGTTCATTCCCTGATTGACACGCCAGGAGAAGGCGCTGGGCTCCATCGAAGGAGCGTCGGGCTGGTGGCCAGGCTGGTGGCCAGGCGCGTGCTTCCAGACAGGCGGGGAGCCCAGGAGCATCCTCTGCCGCCGGAGCCCGCCAGGCTGCTCGAGGGATGAAAGCTCAGGAGTTCAATTAGCACACGAGCACTGTGGGTTTTTCCTCTTTTGCCCTAAACTGAGTGATCAGAAAGATCAAGTAGCCGGAGAGTTTAGAAAGGATTTTCTTAATTTTACAAATGCTTCATGCCTGTTAAAATCAAATTAAATTTTTAGTGAGTCTTGGCCATTTGCCATGCTTTTTAGATCTCTAAAGAGCCTTATTTTGCTGCAGATAGACTAAACCCACTAATTAGATTTCTCAGCCTGAAGTGCTACTTAGAGTGTTCACACACACCGAGGAAGTTTTCCTTTCAAACTGGGGCGTTTGCCTGAAATGGGGAAAAATGAGTAAAGAAGGAAAAGGTACCACAAAGTTTTCCTGCTGCCCCTACCCGTGCTGGGCTTGTAAAGCACGAATGTAACTGCTGAAGTTTGGACCGAGGCGGCGGGTGGTCGGCGTCTCACCTCGCTCCCGGCACAGGCAGGGTCTTGGTGACGGGGGGGTCACGGCTCAAGGCAGGGACACCCCACTCTCTGTGGCTTTGCCTGGTGCCTGGGCTGCAGGTGGGGCACAGGAGGAGGCAGTAGATTAGAAAAAAAGAAGGTGATTTCCAGCTTGTGTATGTCCTCAATATACAACTTGTTTAAGGGCTTTTCTCCGCCTCGGGACCTTGTGCCGCTCTGGGGAGACGCGAGGGCAGGAGCCCTGCCGCTCGCTTCGCGCCGGGTGCTCTGTGTCTCCCGCCTGCTTCGGAAGTTCACTTGTGTTTCTCTTTCCCCCCGCCTGCCCTGCGCGACTCCTGCAACCGGCTCAGGCAGCGATCGCCAAAGTCCTGCACAACGAGGACAGGCACAGGATAAAAGCTTCGCCGTTCGTGGGCCTGGTGGTGGACGAGACGGTGGACGTCCTGGAGCACCGCAGCCTCGCTATGTTCACCACCACCGTCTCGCCCTGCAACGGGCAGACCTCCGCCACCTTCCTGGGGAGCTTCGAGCTGCCCGCCGGGGAGGCCTCCACGGTGGCGGGCAAGGTGGGCGAGGTGATGCGCTCCTTCGGCATCCCCACCATGAAGATCACCTGGCTCAGCGCCGACAGCGCCTCGCTGGTGGCCGAGCGGCTGAGCGGGGTGGGGACGGCGCTGACCTCCCTCTGCCCGCTCCTCATGGAGATGCACTGCCTGTCCCACGGGAGCTCCCTGCTGCCGGCCCAGGGCATCGTCAGCATCGAGTACCTCCAGAAGTACGAGACCACTGTGGACGCCGTGTACCGGCTCTACTCCAGCTTCAGGGGGGAAAGCAATGGCCTGCAGGAGCTGCGGAGCGTCCTGGACCTCTGTGAGATAGACCTGGGGAGCCCCAGAGCCATCCACTGGACTTCTATTTTCCCAGCTGTGGAAGCCATTGATTCCTCGTGGCCCACGCTGGTGCTGCTGCTGGAGAGCGAGGCGGAGCGGTCGCCCGTGGCCCATGGCCTCTGCGAAGAGCTCAAGAAGTTCCAGTTTGTGGCCTTCACCAAGATCCTCCTGGACGTCCTCCCCATCTTCCAGAAACTCAGCCGCTTCTTCCAGATCGAGGACTTCGACCTCTCCATCCTGAAGCCCATCGTCTCCACCACGGCCACCACCCTGCAGGCCCAGAAGAGCGCCAGTGGCCAGAACCTCCAGGAGTTCCTCAACGAGATGAACGAGCACCCACGGGACGACCGGGAGGGCGAGAGCCGCCTCTACTATAAGGGTGTTGAGCTGGCCAACTGCTCCAAGGTGCACCTGAAGCACTTTGAGCGCCTGAAGGAGAGCTACCTGGAGAGCGTCCGGGGCAACCTGCTGGACAGGTTCCCCAGCAGCGTCCTGGAGGCCATCAGCTCCTTCTCGGCCATCTTCAACCCCAAGTGCTACCCTCAATCTTTGGAGGACATCGGCAGCTACGGGGTGAGTGAGCTGAATTTCCTCCTGCAGGCTTACTCCCGGGTGGTGGTGAGCGAGAGGGCCCTGAGCGATTTCCCCCTCTTCAAGCGGATCGTCTTCAGCCTCAGCCAGCTCTCCTTCAAGGACCTCTGCGTCAAGCTGGTCTACAGCAACTCCGAGATGCACGAGCTCTTCCCAGACTTCGCCGTCCTCGCGGCCATCGCCCTGGCCCTGCCGCTGGGCTCGGTCCTTGCCGAGAAGATCAGCCGGGGCCGGGAGCTGCTGAAGCGCGGCCGGTCGCGCCGTGCGAAGGACGAGGGGCTCTCCGACCTCATGAAGATCGCCATCGACGGGCCGGCCATCAACGAGTTTGACTTTGCGTTGGCCATTGAGTACTACGAGAGCATGAAGGAGTCCGGCTTCATCGTGGCGCAGGTGAAGTGAGCGGCGGGCGGCGGAGGCAGAGCCCTGCGGGCAGGGAGCCGGGTCCTGCGGGCAGCCCCGAGCGCCGGCTCGATGCCGCCTTTCCCCATCGCTGGTCACCGCTGGGGCCACGTGGGTGGTGACCTGCTCCGTGCTGGGAAGAGGAAACGGGATCCTTCGCAAAGCCACACCGGTCCCGTGACCACCCCTCCCTCATCCCCCCAACATCCGTCTGAATTGGCCAGAATTTAAAATCTCGGGGCCACCTGAAATCCCAAATTGGATGAGGTTTTTTTCAAGGGTTTATTTTGTTTCAAGGAGATGAAGGCAAATCTTCTCTTGAGCTCAAATGTCACATTGCCTTTGCACAATGATACCCAGCAGCTTTTACTTAATACTCCGCAAAAATATCCGATTTTTGTTGTTTTGGAGCCTGAAGAATGAATGCAGAAAAGGCAGCACATCTTTCTAGCTCTGTGGCAAACCCCGAAATGCCTGGCGGTGTCTTGTTGGTATTCCTTGCGCACAGCACAAAATATTTTTAGCAGTGGCATCAAGTCATGATCATTTCAAGAGCAAGAGGTTTTGAGAATGATATTGTAATCACCGAGGAAATAGTAACTTTTAAATGCATCATTGTGTATATATGTGTATGTGTATATATAAAAAAGTATATATATAAATATATATATATTAAAAAGGTCTATCTTAATTTTCCTAGTGTTTAAAGTACAAAGATATCTAAAAGGACTTTTTTTGCAATGACAGAATAAATTATAAGCAGGGGTCCAAAAATAATAAATAGCAAATTCCTGGTCTTTTCAAAATGGCATCACGTACCTACGTTCCCTTTGCACTCTGAGCTCTCTGTACCTTACAACCAAAGAAAGTCTTTTAACACCTACTTTTGGGACAAACCTGAGTTCTTTAGCTTGTGTTTTTCCTTTCAAACATTCCCTTTACTGAGAAGCGAGCGAAGCCGTCGGGAGCTGGCGGCGGGTGGCAGAGGTGCTGCCCGGCCCAGCCGCTGTCACGGGGCTTCTCTGCTCGTAACCCGGAGGGACGCCCCTGTCGCGGGGGGTCGGACGACTCTTCTGACGGGCTTTGATCCGCGATAAAGCCAACGCAGCAGCCTGAAGCGTCACGTGGGTTCAATGCTGAGCGCCGGGTCCTGCCGCGGGATTCGGCTCCGCTCCGTCCCTGGGTAAGTTGACGCCGTCCCGCAGATGCAGGGTCCGTGTCCGGCAGGATTTGACCCCCGTGTCCATGACCCTGACGGTCCCCGTTGGTCCCGTGCGTTGCCTCCGGCTGGGAGGCTGCAGCAGGACGGAAAGGCCGGGAGGGGCTCGGGCTCGCTGCCCCCCACCTCCCTGCCCCTCGCCCGCCCCGGCCCTGGTGAGCAGCCCGGGTGGCCCGAGGGGTCGCAGCCCTGAGGGGCGGTTGGCCACTTGCCCGACCCAGCACCACCGGGCCCCGTGTTGGACGTGCGGACGGGTGTTGGGGGGTGCCTGCGGTGTCCGTGCCTGGTGCTGTGCCCTGTGTCCGTGGTGGTGGCAGGGAAAGCTGGATTTCTGTCCTCGGGGGTTGCGGTGGGTGACCGCTGTCGGCCCAGAGTCCGTGTGTCCTTCCGGCTGATCCGAGCGGCGGTGACGCTGGTGTGGTGGCACCTGCGTTTGGGTGAAGGCTGCTCACTCACGAGCACCCCCCACTCGGGTTGGGGGTTCTCGCTGTGCCCTTGTCCTGCAAGCTGGGCTTCGCTGCCGGCCGCGTTCTGTCCAAACGGCGCGTGCGGAGGCGGCGGCTGTGGCTGCCGAAAGCTGGAAAGATGAGGATTTAGCAGGGTGGTGCTGACACCGTCCCCACGTTCCCAGGGAGGCTGGGAATTGCCAGCTCTGCGGCCCCCAGGCACGGGGCCCTTGGCCCTTCCTTCCCGGGGGGCTCCGCCGGCGCCAGGCGGGATGGAGGGTCTGCGCTCGGCCGGGGCTGGTCCTGCCATGGGGCTGCCGGGGCTGGAGCGTCCCCACCGCGTCGCTGCTGCCTGGATCCGCTGCGCTGCCGTTGGGTCGGGTTTGCTGGGGCCGTTGCTCTGGGAGCCCAGCGCGGTGCGACCTGCGCGTTACTGGTGCGGACCCCGCGCGGCGCTGGGGCTGCTCCGGTGCTGCGGCCGCGGTCCAGCGTTGCTCCGCCGGTGGCCTTTGGTCCTGGGGAGCACACACGCGTTTCCCAGAGACTCTCTTGGAAGGAGCTGGAGTCAGTTCAGCTGATGCTTGGCCAGAGACAAAAGCTTTAAAGCCCTGGGTAAGGAATCTGAGACGCCACCAAGATTTGCTGAGAACACCTACCAAATGGGAGGGAGCCAGACTGCCTCCGTGCGAATAAACAGCTCCCGTCTCCATCTGTCCTGTGCAGACTCTGCGCCAGATGCTCTTGTGAGGCAGCCGGCGTCTGTGGAGACGGGTCCTTGGCAGATTCTCGTGTCGGTATGAAAACCCACAGCGTTGTCCCTGCCGCTTTCAAAGGTGTTTCCTGGAGGTTCACACAGACGTAGCGTTAGAGCACAACAGTTGCTCTGATCTGCCTGGCGGGGGGACCTGGGGGAGAACCCGCTGCCGACGGGTATTGTGGTCGCTGTGTGTGGCACGGAGCAAAGAGGTGGTGGGGACGGGCTGGGGACGTGGCTGGGCACGGTCCTGGGTGGGCTTGGTTAAACAGAGGCCTGAGACGCATCTTTAAATTCCCAGGGACCCCTCTGAGAGTCGCGCGCCTGCGGGACAGGAGCTGGGCTGGGAGGACGCTGAGCTGCTGGCTCCGGGCTGAGCCACAGG
The DNA here is from genome assembly GCA_010365825.1 of Otus sunia. NCBI lineage: Eukaryota > Metazoa > Chordata > Aves > Strigiformes > Strigidae > Otus > Otus sunia. The sequence continues at coordinate 765,230 of ML997731.1, read as the reverse complement.
CAGAGGGTGCGCGGCACCGCAGCGCTGATGGAGGGTGATTTGGCGTCTTTTGGTCAGGCCTGGCTGCTCAGTTAAGAACATCCGTGCACCCTCCCTGTGGGGCTGGGGGGGCAAAGGGACCCCAGGCTGCAGCAGGTGCTCGTGCCGGGGGCTCCTGCGCTCCCCTTCTCGCACCAGCCCTGCAAAATGCTCCGTGGAGCTGCGAGCGTGTCCCAGCCTGGCGGGACCCGCAGTGCCGGGGCAGTGGGGGTTGCTGGGGGCGTGGGGGCTCCTCTGCCATAACGGGGCACAGACAGAGGCAGCGCCGTGGCAGAGGTCGGCCCCGCTCCGGAGCTGCGGGCTGAGCATCCAGGGATGCCCTTCACCAGCAGAGCCCACCCTGCTGAGGCCGTGCCAGTCACCGTGGGCAAGGTCGTGTCATTCTATACAGACCTGGGGCCCTGCCGCTCTCCCCAATGCAAATCCCCTTAATGGAGTGTCTAATTAATACCTAAAAATACAGCCTGCAGCTGCTGCCGGAATCTGGCTTGCAGCAAAGGTAAGGCAGGACCCGCAGTGTGGCCCCGTGACCTTGGGAAGTGCCCCGGGAGCATCGTGGGGTGCCCCGTGCGCAGGCGGGGTGCTGCGGGGTGCCGGGGCCTGTCCCCTCCGCGGGGTCCCGTCTCGGTTGGGGTTTCTGGGCTCTCTCCTCACGCCTGTTTTCCCCCCAGACTGCAGACCCAGCCCAGAAACACGTTTCATCTGCAGATTTGGGCTGAAGGACGTGCCAGAGCAGCTTGGCACATCGCATCCGTACTGTGTCGGTGGGCAGCAGCTGCCGCGGGCCGTGGCCACCCCCGGGAGCCCGCGTCCCCCCCAGCACCCCCGGGCCACACGCCCACCCGGGAGGGAGCTGCCCCCCGGGAAGGGTCCCCCTCGGCCACGGGGCTGGGCAGCAGCAGCGGTGTTGGCTGAGCTGCAACCTCCCCTCGTTCGGTTACTGATGGGGCGGGCGCAGGCTTCACCCCCTCTTGTTCCTCCCAGTGGTAAATGTTATACATACATACATACATAGATTTTTTTTTAAGGCCAGTGCAGTCAGTGCAAACCGTCCCGACGAAGGCAAGTGGAAGCCCTGGCAATCCAGCCCCAAGTGCCTTTGCTGCGACGGCTGCACGTGCGGGCTGGGGGGGTCTCCAGGGGCCGCTCCCGGGTGCTGGCCCTGCCCTATCGGATGATTTGATGCAGAAATACTGTTTCACGCCTCAGAAGGTTAATTATGCATTGTTCACCCATTTCTGCTTGCTTTTGCTCCCTCCCTCATTGCTGTTGCTATAATTTTATTTATTTATTTTTAAACAGTTTCACAGATTTCCCTTCTGGGCGACTCTGGAATTAACTCGATCAGTGCACGCCTGATGAAGCAAAATGTAATTTTTCCCCCGAGTCAGGCCTGACTCAGGGATGGCTCCGGTGCCGCTGAAGAGCTGCCCGTGTGCACTCGCCCAGAAAGAGGTCGTTGCTGCCCGCAGGGCCCGCGCGGCGAGCGCTCGCTGCTCAAATTCAGAAAATCCTTCGAACTTTGAATTTCAGATTTGTATCTCGGCTCCTGGTTTCTGCCAGTGGAGGGTCGGGAGGGGAGCAAAAAGCAAAGCGCAGCAGGAGAGCAGAACCCCCCCACTGCCAGACCAGGGTCCTCATCCTGCGCCGCCGGTGTTGGGGTGCAGGGGGGGCTGGAGGGGGGTGAGGGCCTCAGCGCTGTCCCAGGGCGGCCCCGGTGACGGGGGGTCCCGGTCGGTGCTTCTGCTGCGGGAGCACCCATCCCCCCCCCGGGCACCGGCCGCTCTCGTCCCCCCGCGAGGGACTGCTGCTGCCTCTGGCATGGGGCCGTGGGCTGGGGTAGTGCCATGCTGGGCCAGCCCGGCTCCGCAACCGCCTTTTTGCTGAAAACAGAAATGAAAAAAATTAAAGGACCATTGGCCTTGTCCTCGCTCCAGGCAGAGGGATGGGGCTGCTGAGGCGGCTGGAGGAGGGAGAAGGCACGAAGCTGTGAGATGCGGATGGGCTCTGGCACATCCATCTCTCACAGACTCTTCTGGCTCCCACCATTTCAAAACCTTTTCTTATTTATTGTATATTATTCCTTCGTTTGTTTGTTTAACTTTGCCCCCTTCTCGCACTCGGAGCTGTGCGCGGGCGCAGGAGCCCAGCCCAGGCCCTCCGTGGGTCAGGGGATGTTTTCCCGGCGGGGGGACGGGGGAGTCCGAGTGGCAAACAGCTGGGACGGGGAACGGGCTGGAGCGTTTGGCCTTCCCCCCTTCCCAGGGGAGTTTTCTTTTCAAACAGAAAATTATTAATAACTCCAGGCTATTTTTATATCACACGCTGGAGCTCGTGGTTAGTCTGCGGGGGATGATGCGAGGCAGGCGGCAGTGCCTGGCTGGGGAGCGGACAGGTTGGGAGGGGAGCCCGTTCCTGGGGGGTTTCACCCAAAATACATGTGGAGGGGCAGAGCTGGGGCACCCACGTGGCTTGGAGGGCCCCAGGGGCACCCAAAATTCAACACCTTTGCAAAGCTGTGGCAGGGGCTGCTCAGCCCTCTGCCCCCCACCCGGCACTCACGGGGGTGCTTGGGGCCGGGGAGCTCCTTCGGCCGCTGCCACAACCAAAAACCCACCGGCCCCGGCAAGGAGGAGCCCCCGTGGGAGAGCCCTGGGAAGGGGCTGTTTCTCTGGGGGAGGTTTTGACACCTTTTGGAGGGTTCAGAGCAAACTCCTGCACGTGTCGATGTGAGGACGCGAGGATGCTGCACTTGGCTTTGAACCGGGACGCTGGTTTTGAGCCCGAAGGGCCGAGGGGTGCCCGGGGCCACCCTGGGCTGGGACCTTTCGCTGAGGAGGGTCCGGAGCCCACAGCAAACGGCCTCGTGTGCCGTGTCCCCCCGGGCCGTGCCCCCCCGCTGCGAGCAGGGGCCACCCACGCTAACGCTGCTCTCTCCCCTCTGCCCAGGTCCCTCCGGACACAGCAGCCCCCTCTTAGCGTCGTTGCCGATCCCCGGCCGCCCCCTTCACCCCCCCTTGGACATCAAGCACTTTCTGACCTTCAGGCTCAACGGGACGTCACCGCTCAACCTCTTCCCCAACTTCAACACGGTGAGTCCTTGGGTGCGGGTGGGCATCGGCCGCCGGACCCCTCCTCCCTCTTCTACGCGGCACCACTCCTCAAACCCTGCCAGATAATTTCTGGCTTAATTACCGTGGTCTCTGGCTGCTGGACACTAGTGCGACGCGCCCGCCCTGCCCTTAGCTCCGAGCGGTTCCTGCCCAGCCGTCGCCCCTATATACCAGAATTAAAAAGATGGTTCATTTTAACCAAGATCAATTGGATTTTGCTCCTGGAATCAATACTAATAAAGTAGTTCTGGAGAGCAGTTCATTAGTTGCAAAATAAATAAAGAAAAGGAAAGAAAGAGAGAGAAGGCGTATAAAGATACAAGGACTGTGGCTGGTGCTGGGTGGCTGCGGTGTCGGACGAGCCTGGGCGCTGCGGGAATTCTCCCACCGCCCGGTTGGGCTCAAAGCCCCCAACCTTGAATCCTCAGCCCGAGCGCTTGGGTCCTGCGCTGCAGCGTCTCTGGAGCTGTTCTGTTGTACGGCTGAACTGACCTGGATGTGGCCCAAAACAGCTGCCGGGGCTTCCCCTGCGCCCCAGCTCCTGGCCTCGCCGAGGGGCTGCGGCACCCGGGGCCGCTCCCCGCTCTCCCCCACAGAGGCAGGGTGGATGTTTCTGGGTTTGGTAAATGCCCGGGTTTTTTTCCCCTCCTGAGCCTGGAAACAACTTCCCTGAGCTCCCTCCCTGCCTGCTCAGTGGCCTTTTGTAAGTGGGTTTGAGATTAAACATGCTCGGAAGGTGCAAATTATCGCTGAGATCTTCAAAGGCAGCCGTAGAAATTAGGTCCAGGATTCCTGTTGTGCTGAATGGGATTCAGACGTCTGACTCCTTTAAGCTCTTTTGAAATCCCAGCTCTAGCCTGTCTCTCCCCTGTGCTAACAAGCAGAAACACAGGAGAGGAGGATTTTTTTGATGCCATTAAGGTTGCTGCTCTTTGTCTGGGCTCCTTTTTTTAGTTGCCGGAGTCAGTAGCTAACCTGAGCCAGACCCTGTTGTTTGTTCTGCTTGGCTCCCACGTGCCCCTGCCTTGGCACACGTTCTCCAGAGTTGTGCTGCTTTAAAAAAATAATAACAGTTTGGGAAATGAATCTCTCGCACTCGCTGGAGCCGCACAGCCCCGTCGTGCTGTGTCTGTGCTCGGTGGGGACTCCTCAGCCCCGGGGCATGGAGGTGCCGGGGGAGCCCGTCCCGCTCTGTGGGCACCTTGAATTAACTGCTGTGAGCTCCGACCCGAGTCCGGCGTGTGATCTCAGCGCAGCAAAGCCAGGCCTGACCGTCCGGGGCCGGGAGCTGCCCCTTGGGGCTGTGCCGGGGCTGGGGAGGCGGCTGGGGGTGCGAGGGCTTGGGGGTGCTGAGCCGCGCTCAGAGGTGCTGAGCCGGGCCGGGGGTGCTGAGCAGGGCCCGGGGGTGCTGAGCCGGGCCCGGGGGTGCTGAGCAGGGCCCGGGGGTGCTGAGCCGGGCCCGGGGGTGCTGAGCCGGGCTCGGGGGTGCTGAGCGGGGCTTGAGGGCGCTGAGCCGGGCTCAGAGGTGCTGAGCAGGGCTCGAGGGTGCTGTACAGGGCTTGAGGGTGCTGAGCCGGGCCGGGGGTGCTGAGCACGGCTCGGGGGTGCTGAGCCGAGCTGGGGGTGCTGAGCACGGCTCGGGGGTGCTGAGCCGAGCTGGGGGTGCTGAGCACGGCTCAGAGGTGCTGAGCAGGGCTCAGAGGTGCTGAGCAGGGCTCGAGGGTGCTGAGCAGGGCTCGGGGGTGCTGAGCCGGGCTCGAGGGTGCTGAGCCGGGCTCGGGGGTGCTGAGCCGGGCTCGAGGGTGCTGAGCCGGACTCGGGGGTGCTGAGCACGGCTCGGGGGTGCTGAGCAGGGCTCGGGGGTGCTGAGCACGGCTCGAGGGTGCTGAGCCGGGCCGGGGGTGCTGTGCAGGGCGCGGCGCTGCCCCGCGGAGCAGGAGCTGTTTGCAAGTGCTCGCAGAACACTTTGCGCTTGGGGCAGGTCACAAGGCTCTCACGAACCCAGCAGATGTTTTACTCGGGAACAAGCGAAACCTTTTCCACGCTGAGCTCTCCTGCACTTAAAGCAACAACAACAGGGAAAAAAATTTCCTAACACAGCACAGAAGGTGCGTTTCATGCTTGAAAGGGCCTTTGCAGCTCCTGAGATGCTGCAGATCCCCAGGACCCAGCAGCACCCCGCAAAACCACGGCAGGAGACGCAGAAGGAGCCGATGCTGCGTCCCTGTGAGTTGCCGTGTCTGACCTGGGTGGCCCGCAGGGAGCTCAGCACACGGAGCTCTGTTTGTGTCACTAGGAACATCCAGGGACAAATAAAGGGATGTGAGTCAATCAGAACTGACTATAAAGCCAAGATCTTTATTCTCCCAGTGTGCGGTGCCCAAAGCTGTCGGGCCAGTTGCGCTGCGGCAGGAGCCTCCCCAGCGCAGGGCAGAGCTGGGGGCGTCTCCACACCTGAGCTGGCAGCGAGCGGCCGGACGCTGACGTTTGTGTTTTCATTTGGAGAGAGCACGAGGGCTCTCGGGTGGACTCTCGGCTTCAGGTGTGCTCAGCGCCGCTGGATGGGGCTGGGCTGGGCTTCCAGCAAAGTGCCCTGCACGCCGCTGGGGTGCTCAGCACCGGTGCCCAACCGCGGCACCACTGACTGCGCCGGCAGGTTCAGGTTCAGGTTCAGGTTCAGGTTCAGGTTCAGGTTCAGGCCAGGACAGTCCCCAACCACCTTTGCATTGTGGTGCTGGTGTCTCCCTTCTCCCGAGTGTCAGCGGGGTTCAGTGGGAGCCACCAGCCAGGCCCTGGCAGCTGATGCTGCTGCGAAGGTTAGAGCTGTTTTTCTTCCCTTTGTGTGGAAAAGGTGGGTGTTTCTCTTGAAAACACGTGCCGGCCCCGTTCTGCCCGCAGACTGGCAGCGCAGGGATGCTGCCTGGAGCACGCTGCAGTGTTTGTCGTCAGGGGTGGGGCAGCATCTTTGCCATCTGTAGCTTCCTCCAGGTCTCTGCCGAACCCCAAATGCCTCTTCATTTATATGCCAGATAAGTGAGTAAAATTTCATAGCAAACAGGCACTTCATTAATCACCTGCTTTTACCATTCTGCTCACTCCTGGAAAGGAATTTGGGGTCTTGATAATGGCTCCGTTGTCCAGGCATGTGCCTCGAAGACTGATGCACCTGTCTCGGCAACGAAATAGCTTTGCAGAGAAATACGATCGCCTGAAAACCCGGGGCTCTACTGACAGCAGGACTCAGATAAGATAATCTGCCTATGCCACAGGGTAGGGGAACAATACTTGCATTATGGATTATAGCCACGCTCAGACAAAGAGGTTATTCTTATCCCCCCCCCCTAAATAAATGCATTTTGTTTAAAACAATTATGGCTTTTCGAACAAGTTTGCTGCCTGGGCTGAGGAATGACGCCGAGCCCTGGGGAGAGCCCGAAGCGCCAGGGGCTGTCATCGGGCCGCGGGGCTCTGCCTCTGCCGCGCCGGGAAGGGGCTCCGGGCAGGACGTGGCTCCTGCGGGTATCGGGAGCTGCTCTGGCTCCTGCGTGCGCCCGGTGAGATACCAGGGGCTGCGCAGGCGTCCGAGCCGTGGGCGCGACTGCAGCGCGTGAAGGGCCTGCGGGAGCGGGAGCGGGGCAGCCCGGGGCGGCGTGCGGGGGGCGAGCTGCGCCCAGGGCTGCGGCCACCGCGGTCCCCCCTGCCCCCACCCCTGCCTGGGCCCGGCAGCGTCCCGCGGGCAGGCAGCAGGCACGCCCGGCTCTGCTCACCCTTCAGTTTCGCACAGGGACGTTTCAGCTCCCTGGTGAAGAGCACGTGGAGGATTAATGGCCAGTTGCTTGTTTTGTTCGCCTCTGCCCCTGTTTTGATGGTTTTTGCTCCTGCTGAGTGTCTCAGAAAGCTGCCCTGGCGTTGGGAGGTCGAGGGCAGCAGCTGGGAGCTCAAACAGAAACCGATAATTTGCCACCCGTGACACCAATGTCTGTGGTGGGGGGCGAGGGGACATGCAGGGGAGCACAGTGGGGCTGGGGAGGACGGGGCCCGCAGTCTGTGCCCCCACCGTGGCCTTGTCCCCTCTGCCAGCCCGCAGCGGGCGCTTGGACCCTGCAGGTTGGTTTTTTTCAGGGATGCTTTAGAAAGGACGAGTGCAGCCATTGACGCAGCACGTGTTGCCCCGTGTTGGGGGCTCCTCTGCCGCCCCAGCCGCTCGCTCCCTGCAGGCACCGGGCACGAGCCCTGCGGTGTTTGCGGCGGCTCCTCGGGGTCGTGTGGGCACAGGGGCTCGCCGGGCCGCGGTGCTGTGCCGGCCGTCGCGGCGTGGCACCCAGCTGGCCTCTGCCTTCCCTCCCCTGCCAGATGGACCCGGTGCAGAAGGCGGTGATCAGCCACACCTTCGGTGTGCCCGCCCCGCTCAAGAAGAAGCAGTTCATCTCCTGCAACATCTGCCACCTGCGCTTCAACTCTGCGGTAAGCGGGGCCGGCGAGCGCGGGGCTGGGCGGGAGCGTCCCACGCCGGGGGCACATGGCACAGGCGGCACCCCCGGGGCTCTGCCCACCCTCGCTCTGCGCCTGCCCCGGGTGGCAATTCCCCCGGCACCTCCCTGCCCGTGGGCCCAGGCGCTCGCGGGGCGGCCGTGTCCCGTTTGCCACGCTGGCTCTTTCTGCTCCTCGTTCAGTTCAGCTCTGCTCCCTGCTGCCTTGGTCCCGGGGTTTGCGCTTAAGCTGCTTTATCAGCCTGTGCAATTCATCTCTGGTCCTTGGGAGCTGAATATAATCTTCCCTGCCCTGGCTCCCAGAGCGCTGCTGTGGCAGGTGGGTTTTTTCCCTGCCTTTTATTCTGAGTAAATCAACCACCTTGTAGAGGGGAGGAAGGAAACATTCATTGATCCCCGCAGTAATGACTTGCACACAGCTGATCTTTTGTGGGGGAAAACTGATTAAAAGGCTTGAAAGGGAATTCTTGCTCGAAGCGAGCAGGAGGGAGACGGGGGTTTGCAGGCAGCCGGGGCTGGTGTCTGCTCCTCCGTGCCGCAGCTGCGTGGTGGAGGTGAGGGCAGGAGCCCCCCGCGCTCAGCCCGGGCACAGGCGTTACCTGCGGAGCTGCCTCCTGGGAGCATCCCCCGGGCTCGGCTGTCCCTTCCCTGCCCGTGGGTGGACGCCCCGAGCCCGATCTCGTCTGCCGGAGCTGCGGGCGCTCAGTGTCCGCCAGCGCGGGCTGCCGGGAGCTGCTCTGGCTCCCGGGACGCTGCGTCCCAGCCGTGCTGGCTCTGCCGCCCGCCCCAGCCTGGCCCAGCTGCCTCAGCAGAGCCCGGGGCTGGGCGCTGCTCTGCCAGCGACAGCGTTCCTGGGCTTCGTTATTCCGCTCTGCAACCAAGCGGCTCGGGGAGAAGCACCGCTTCCCCCTTCCAAGCTGCAGCCTGGCTGGAAGAGCGGTGCCAGGAGAGTTGGTCCCACCACGTGCTCCCGCTGCCCTCCCGGGCGCCCTGTGCTGCTCTGCCCGTCCCTGCCCGTCCCTGCCCGTCCCTGCCCGTGTCCCCCCCCCAGGTCACGTCTGCGGGGGAGCACGTCCCGGCGCAGACCCTCGCACGCCGCGTGTGTTTGTGCGCAGAGCGGCGGCGGCGCCTGGTGACCTACTTAGGCTGCAGCCCCAACCCCGTTATCTGGTGGAAGTTTATTGTATTTGCTAATGAGGCCCCGCGCTCGGCTGGGTCTTTCGCTTTCCCACGTGCCCGGTCGTGCTGCACCCCCAGACACCATTCCCAGCCCTTGGAAAGCCGGGGGGAGGGAAGGGATGCTTCTTCCTACCGGGAAGCCGAGAACGCCGTGCAAATTAATCCGTGCTACTCAGTGGTACAGTGTCTTAATTCACATTGGATTTACTTTCCATAAATTGCTAAACTGTGGTTGTTTTTGGGGACAATGCGGCATTGTCCCCGGCTGCGGAGTACACAAGTGTTTGGGTGATTTTCTTTTGTGTGCGTTTTTATCAGTTTGGTGCAGGCATGAACCCATCAGCGTGCGCTTCATTATTCAGCGCTCGCTGGGAGAAAGGAGCCGGTGAATGTAAATTGCGTGTTAGACACCCGTTAGGTTACAATGGGAGACGTGTCCTCCCCACCAATGTACTTTTTTATTTTATTTTTACAGCGAGCAATTCATTGTATGTTTCTGAAGTCATAAATTTTGCCTGAAAGCTTCTTTTAAAAGTGACTTGATGCATTTAATCAGAGCAGGGTCCTTATCTCGCCGTGCAATGCGGCCGTATCTTAGAAAAGTGATACCTCGGCCTGAATACGTTTGTGTGCGGAGCAATCTGGCGGGAGGAGGAGAGCAGCTTTGTGCTGCACCCAGCTAAAAATACCACCTCCGAGGCGGTGAATGGCACCAGGGGAGGTGGCCGCACTGGAAACGTGTCCGAGTGGCCACGGCCCGGGGCTGAGCCTCCACCCGTCCTCCCCATGTCCGTCCATCTGTCTGGCCGCAGCACCGACGCGGCCGTCCCCGTCTCTCCCTCCCCAGAACCAGGCAGAAGCCCACTACAAGGGCCACAAGCACGCGCGGAGGCTGAAGGCCATCGAGGCCATGAAGAACAAGCAGAAAGCGGCGGGGGCTGCGGCGGTGGCCTCCAGCCGGGACGGCACAGCCGACTTCACCCCCAGCCCCGAGGGCAGCGGGGAGCCCGGCAGCACAGGTAGGTGGGCAGGGGGTGCGGGGCGGGCATGACCCCGCAGTGAGTGGCCTGGCCGGTTCCTGGGAGCGCGGCGGCGTTCGTGTCCCAGCCCTGCCCTGGCTGCAGCACCCTGGGGCACCCGGTTAAATCCTGAACCGCAGCAGCCTCGTGGCTGAGCATCCCGCCGCGGTCGGGCCGAGGAGGGCTGCGGTTAGTGCGGCATGAACGCCACCGCGAGCACTGATAAATGAGCTTCTGTGCTCCGCTGGCGTCCCCAGCGTGCCTGGCGGGGGGCGGCGTCGCGGGGAAGGGCTGGAAATCCAGCCCAGGAGCCCGGGCAGCTCTCGGCCCTGGGGGGAACCGGGCCCCTCTGCGTCCTGTAGCTGCGTGGGGGGAATGGCGGGTGCTTCCCCTGGGGTTTGGTCTCTGGGAGATGTTTTGGGTGGCTGCAGGAGCCGCAGCGGTCCCTGCCCGCTCCCTCGTCATCCCCCGGGCTCTGCCGCCGCGTAGGGATGGGGCTGGCAGGAGCCAGCTCCCCCCGAGCCGAGGCAGCGCCGGAGCTCAGCCGGGCTTTTGTGCTGAGCTCAGCTGCCAGAGAGAAAAGCGGCCACAGGAGAGACCTCGGCAAGAGCCGCCCTCAGCTGGGATGAGCCTGAGCAGACGGTGCCTGAGATGGTCTTGGGGAGGACGGGGGTGCTCTCTGAAACCCAGAAAACCCATTCAAGCACGGAGAACTTTCCCTTTCTGCCCTTTCTTTCTTTTTTCCCATTTTCCCCTTCCCTTTCCCTCCCGCCAGCTCCAGCCGAGGGCCTGCAGGAGCCAGAGGGTGAGTGCAGCAGCCTGGGGCTGACACCGGGCCCCGAGGAGTCGCCGGCGGAGCTGCCGGGCAGCGTCGCCCCGCTCGGCTCCCCGCCGGCCTCGGAGCTCTCGGAGGGCACCTCGGATGCCGCCAGCGTGGGCTCCTCGGCCGCGCAGGCAGCAGAGGCGCAGGCAGCCGAGTCGGGCAGCAGCGTCAGCTCGGCCCCCGAGAGCGAGAAGGAGGGGAAGAAGAGCAAACAGCACCTGTACTGTCCCACCTGCAAAGTGACCGTCAACTCCCTGTCCCAGCTGGAGGCTCACAACACGGGTAAGGGCAGCGCCGGGGCGGGGACGGCCCCGCCAGCTCCGTCCTGGCTCCCCGCAGAGCCCCACCGGGCGTCACCAAAAGCCGTGCAGGGAAACCACGAGCACTCATGCATGTTGCTTTAATTAAAAAGGGTTAATTAAGGTGGCTTGCAAAGATAAGTGGTGGTGTTTTACCTGTGCTGCAGCTTATGGAGTGAATTTTAGCAAGGTCAAAAGCTCACTTACTGTTCATGTCTCTTAATTAAAGACATTTTCAGATACATTTAATTAAGTGATTGAAGGCTACTTTATATTCGGTTGCGGTTTGGCTTTAAGCTGATAGCAACCTGAGCGCAGAGCCTCTCTCAGACCCAGGATAATCCTCCCGAGAGCAGCTCGGTGCTTCGGGCTCCCGGACATTTGGAGAAGCCCCTTGGGAATCTGCTGGAGCGCAGCAGCCAGCGCTGGCTCCTGGGCTGCGCTCGGCAGCCCCCTCGGAGCAGGCCAGTGCCTGGGGCTGGGGGGGTCCCCTGCGGGCTGGGGGTGTCTGGAGGGGAGGAGGGGGCAGCTGGACCCCCCGGGACAGGGGACCCCCACCGGGGTCTGCGGGCCCTGCAGCGCCAGCTCCTGGCTCCCCCCTTTCTCTGGAGGATGCTGAACAAGGATGGACACCCCAGTTATACAGGGAAGGGCCTTCTCTCCCCCAGTTCAGCAAGAACTGGGAACCAGTTCCCCCAGCCCTGCCCGCCCGCTGGGGCAGCGGCAGCAGCTGCACGCAGGGGTCGGCTCAGGACGCTGCTGTGCTTTATCTGCAAACGTGTCCTTTTGCTTTTGTCAGCTCCGGTTACAAATTTAGGAGCTGATTTGGGGGAAAAAGAACAAACAAACAAAATGTTTGCAGGCTTGCACTCCTCCGTGGCTGTCACACGGGCTTGGGCTCCTTGCTTAACGCCTTAAAAAATAGAAGGAATTAGCGGTGGCTTAAATTACTTGCCCGCCCCCCCGCCGCCAGCCCAGCGCTGGCAGGGCAGGACGGAGCGCCCTGTGCCCAGGTGCGTGGGGATTTCGGGTTCCTCCTTCCCCGCCTCCTGTAACCCTGCTGAGCTATTCCTGGCTCTGCGACCGGATCCTCTCTGACCTTGGGCACAGCTCAGATGCTGCAGCACGGCGGGCGACGTGTGCCCGGCTCTGCAGACTGTGCTCACGCCCGGGGACAGGCGACAGGCTCCGGCACACACTTAAAATAGCAGTTTCTCCGAAGGTCTGGCACATAGAGGAGGGGGGGGGTCTCCAGGAGGCCGAGCATTTCTGCTCTGCCTGCGAAGAGCAGCTGCCCCCGAGAGCCCGGCAGGGTTTGGGAGCGGGCTGCCGCATCCCCGGCGAGAGTCTGGACTCGCAGGCAGCTGCCTCTTCCCTCTGCCTGCGGGCGCTGGCGGGGCACGGGGGTCCCACGGGAGGGGGGACGCGCAGCAGTCGGGCGGGTTCCTTGGAGGGCGTCCGTCCCCCTGCCGCGGCGCTTGGCACCGCGCCGGGTGTGTTTGCAGAGTCAGCGTGTGGCGAGTGTCCCCTCTGCCCCCCAGGCGCCAAGCACAAGTCGATGCTGGAAGGTCACAGCACCCAGGTGCGGCGAGGCCGAGGCAAGCTCCTCTCCCGGGCAGGGCACAAGGCCAAGCGGATCGGCAACAAGGGCAGCATCAACATCCAGAACAAGGCGTTTCACTGCCAAGTGTGCGAGATCTACGTGAACTCGGAGACCCAACTCAAACAGGTGACGATGCCGGGCCTGGGGGCGCAGGGGGCCTGCAGACCCCCCTGCACAGCCGCCGGGGGCTGGGGGGGCCCTGATGGGTGTCCCCCCTGGACACAAACCCCGCGGTGCCATGGGGCTGCCCTCGCTGCCCTGGCTCCGGGTGATCTGGCTTTTTCCTCTCCCAGCACATGAGCAGCCGGAGGCACAAAGACAGGCTGGCGGGGAAGCCGCCCAAGCCCAAGTACAGCCCCTATAACAAGCTGCAGAAGAACGCTGCCCTCGCAGTGAGTATTCTCAAGGTATCTGTCTCCCTGCAAATTACCCACCTGGTCTGTTCCCCAAAACTGCATTTGCCATCTTAGCCATCCCTTGCCATAAGAGACACAGGGGCTGCTTTTCTTAAAGCCTCAGTTCCCACGGTCAGATCGAAGCTGCTGCCCTTGGGGAGGGTGGGCTGGAGCCGTGAGAGGAGCTTCGAGTCTTTATTCACGGGGAGGAAAGCACGGGAAGAGGACGTGAGTCCCCTGGCAGCAGCGTTCACAACTGCAGCTCTTGTGATCCTTCCACCCATTTCACGGTTTCTGAACAGGAGAGCTGTGATGGTTGGGTGCTCAGGCGGGCAGGGCTCAGTTAAACCAAGCCTAAGTGTTTTCTTGCAGAGGCACGTAGCTTAGCAGAGAGTTTGGCAGCAGAAATCATCGCAGGGCTCCAGAGGAGAGCACTGCTGCCGGGAACAGCCCGGCCGTTGCAAAAGCTGGAAAGCTGGGGCAGGTCTCCGGGCCAGCGCGATGGGGCTGAGGACCTGCCTGGGGAGGTCGTCACGGCTGGGCCACCCCTGCGTGCCCGACGCGGAGCTGCCGAGCCGAGGGGTCGGGGTCGCGGGATGGAGCGTGCGGGGGCCGGGGCCAGGGGCTGCGTTTAGCACAGAGACGTGCCCAGAGCTCAGCTGAGGGCGAGCAGGGGCAGGGGCTGCCGCGGGGCCGCCTGTCTGCCCGGGGCTGGGGGCTCTCCTGCAGCCGGGCGCCTCACGGTGTCTCCTCCTCCCTCCCCGCAGTCCAAGCTGGCTCTGCAGAAGCATCTCACCAAAACGCTGGCGACCCGCTTCCTGCCGAGCCCGCTCACCGCGGCCGCCGTCTGCGCCATGCCTGGGCCCCTCGCCCTCAGACCAGCCGCCGCCACCACCCTCTTCCAGGCCCCCATCCTCGGACCAGCCCTTTTCCGAACGCCGCCGGCCCACGTCCGCACCACGCCGGGCCCCATCGTCTTCGCGCCCTACTAGAGCCGCTGTGGGGCGGGGGCTGCGCGGCGTGGGGCGGCGCTCCCGGGCAGGCTGCTCTTCTGGCTGGTGGGACACCGTAGTCATAGACATCAACCCCGGCTTCTCCTTCGCTTCGAGCGGGCTCCAGCTGGAGCCAGATGCCCCGGCAGAGCCCAGCCAGCCCCTGTGCCGGCCCCACGCTCAGCAGAGGAGCCTCTCGCGCGGCAGCACACGGGAGAGGGCAGTGCCCGAGCCACCACGACCATCTCGTGGCCAGCGGCTGCCTGTCCTGGGCCCACTGGCTTCTTCATCACCCTCCCAGTTACCAGACTGGAAGAAGAGGAGCTGGCTGGTCTCTGGGGAAGGAGCATCCCCCTGTCTGGCTGGTCCCTGCCAGCCCCGCGGGAAGGGAACTGCAAGAGGAGTCTCAGCCCGGCGCTTACTGGAGGAACAACCCCAGCGCAAGTGGGGGGTTGGCAGTTCCCCTCTCGGGCCGGGCTGGCTGGGCCATCGCCAGCCCCACACTTGCCTGCGCTGGCCGGGGGTCTCCATGCTGCCCACCAGCCCCCTACACCCCACAACCCCCTACGTCCCACCAGCCAAAGAGCCCCACCGCGGCGGGCACCGGCCACCCCGACCGTATCTTCACTCCGAGAGCAATAGCCGAAGCGCAGGGCCGGCGCCTCCCCCTCCGAAAGCACAGCCCCTGCGCTGGCCCCCCAGAAGCACACGGCCGGGCCCGCAGCGGGGACGGGCTCCGCTCCGGCCCAGTGAGGACGGGGCAGCCGGGCCGCCCGCTGCGGACTCCCCGAGGAGGTGACCCTGTGCTCCACGCCCGGCGTTTGCCTCCGTCGCCCTGCCCCTACCTCCCGGGAGATGCTGTGAGGCTGCGTGAATGTCCCTAAAGCACTTTCGGTTCCCCAGTGAAAGGCGACGCTGCTGCCCACCCACCGCCGCGCCCGGCCCCCCGACCCCGTCCCCTTAGGAGCTTCCAGGGAGTTACCGACGATTCCCGAAAACAGAGATGTCCCCGGCAGCCCGAGATGTCCCCGGCAGCCCGGGCAATCAGGTACGAAGGAGCAGGCGGCGCCCGCAGCCCACGCCCGGCGCTCCCCTGGGACGTTCCCGTTGTAGCCTGCAGGAAGCTGCGCTCCGGGGGACCCCGAAGCCGTAGCTCTGCTTTTCACTGTGCTCAGAAAGCCCAGCCATGACCTGGTCTGAAAACTGTAACCACGGCGCTGCGGGTTCCCAGCGCGCTGCTGTAAATAGGAATATGCAGGAAAGTTGGAACCCAAACGGACCTTACGCTGGAGTGACGACCCACCCCCATCTATGCAATCCAGGGCAGCAGCTCGCCCGCCGCGTTTGCTGCCTGCGAGCGGTGCTCGCGCTGCGGCCGGCAGCGTGGTCAGAGCAGAAGAAAAACCGACCCAACGCTGGGTTCTGTGCAGATGATTCCCTCCCCGACCCCGGCCCAGGGCGCCGGCTCTGAGGCCTCGGCTGCGGCCCACGGTGCCTCCCCGCCCTCGGGAAGCGGCAGGTGGGTTTGTGCCCCGGGAAGCCACACGCACAAGCACACAGCTCCGACACCTTGGCCGCGAGCAGCGCCTGGATTTCAGGAGGATTTTGCACCGATGCTCAGGGCGGGGCCCTGGCGGTGGGACCCGCCGATGGGTGACACACGGCTGAGACGCCGGCGGGAAGAGCCGGAGCCTCGGCCAAGGGCAGGACGGAACCTGCGCCGAGGGAGCGGGGCGGCACCGAGCCCCACGCCCGCGGCTGGAGGGCCCCTGTCCGGCACCGTGGGCAGCGCTGGCCCGTGGTGCCACCGCCACGCTCCTGCCGCAGGGAACAGGGGTGCAAGGGAGCCCCGGGGCACGGATTCACCCGCTCGGGGCATCTCCTCTGCACCCCGGGGAGGAGGGAGGTGGGGAGAGGGCTCCGGGAGAAGCCCCAGGAGGGCAGCGGGGGGGTAGAGAGAGCTGGGAGGTCTGACAGAGGTGGTGGGAGACGCGGCCCGGAGAGCAGCCACGGGAAGGCTCCCAGCAGCGGCTCTGACAGGGACGAGGCGATGGTCCCATAGCCCAGGGGACACCCCGTGTCCCGCAGGACACGAGCCTGCGCTGGCCGGGGCCCAGTGGCCGGCCTGGTGCCAGCCCTCCCCCTGCTCATCTCACTGTGCCCCTCCCCAGGCCGCCTGGCGGCCGGTAGCAGCACTGGGAGCAGCACTGGTGGGTCGTTCCCCTGCAGTTTGGTTGAAAAAATCTGCAAAGGGGCCGGCAGCGGCTGCTCCCATCACCCGTGGAGTCCTCCTACACTTGGCACTTTAACCCCTCGAAAGCCATTTCCTTCTGATAACAATAATTCTGCAACGAGCTGGTAAGAACACGCTCCCTCTCCCGCCGCCCCCCGCCTCCAGCCCCCGCTCCTGCGCTCTCCAAAGCATTTACTGCCTTTGACTTGGCGACCGCTGTACTAGGTAGTAGGGCATAGTCCGTAGCGCTCAATAACGTGTGCCCCTCTGTAAATAACCTTGGAGTGATGTGAACAGTTTGATTCAAAAAAACAAAAAACCTACAAAAATGGAATAAACAGACTCTAGGGACTTGGCCAGTACCCCTCCTGTAATGTCCATTGTATATTTTTTTTGATGTACTATAGCTGTTGGGGAAAACAAAAAAAAAAAAAAAGGAAAATATTTTGATAATCGAATCTCATCGCTTTATTGTGTTACTCAGTAAATAAAAGGAACAAGTATAAACAAGCCAGGGCTTTCTCATCACTTTTTTTTTCCAGATCCAGACTAGCCAAGGGAACACGTGCTGCAGGGCAGGGCTGGGACCCCCCTCCCTTGTCTTGGGGTGGTTCTGAGAGGAGTCAGCAGCCCCGAGCATCAGGTGTGCAGGCGCGTCCCCGCTTCTCCGAGGTCAGGACTGAGCCTGCACCCAGGAAGAAGGGGGCCGCAGCGGGGTGGCCATGGGCCCCCTGCCCTCAGCACCAGCATCCTGCCCTGCCCCACCCTGCGTGTTCCCTGGAGTGGAGAGCAGTGCCCGGCCAGGGGCAACCTGCCGGGGCAACCTGCCGGGGACCGCTGCAGCCCCGCAGAGCCAGCTGGGGCACAGGAGAGCTGCCCTGACGCGGCTGGGCCAGCACCCAGCTTTTCGCACCTGGTATCAGTAAATACAGACCAGGGCAGCTCCGGGGAGAGGGAACCGTTTCCTGCGGCCAGGCCGTGCTCGGCCGCGGAGCCGATCCCCACCTGCTGCCACCCCTCACTGCGCCCCCCCTCCAGCACCCTGGGGTGCGCCAGCCTGCGCCCCGAGAGCGGAGGGGCCTCACTCGGGGATTCCTGGCTTTCCTGCAGCACCTCTGGCGTCTGCAGGGGCCGGGCAGGGAGAAGAGCGGTCCCTGTCCCAGTGCAGGAGGTGGCTCACCTCTCGTGTGTCCTCAGAGACCACCCCCAGCCCCGGGACAGCCGTTCCTCGTGCCACCGTGCTTCCCGCAGGCTCGGGGAGATATGTGCAAGGGAAACGGGGAGGTGAGGAAGAGGAGGTGGCAATGGAAGGGAAAGCAAGGCTCAGCCATCCATGGACCCGCTGCCCTTGTTCTTGCGGCTCAGGGGGAACGCAGACTTACTCTGCGGCTGCGTCATCTTGCTGGCCAGGTAGATGAACGGCTCGATCAGCGTGTGCCGGTCGGCCACAGACACCTCCCACAGCTTCACCTTCTCGCCCTTGGCCCAGTGCTGGGCTGCGTCGTGGTCCACCCGGCGCTGCTCCTGCAGGTCACACTTGTTGCCCAGAACCACAATGGTGACCTGTTCAAAAAAGGGTGAGAAGAAGCCCTGAAGGTACCAAATGCAGAGCTGAACGGTGCTGCCTGCCTCTGCCTTGAAGATCCTCGGTGGCCGGCCCAGTCCTGCAGCTAATTCCCTCTCCGTGCCAAGGTCTTTTAAGCCTCCCCATTTCCCAGTGCTGCCGTCTGGCAGCTTCCCCTCCTGTTTGGGCCTGTGTGTCTCAAACCAGCCCCAAAATGGAAGGGTCTCTTGAGCACTTGTACACTCAGGACACATCCCAGGACAGCAGCCAGCTCCAACTGAGAGTCTTGCAGAGCAGGGACCCAGTCACATTCTCATGACAAGCTGGAGAAAAGGAGAGTCTCTGGGGGCAAACTTGAAGAAGGGGAGCTGATCCCATTGTGCAGCCCCTCTCCCCTGGGCTACTCACCTCTTTCTTGTCTTTGGACTTGTCAATCTCCTTCTTGAGGAGCTCTACTCGCTTGAAGGACTCCTTGCTGTCGGTGCTATAGACCAGCACGTAGCCGTCCGTGCAGGAGAAGCAGTGCTTGGGGAGCTCCAGGCCGTCCCGCAGGCCCCGCGTGTCGTAGAAGCGCACCTGCTCGCGCACGCCCCGGTCTGTCTCGATGGAGCCCACGTAAATGTCCTCCTGGGTCTCGATCATCTCGGAGCCTGCAGAGAGGCGGCCAGGGGGGACATGGGGACCCTGCCCGGGGCGCTGCCCCGCGCACAACCCGGCCGGGGAGCCTTTTCCCCCCCCACCGCCGGCCCAGCCCCGCAGACTCACCCACCACATGGTTCCCGTAAAGAAGCTGCTCCAGGATGGAGGTTTTCCCGACGGAGGCCTGGCCGCACACCACCACCTTGCAGCTCTTGCCCATGCCGCCTCACCGGGGCCGCTGCGGGAACCTCCCCGCGAAACACCGGCGGCTCTCAGGGGAGGGCCGGGGGCGGCCAGCGGGGACGGGGACAAGGGCCCGAGGGGACGCCGGAGGCCCCAGCCCGCAGCTGCGGGGCGGAGGACGCGGCCCTGCCCGCAGCCTCAGGGACCGCCCGGGGCAGCGCTGCGGCCGCGCCGAGGGGCCGCGGGGGCCTCACCGAGAGCGGCGGCAGAAGGGCGCGGCGAGGCCTGGCGGGCCCACAGCGCCCTCCAGCGGCAGGGAGG
>ML997731.1:703859-745675 GCA_010365825.1 Otus sunia | reverse complement strand
GCCGCGCCGGGCGGGGAGCGCTCCCGGGGCTGCGGCCGGTCCCCGCCCGGGGCGGGCCCTGAGGGCCGAGGCCTTTCTCCGAGCCTCGTCCCGCCGGGAAGCGCCGGCTGCTCCCGCCCGCAGGCCCGCCCGGGGCTCTGTCGTGCCCCCGGCGGGGCAGGGCTGCGCTCGCTGCCGGGCGACGCTTTATTTTGGGATGTCTTGGCCGCACGTCCCGTGTGAGGTCTCATGGCCTCCGTGTGTACCAGGATTAGAACATACACCCTGTGGTGGAGTCAGGCTGCCTTCAGTCAACGAGAGTTTAAGTGTCCTAGAAATACAATTAACGTCCTTTCTGTCTCAAGGCCATGTGGGCTGGTGTCTGAAGAGAGCTTCCTCCCATCGCTGAGGACAAGGAGGAGAGAATTAAACTGTGGTGTAGAACGGAAGCTTCAGACTCGTAGATTAGAGCGCTCTCCGCTTCTTCATTAAACCCAATTCCCTGGTACCATTTGAAATCTGCACCCAGCAATTTTCACTCTGTCCTCTCTGTCCTGCCTTGCTGTGGATATTGGGAAAAGTGTCAGCTCAAGGCGAATGTCTGGGCAGGGTCCTGCTCTGGAATTGTTACCCTGATTAAAGAGCTTCTTCAGGTTCCAGTAACTGGTTTCTTTCTAAAGCGATCTGGTGCACCTCGCCCAGGGGAGCGGACGGTGCCGTCGGAGGCTGGGGGTGGTGGGAATCCCAACCTTTCTCGCACGTTTTCTTCTCAAGAGCGAGCGAGTGGTTCCCCGCAGCAGCTGAGCGTTGCAGTCTCTGCAGGCAGTGAGGTGGGGAGGTCCGATGTCTAGGAAACTCCACTGGTTCTGCAGCATCAACGCTGGCGGTTGGTTATCTCCCGGGGAACTGGGGAGGAGGGAACTATTTCTGTAGAAGGTGAGGCAATTGCTCTAGAAAATTATTCGGTGGATGGAATTAAAAGGAGGAAACAAAATTGAAAGTGGCCTCTGAGGAATAGTATTTTCAAAATAATATTGATGGCCTGAGGTGTTTTGTGCTGCTTGTTTACTGTCAGAAATTGAAGGCTTAAGGAGCTGTGCTGGGAAGGAGCTGGCTTCCTGGTGATGTCATTCTAAGGAGTTAAATTAGATGTTGCTGAAGAGGCACTTGGATTTGTGCATAAAATGCTGACAAATTGCATGGCCTGTGGAGTTGGGAAAGCCCTGTCTGTGGGTAAGTCATTCCTTCCCCCAGGCTAATTAAATACGGTGTTTTGAAACGTGAACAATATCCAAATGTAGAAGCCGTGCTGAGGGTGTGTGTGGTCATCTTCTGCTGGTGACCCCTGGCGTTACCCTTCCTTCCTCCTTCCCAAGTCTTGTTGCAGAAGTGATGGGTGCAGGAAACCAGCCGTGGATAGGATGATCTTCTTGGGAAAGGCTGAGCAGGTACAGAAATAGAAGAACTTTGAGCAGTGTTTGGTCCTCGCCCTGCTCTGAGGGCGGTTCAGCTGTGAAGAACAGAGGCAGTGTCATGCATCTGGGTTTTTCTTGGTGTCATAAGGCCAGTGCCACAGTTTGTGGTTCTTACCATGCAGTGCTTTTGTTAGGTGCTTTCACGATGCTTCCTTTTTTGTTGTTGTTGGGATATTACTCCTTTATCTTGCTAAAAGAGAAATGTGTGGGTAGGAGATGATTATTCTACTTCCAGTTATTCTTTCTGGTTGCTCAGAAAGCACAGGCCTTACGCAGAATCACAGAATCGTCTAGGTTGGAAAAGACCTTGAAGACCATCCAGTCCAACCATTAACCTGACACTGGCAGTTCCCAACCCCACACCCAGGCCCTTCTGCCAGCCGAGGCAGGTTTTGTTGGGGTCCTGTGCATTAACCTCTTCTCTACTTTGGCCCTTCCTGGCTTACATCAGTTATTTAACTTCTGTGGCTCAATTGATCCAATGTAAATTAGGGTGATAGTCGCTGTATCAGGGAGGCTTAATTAGGTGTCTAATGTTTGTAAAACATGTTGAACCGTCTGTGTAAGGGCTGTGCAGGCACTCCACATTAGTAGGCATGTGCAGACATATACCTGAATCTGATCTAGTTCAGCCTTTATGATGTGTCTGTGCTAGCTTCTATAAAAAAACAGCAACAATAAGTGAAAACCTTTTCTGAATCCTTGCTATAAGTCAGCATCAAGGCTTTCCACAGTCTGTACTTCTGTTTAGGAATTACAATACAACAACATACACATACTTTGCTTAAGGACTCGCCTTTGTCTGAATGCATGATTCTGTTCTCTGGGGCTTCATAAAAATTAGGAAATTAGCAAAAGTGGAGATCTCTATTTCAGAATGATTGTAACTAATACAGTGAAACAGCTGAAAACACGCCAAACAGCTCGCTCAGAGGTTGTTTAAGGGACAGGAATAGAGTGTGGTCACAGGATAATTATTGTCTGCTGCTGCATAATTTGTGGGGGTCCTTATGGAAAAGGGTTGATGTAATTGCATTAATTTTATCTGCTGGGTGGTGGTGCTGTTTGTGCCAGCTCCTCTGCTGGGGAGCAGCTGATGACCAGGGCTTGAGCTGTGGTGCAGTCAGAGAGTGGTCTGCCCCAAAAAGTAATTGTGAAGGTTTCTAACCTGTGGGGACAGTTTTTCCCTGGGCCCAGCTGGTCTGAGAGCTTGGGGTCACTGGAGTTCTGCCAGGGAGAATTCTCTTGTCATCTTCCTGGCAGCTCCGGACTCTGATGCGTGTGCTTAAGGCTGGATCTCTCTCCTCATTCTTCAGCACTGGAGGATGTGGAAGCCTCTTAAAAAGAAGTAGCTCAAATTGTTTGGAAAGTATCATTATGAAATGAGCTGCCCAGACCGCTGCTTTTACAGTGCTTTTGCTGCAGACTTCAGGTGTGTTGATGCCTCTGGAGCAAATCATAGTTAACCTCAGCAAAGCAGTGAACATGAAATTTCCCACACAAAGGAAATTGTGCAGAAGTCCAGAAGGTTCTGCCTGACTTTGGGTCACTAATTAGTTGGACAGATGTTGTCTGGAGGTTGCCAGGTGTTGGTGAGCAGCAAGAATCTTTCAGCTGCTGTTCTGTGAGGAGTGAGCTGCATCTTGGTCGGGCTCCTGGTGAATCAGTGTCGTTGCTTCCGCGGGGAGTGCTGGCGGGGGGGTGAGCTGCTCTGGGGGCACCGTTGGTGGGTAAGTGTCGCTACGGGGTAGCCTGAAGAAGGTTCCACTATTCCTTTTCTGCTTGTAAATGGGCACTTGAGTTTTCCAGGCTGTAAATCTGGCCTATTTTACTAATATGTAATTACTTTATGATCTTATGATAATACAAGGAGCCGCAGAAGATGCTCACAGAGTTGTTTGATCTCCCGTGAATTTGCAGAGTATTTCAATGCTCTGAATGAGGTGGTCGCTTTATACAGTATGAAAAGCTGGTCAGTACCTGCAATTCCAGCCATTTTCTTTAACACAAAACATGCTTTTTTAGGGCAAATCATGTTGTAGATGCAGTTGTTTTACCATGTAATTCTTACAGCTGGCTGGCTTCCTTCATTTAGGCCTCTGTGGAAAAAAAGCAATCTCTAGCTGATTCTAGACCCTTCTGTGGGTTGTCACAACAGCAGCGATGTGGCCCTGCCAGCAGTGGTCGGGCCATTGCTATGAATTAGGTTAATACGGAGCTCTGCGAGCGAGGTGTGTTACATAACAGCGCAATTAAAGTTCGGGGCTCGTCTGGCTGTTTCTACTTAGAGCTGCAGGGAGAGGTTTGGTTCATTTCTTTGATTTCTTGTGGCATATTTTGGTTCTTGCAGCTTTTGGTCTTCCATGTTTGAGTCTGTCCTCGGGTACCGGGAATGTTCTGGGGTGTGTGTAGAGGTTTTTTCTGCTCCTTCGGGATCAAACGTCAGTTATGTCGCTGTCGTCTGCTCTTGTGAGAGACTTGAGGCAGACCTTTGCTTTTGTGTTTCAGCTGGTGAGTCTTTAGACTATCCACGTGGATATTTGCATGTACAGACTCAAGATTCCCCTGGTTTGGGGCATGCTGTGAGTAAATGTCATCGTTTCTGTGTTGCCGCTGGCAGTAAAGCCGCTCCTCGTTCGGTGGGGGGTGCTGATGTGCAGAGCAGTGCGTGCTGAGGCTCGCGCGCTGCTGCAGTCGGGTCGGCGTGATGCTGCCTGGCTGCAGAGGGTGGTCACAGTGGATGTGCTGTATGATCTGGTGGTGGTTTCTGCACCAGAGACAGAAAACACAAACACTGCTGATGGGAGATGAGAGAGATTCCCTTCGCTCTAAATCCTCACTCAGGGTGTAAAACTGAACCTGGAGGAAGGCTCTCTGAAGTGTCCAGGGAAGTACACCCTGTGTATCTCTGTGGCCCACGTAGTGTTTGGCTTCTCTTTGGAGCCCTGAAAGGAGGGAGGGGAGAGTATCGGATGTCCAGTGGCAAATATGACAGCTAATTTTAAGCTCTAGACATCTGCCCGCTGTAAACTGTATTGAGATCACCAAACTTATTTTACCCCAGCAGCTGAGTAACATCTGACAGCTGAGAATTTGGACTGGGTTTCACCCAAAAAAATGCCAGATAAAGGCACTGTATCCTATTAAAGAAAAAAATCTCTTCAGGAATTGCTTGGAAAAGGCAGGTATGTTCCTTTTGTCAGAGCATCCTAAAAAAGATTGCTTGGCCAGGACAGGATTTTGGAGCCTTCGTTAAATCCTGGATATTTTAGGGTTTTTGTCACTGTTTTGTAACGGAGGCAGGAAGCGAAGTAGGAGTGAGGGTCAGGAGAGCTGAGAGAGCGCGAGTCTGCCGCCTGCTGCGGTGCCGAATTGCTGTGGCTGGGTCGTGGGGCTTTGGGTGCCTGTACCCGCGTGTGCAGGGGCCGTGCCAGCACCCCGAGACCTGGGGCTGCGGTTTGGACAGATCCCCAGAGTTTCCAACGACTTAGAAAGTCAGGTGCGTCGCGAGGTGGGGCTGCATGTGTCTGGTTGGGAGCTGGAGGAGGAGGGGTGGAAGCCACGATCGGCACTCGAGCGGGGGCAGCATGTGGAAGCTCTGAGGAGGAGGCAGAAGTTGTTAGGCAAACGTGGGATCGTGTCAGTGGTGCGCGGGATGGCTGCTTCTCATAGCTCTTCTGTTCTGGGAAGGAGCACGGCCGAGCTTTCAGCCAGGCACGGGGAATAGAAGGAGCCTTGTGATGGCAGCGAGCTCCTCGCGCTGCGTCCCCTCAGCCCCCGGGCGTGCGAGGGGAGCACAGCACCCGCGGCTGCTGCTTCTCTTGGTGGCAGGTCCTCTAGGGTGAGAAGGGCCGGAGCACTTGAAGAATTAGGGCTCCTGACAAATGTAAAAGAGAAAAAAATTGTCTGGCTTGCAGGGAAGGTTACTCCAAACAGTTCCCTCCTTGTGAGCCCGTGGTACACGCAAGCAATGAAAGACAAGCTTCTTCCTGAGATCCTTGGTGCAACTCTTCCCCGTCTTCTGTGTCCGGCATGGAGAGGCCCTGAGAAGACACCAACCTCCCCTCACAAAGCAATCCTTTCAGCCTGGATTGTATTTTTAGCAAAGCACGATTCTTCTTCAGTTTCAAAAGTAGCAAGTGGGGAATGCAGCCTACATCAGTGCGAGATGCAGAATGATCTCATTCAGGCTGCAGCATCTGTTTGGATTAAAACAATTACCAGTGATATCAGGAGATCTGCATTTTTTCTTGTCATAGCCAGAGACCGTGGTAAACAAGAACTGTTTTCTCTGTGTGCTTTCTATGTCAGTGGAGCACAACTGGGGAGAGATGCTCCGGTTCTGTGTCTGGGATCTCGGACCACGAGCCTTGCACTTCCAGCAACTGTCTTTGCCTTTGTGCTTTGGGGACAATTTGCTTTCCCTTTCACAAACTCTTTTCATCATTAAGTTTAAGCTGTGTAAGCAGTAGAAACACCTGTGTACTTCCTTTCTGCTAGTGTTACCTGAGGTGGTGTGACTTGTTGATGTATCAATCTGTGTTAAATGCTTAAAAAGAAAATAGACCAATAAAATAGATTAGAAATCAGTAATTCTTGTGTTTGTGTGTTTTCTCTAGCATCTCAGAATACTGGTGCTTTGTGAAAGTTGGTTTTGCCATGTATCTGTTCTTTCTCCCGTTTTCCCAGCCCTTCCTGGCAGTTTGCTGGCAGGCAGGGGGCTCTGGCACCCAGCCCTTTAGCTGTAGCTATTAGACGATGCTTCCTCGTAACACGACAGGTAAAACTGCCAAAAGGCTTGTGAATCAGGGACTGGTATGCTAAGCAGGTTACAGTGGTGGCTCAGATGAGTTCTGCCATTAGTAGTTCACCCTTTTCTTTATACACAGCAGAGAGCTCCTGAGGGAAAGAACTTCAGTGGGATCTGTGATTTTCTTTTTATGATTGCAGAAACAATAGAGTTTTGGTTAAAGTGCTTACTGCCAAGGTTCTAGAAGTGCAGAATTGCTGATCTGTTTTTCCACTGCATTTGGAATGTTTGATCTGTAATATTAAAAAAAGGTGGTTGTGTTTGGACACATTTTTAATCATGCAAAGTATGAGTCCTGCCACTTGTGATACAGATCCAGCCAGCGGGCACACAGTTGTTTCTAGATCTTGTGGCCCTGGGGAAGGAGGAGCACAGGGGGTGCTGTACCGCTGTCGGGGGCTGGCCGTGTGCTGGCTTCAGGAACAAGCACCTGCCTCGGGCGTGGTGGTGGCAAGGCTGGGGCAGAGGAGCTGCAGCAGGTTCCCATCTCAGATGGGCCGGAGCGGGTGCGGGGAAGGGCCGAACCCGGGAGCCATGACGAGACCCTTCCGAGGCAGCGGGGTGTGTGCGCTGACCCGTTTCTTTGCCACCCTGTTACTTGTTCATCTTGTTTCAAATCAATAGGGCAGCGTGGTTGGGTGCTCTTTGACTTCAGCAGTTACAGCAGGGGGGTGTCTGGTCCGTTGCCGGGGTGTCGCTGTGGCAAAAGTTAAAACTGAAAGTGAGGAGCGCGCACATCAGCCGCGCCCGCGCGCCCTCGGCGTGGCAGCTCCCTGTGTCTATTGTTTTGCCAGCTGGCAAAGCTGGGATGGTTCAGTGAAAACAACCCTTTGCATGAGGCGGTTGTGTGGGAATGGCCAATGGCAAGCCCGAATGAGGTTAAAAACATGTGAACTTGTTTCAACACAATTCCCTTTGTTCTTTCTCTAGTAGGCTTGCTGAACATTGCTCTCCTTCACTGGGGGGCCTCCTCCCCGCTCCGGCTCCTGCGCTCTTTGCCGAGATGTGCTCTGGCAGTGCTCCCCCCCCGGCTTGAGCTCAGGCTGTCCTGGGAGGGCAGCTGCCAGGAGATAAAGCTCTGATCTCTAGGTACTTCCAAAATAAAAATGCAAAGTGGTGGTCAACTCTTACCAGGTCTGCTCTGCATGCTCGGGTCTTGGATTTGGCAGTTGCTAAAATGCAGAGCTAGTCAGCAGTCTTGCCTTCAGTTTTTCTTTTATATACTGAAAGAGGTTTCTCACTACGGTACCTTCTAACAGTACGTCCCCTGTAGTAAGAGCACCTTTCCCAAGCTTTGAATGTGTTGTAGCTACAGCCCTCAGTGAAGACGGTCAACATCTGTCCTGTGAGGTTTATTAAGAACGTGATTCGTGAAAGACAAAGTCTTTCCTTCCTCTGGGCAAACCCCAGTCCTGTAACATGCTCAAAGCTGCAGCTAATTTTTGAGAATTTTGTAAAGGCGCACATCTTTACAGAAGTGGATACAGAAGTGGATCACTTGCATTATACTTTCTGTGATAGATGAGCCTCAGTTTTTAAAGGTAGAGATTATCTCTGTGTCTATAGTCCCTGATAGACTGAGGACTGGCTCTGACTCAGGCCTTTGACTGTTACTGTAGTGTTGCCAGTTACAGAAGTGAAGCTCCTCAGCCCCAAGAGCAGTTGAACAGCTCGTGATTACCATGGAGTTGGATATAAAAAGTCCTGTGACTCTTCACACTCTAGTCCTGCGGTCTCTGGCTTGGCTTGCTTTTGTTCACCTTGGCTTTCCCTTTTCTGCAGCAAGTGGTGCAAAGAGACACCTTCACTTCTGGATCCTTCTTTCAAGAAATGCCGAAGCCCAACGTTTCGGCACAGCCTGGGAGTGACCCGTGTTTGGGCCCACAAGTGCAGCTCCACTTGGGCAGACTGGAGGGTCACCCAGCTATTTTAGCTTCTTTGACTTCTGCTTCATTGCTTCAGCAGAGGCTCTCTTCAGAGCACTTGGTAGTCATCCAGGAGGAATACAATGACCTGTAATAATCAACTTCATCTGTACTGCTTGTGACAGGGTGACCTCCCTGCGCAGGCTGGGCTGCTCTAGCAGGAGCTTGCTAGTTGTCGAAGGAGAGAGTAGCTGGGGCTCGTAGATATGCTGGCCGTGTCCCTGGTGGGACATGAAGGATGGCGTCTGAGCTGGTCTTTGTTCTGATAGTTAGAATTTGTCTTTGTCTGGGGCCAGAGTTCTGGCTGTGCGAATGCTTTGGAGAGTGGACAAACAGTGTCTGTCTCTGGCTACAGCAGTGAAGTCCCAAAAGCACGATGTGAGTCTTGACTGCTGTATCTTGGAGTGGGGTGATGCTGCTTTTGGGTTGGCCTCATAGCTTTTACGTGAGAAGCAGTCTAGGAGAGGAAGCAAGTGAACTAAATCTGAATTAAATTCAGTGAAGTTGAATTAAACTTCAGCACCGTGGTGCAAGTTCCCACTCAGACTGCTTATCTAAAATGGTGAAGATAGATGGGAGAAGAGAGAGAAGGGTTTAATTTCTTTCGGGGAAAACTTTGCTTTCAAGAGTTTAAGGGATGCTGCTTTAAACCATATGTTGTGTCTTTCTAAATGTCCTAAAGTGTCTCTGCAAATGCTTGCTCTTGGGTGTGAGGACTATTTCTGGACCTGTTGCCAAGGCAGTGCCAAGCTTCTACTTGAGGCTTGCACCCTTATTTCTCTTTGATTTAGCTGTCTTTTGAATGTAGAAATTGTTCTTGGCCCTGTTTCTTAAGTATGTGGGACTACTTCTGAAAGATAGACAGCACTGTTCCTTGACTTCAGTGCCTGCTGAGGTTATGCAGCACCTCGCAGGAGTAGGCTGGTTTGATTAAGCACGTACAGTGGGGTTTTGCTGGGCTCTAAGCCAGTGCTTCTGAGACTGAAGGGAGGGTACTCAAAGGTGGCTTCAGTCTGCTCCTGCATCCCTGCAGTATTCAGCTAAGTACCACCCCTGGTAGAGGGATGAAGTGTCTGAGAGCCAGCAGGACACGGCATGTGCTGTTTTCTCATGGACAGTGTATGCAGGGAGATCTCACAGCAACCAGGTGCAGCTGCAGAGTTATACCAAGGTTGCTTAGGGCTCAGATGCTCCGTCATGGTCAGAATCTGTTCTGGTGTCAATTCCTCTTAAAATGTGGTGTTTTGCTTCCTTTCAGAGAAGCAGAGTCATTCAAGGAGCAAGGAAACGCATACTATGCCAAGAAAGATTACAATGAAGCGTACAACTATTATACAAAAGCCATAGGTGAGAACAGTTTACAATAATATTAATTCTTGCTAATACCATGTCTGAAAATAAATGTTGGTAGTTGATTTAAAATACACCAGCAGGGTTTCTAACAGCACAGGCTGGATGAAAACTTTTTCCCTGCTTTAATTACCTTGCAAAATTTCACCAGATTGATAATGCAAGTCAGTGCCAGCGTGGGTGAGAGCAGCAGTTCTTTGTTTCTCCTCCAGCCAAGATTCTTTTAAGGCGAAGCCAGCCCAGCGCTGCCGCGAGCGCAGGGTCAGCGGAGCTGCCGGCTTCTGTAGGAGTTTATCCCCGTGTACAGCGTGGGGAGCAGCACTTTTATCACTGGCTGTTCAAAGCCGCTGCTTGACCATCATGGGTCATCTTAAGCCACTCGGGTGACCTTATAAATTGGGAATGTGAGTTTTTAATCCAAGCACAGCTTTTTAATACGTTGTCCGAGTTGTACAGCTGCCTGCGTTACCCTGACACGGGTGCTCTTCCTCTTCCCAGATACCTGTCCTAACAACGCCAGTTATTATGGCAACAGGGCCGCCACGCTCATGATGTTGGGGAGGTTCCGGGAAGCGCTGGGAGATGCTCAGCAGTCTGTCAGGTTGGACGATAGCTTTGTACGGGTACGTGGAGCACTTCGTACTTCTTACTCGTGGCTCGTACCCTCCTCTCCACCTGTTGCAGCTCCCTTTAACTGTCTCCTCAGGGCCATCTACGGGAAGGGAAGTGCCACCTTTCCCTAGGGAATGCCATGGCTGCCAGCCGCTGCTTTCAACGAGTTTTAGAACTGGATCATAAGAATACCCAGGCTCAGCAAGAGGTAAGAGGTTCTTGAAACTTAAATATTCCCAGTAGATGGGGCTGTCAGAGGGGGTGGATTGAACTGGGAAGCCTTTCGCTTCAGATTTGCGAGGTGGAATCGGAGTCATTGTTAGTGATGACTGTTTGCATCCTGGGAGGTAATGGGAAGAAATGAGATACTGCCAAAGTCTGTGCTTGTTTCTCAGCAGACCGCCAGGTTGCACAGTTACTTTTGTGTATGAGTGTCTCTTCTTAGCAGAGAGGCATGGAGGCTAAGCTGGCCCTTCACCCAGCACTCCAGGGGAGGAATGGTGAATGGTGGTAAGGCAGCACAGAAAGGGATGAGGCAGCGTGTAGAAGGCTGCCATCTCTTTTGTACCTTGTTCACAGGGGCACATTTTCCTGGGCTACTGGTTTGAAATCACTTGATTTCAAACTGATTTTAAATGGTGATAAAATTATTAATGTAATCTGCATTGCTGTTTCATGGTCTGCAACAGTTTTTGCTCTGACACTTTAGGGATTAACTGCTTAAACGCTGCTCAGTGGGGTTTCAGAGCAGTGACTGTCCTGCAACACTTGCTGTGTTCTCCTGTCTTGCAGCTGAAGAACGCCAGTACTGTGCTTGAGTATGAAAAAATAGCTGAAGTGGATTTTGAGAAGCGGGATTTCAGGAAGGTGAGATTAACTGGGTGGTCTCCTGTAGCACTGTGAAGCTGTCCAGTTCAGCCAGAGGCACGTCTGCTTTCCCTGTCCGGCGTTAGCTGGGTGCCCACGGGAGGTGCTGGGCGCCAGACGTCGGCTGTGGAAGCGGGGCTGGCTGCTGAGCCCGGGGTGGTTGTGTGAGTGGCAGAGCTCGTGCTCTCAGCGCGGAGCGGATGAAAAGTGAAGAGGGTGACTGGCTCAGGCTGAGTATCCTCTGTTACTGTTGGCTTTGCAGGGTGAGTGGAGCCATGAATGAGCTGTTTGATACAGATTTTGTCAGCAGCAGCATTTGATCACGCTTTGCTCCTTAGCGCATATCCTGGATTCTTCTTTCTCAACTCTTTATATTAAAAAAAAAAAAGGCAGTCTGTCTGCCAGTAATACAGTGAGGGTCATTGAAGGAGGAATGTAGATCTGCGTGGGGCATTCTCTGTTACTGTTTCCAAATCTTTCTTCCCAAGGGCTGTAACAGGATGCAGCTGGTACTGACCTGATACAACAAGAAATGACAGCATGACATCTGAAAGGCACCAAACACTTCTCATGCAACTGGTTCTGTTCAGTGGATGCATGTAAGGCCCAAGCTTGGCCCAGAAAGGAGATTGTCCAGCACATTAAGCTCATTGTTCAGGTCGCTGACTCTTAGACTAAGGTTAAGATTTTGGGAGGGTGAATCCCTGTGTCACCTGGTTATGAGGAGCAAATGGGATGTATGCTCAGCTGGATTTCACGTGCAGGAATTGCCCTGCCTGTGTTGCATGTTCTGGGCTTTTGCTTCTGTCCCTTCGCTTCTTGCGTCTCACTTCACTGGGCAGCGTTGCATGAGATGTGACCTTTGTTTCTGGAGAGCTGCTCCTGCTCCTTCCTCACCCAGAAGCCATTGGCTTCTCAGTCTGGAGCAGAGCTCTTCCCACAGCGGGCAATCGTGATGTCACAGGCCAGGGAGGCAGATGAACCTCGGTGGAACAATGACCCGTTCTGGTGCAGATGGCCCCACCAGAGAGGCCGAGATGGAAAAGACCTATTAGCTCACCCTGCCCATTGCAGTCAGACCAGTGCAAGATCAGTCCCTGCACTGTACTTTTTTGTGTTTTGTCCAGGCCAAACTGTCTCAATCTATTGAATTTTTGTCCTTCCCACATGTCTTTATAATGCAGGAAACAGGGGCAGAATTGTCTTCCTTGACTTTTTCTTTAGGGCCTACAATTTCAGGAGAGTTAAAGGGATGGACCTTCTACAGGTGTCCCTTGAATTTCCTGTGTAGTGACAGTGACATAGCAGGTGCACAGACCTTTGAACACAAGGCCTTTTAAAAGACAGGACAAAAAACCTGCAGATGAGGAGAATTTTCTAACGAAACATGCCTCCGGCAGCAGAGGAAACGGGTGTCTGCACGCTTATCTTCTTGTTCAGAGACAAATAGGAAATCTCAGGTGTGGTAATGGTGCAGCCTTTGGCTGTTTGCTTTGCTCACATCTGTGTTTTTTCTCACACCAGGTTGTATTTTGCATGGATCGTGCTTTGGAGTTTGCTCCTGCTTGTCACCGATTCAAAATCCTCAAGGCGGAGTGTTTGGCGTTGCTGGGTCGCTACCCCGAGGCACAGTCCGTAGCAAGGTGAGTGCCTTAGGGTCTAGAGGGTGAGTAACAGCAGGTGGTGCCTCCTGGCCGCTGCTCGTTTTCCACAGCCCAAAATGAATGAGGGAATGCAAAAAAAGGAAGAGTCCGTAATGCAAATTGTGGTGAGGAAGGGTGCGTGGATTTATCCCCTTTCATCTTACTGGGAAACTGCCTCTCGACTCAGTTAACAGCCAGCAGTCTGCTTCAGCCCGTTCCCACACTCTTGCACATCTGTACCACAGGCTTGGTGAAATAACTAAATATCTCAGCGGAGGAAGAGTGCTTTTGGAGACCAGAAGGAAACTGGAATAGGGAACCATTTCGGTGTTTAATGTCTATTACAGTGACATCCTGCGGATGGACTCGACAAACGCAGACGCGCTGTACGTGCGTGGCCTCTGCCTTTATTACGAGGACTGTATCGAGAAGGCCGTGCAGTTCTTTGTCCAAGCACTCAGGATGGCTCCTGATCACGAGAAAGCATGTCTTGCCTGCCGTGTAAGTTGTGGGTACTGGGATGGGACTGCACAATTACCAGGATTTCTTTTTTTAACCAGACACCTAATTTGGTTCTGCTGCATCAATCCCTTCTCCCCCCCTCCACACCACCGTCCCCCAGCAGTGTCGGGCCCTTCCCAAAGACCTAAAGCTGCTGCTTTAGGTAAAACTGAGTTGCTAGAAGCTCTTTCTCGGGAGGCTGTGGTGCTTTGAAGGTTGCCTCCCTTTCATTCTTCTTTGTTCCCTGATCAGATGTAGGAGCAATAAAACTAGGTCTGTCGGTTCTAGAAGAACTTCTGACTTTCTGGTTCAATATTAGTGCCTGCAGGCTGACTTGCGTTTGCACGCTGTTCCTTTCAGGTTGCTCCTTCCCTCGATTCTACTCTGTTGTAGTTCTGACTTTCTAGATCTTTTTTTTCACTTGTATAAGCTCTCAGAAAGTGACATCCCATTTCTATTTATTTTGAATACATAGATTTACTTCACTGTCATGTTCTCATCTCAGACATTAGACACCCTTTGTTCCCATGGAGAACGCCTGTAACTAGCACTGCCTGTTCCTTAGCGCTTCTCCTGGGGGAAAGGCAAAACGCTTACAGCTCGTTTCAGCTGCTGCAGCAAGGCTGTGACTTGTGGATCCTGTAATGGTATCTGAAACCAAATTAGAACAGTTATGTTGGAGGGCCTGCACCCAGCAAAATAAGGTGCTTGCTACCCCTGAACCACTTCCTAATGTCCTTATCCAGGGTATATTTTCTTTCAGAATGCCAAAGCACTTAAAGCAAAGAAAGAAGATGGGAATAAAGCATTCAAAGAAGGAAACTACAAACTAGCATATGAACTATATACAGAGGCACTAGGAATAGATCCAAATAACATAAAAACAAATGCCAAACTCTACTGCAACCGGGGGACAGTTAATTCAAAGGTAAGAAGTCGTCACCTGGCAGGTAGTCCTTCAGCATATTCCTCACCACGGAGTTTATAAACTACAAATCAGTTATTTTGGAAGGCACAGTCTGGCTGCTGGGGCAGCTGGATCTTTCTAGTGCTGTAGGCAGTGTTTCAGGTTTTTGGACTTGCACAATGACTGGATCTGTTCCAAACAGCCGACGAAGTTGACTCCTGAAGAAACAAAACTCAAATACTTGGGCTGCACAGAGTGGGAGGGAGAGGAGGAATGTAATTTAGCCTTCCTCAGCATAAAGGCATCCTTATTTGTTTCCTTCCTGGTAATGAGGAGATTTATTTTGTTATTGTAGATCATCTGTCTCGCTTTAGGTTTTTTGATCTAAAAAATAGGACCTGATCTAAAAGCGCTGGACGCTTTTTCCAGGTTTGCTGTTCCGTTCTGGTCATGCACTACCCAGAGAAGCAGCCAGCCATGTGATAGCGCTTCCAGTTCCCACCCTGCACTACTTCTGGGCATGTTCCCTCCTCAGCTGTCCCTGTCGATGCCTGCGCTGCCAGCGCCGAGGCTTCAACACCCCCCTGGGTCAAGAGACAGAGGCTGTTCTCAAAACCTGGGAAATGGGATGTGCTGAAGGCAACAATAATGGATATTTTACGTGGCTGTTTGTGTCTGAAAACAAACAATGCTTTAAAAAAAAATATATATTTTTAAGTTTATTTTCCTGTCTGGAAATTAGTTTGGATACAGAATAACTTGGTTTCCAGATCATTCTCAGGAAGACCCTTGTTTCCAAGTGCATTTCTTAAAGAGAAGCACCACGTAGTTCTACCATTTCACTAGCCAAACTTTTAATTTTTTCCTAGGGTTCAAAAACTCTGTGTCTTGGGGGGATTGGAAAAAACTTCCTAGACACAGACATACAAACCAGTGAGATTTTCCAAGATACTTTACGCCTTTCCCGTGCCTAAAATCGTAATGCTGCTTAGCAGAATTTGTCCTCTGATTGGGATTGAGTTAACTTCTGTCTGATGTTGTAGCTTAGGAAACTTGAAGAAGCAATAGATGACTGCACGAATGCAGTAAAACTGGATGACACATATATCAAAGCCTACTTGAGGAGAGCGCAGTGGTAAGTAAACCTTTGTAATGGGCATGTCAGGCAGGTTTGTGGGTAGGAACCTCCTCCCTACAGCACTGAGTGACAGGCATAACAAATCTGAAGCTTAACTGAAGGAAAGGTTCTGTCTTGAGGGCTCCTGACTTTATTCCTCTCTCTTATGCTGACAAGGAGACAGGGAAAGCTCTGTGTAGTCAGTCCTGCCAATGAGGGTCTGGGACTGCCTACTGATGTTGCATTTAGGCAGGATTTGTTCTAAAGCTTGACTCACAATGTTTATAGACTAACGTAAGATGTTCTGTCCCAGAGAGCCCCTCTCGAGCTTTTTCAGAAGGGCTGCTGTGGGTAAGAGATCTCACCCTGGCAGGGCTGTTCATGCTTCCAACAAGCCAGATGTTGGAATGGGGTGCTGGGCTTCCCACGAGGGAGGAACCCGCTGGCGCTGTCCGTGTCAGCCCTGGGTAAACGGCAGCTCAGGCGGGGCTGAGCGAGCGTCCAGAGGATCTTTGGGTCTGTCTCCTTTGGAACTTGGCACCAACCAGGGAAGTAGTCCAAGCTCTGCTCTGACCATGGGTTTATTTGCTACTTCCCTCAGTAGTGATTATTCCCCAGTTTGTGGCAAAGCTGCCTGGCTTGTAGATGAACCAGACACATCACTGCACCTTCCCGCTGTGCATTCATTTCCGTTTACACCCCTCAGTGCTGTTCTCAAGCTCCAGCTCCGTAACTGCTAAATTTCAGTGCTGGGTCTGGCTGAGGTGGGGTTGGCCTTCCCCCCACGGCCCTCGTAGTGCTGTGCTGTGGTGGGAGCCAGAGATGCTGAGCCCCACCGGCGTTGGGGTGAGCCCAGGGGTGTTCCAGACCATATGAGGGCTGCTCATCATGAAGAGCTGAGAGAGAGGAGGAGGAGGAAGGGGGGGGCACTTGTTATTTGTGCTTCTCGTCTGGATTAACCACTGCCCGTACTGCAGCCCTGCTGCCGGGTGGTGGCTGGACGTCTCCTGCCGATGAGAAACAGAGTAAAATCTTCTGCTTTCCTTTGCTCTTGTGCGCAACCTTTGCTTTTGCTTTGTTAAACTGTCCTTACCTCGACCCGCGAGTCATTGGTGATGTCCCCCCTCCCCAGCCCAGTTGAGGAGGGGAGCGACAGAGCGGCTTTGGTGGGCGCCCGGCGCAGGCAGCGCTGGTCAGCGTGTGCGTGGGGCTGGGCCGCCCGCGGGTGGCACATGTGCCCCGTGCTGCCCACACTGTCACTTGTAACCAGCATCGCTGGGCACAGCTCCGCACCAGCTTCCTTGAAATCTGGCTGGCTGGTATTAGTTCCTGCAGCTGGATAAAGGAATTATCAGATCGTTAAAGTAGAACTTGTGCTGGCAAGTGAGATTGCAGTCCCCACTTGGAGCCTGAAGTACAGGTTCCTGTGCCAGGATTTCCCACAAATAGCAGGTGTCTGGGCTTCCAGGCAGCCTGGCCGAGACCCTTTGTGGGTTCCTCTAACGATGGCTCTTTCTGCAGCCCCGTGCGCATCTTTTCCTTAGTTCAAACCCACCCTGTAAGCTCGTACCTGAACCCCCTCTTGCTATTTCCCATGAAGTACACTTGGCCACCAGTGTTTCTTTCCACAGTTACATGGACACAGAACAATATGAAGATGCTGTAAGAGACTATGAAAAGGTTTATCAGACAGAAAAAACAAAAGGTGAGCATGTTGGCATTCTTTTTGTGTGCATAAATTTCCCTTAACTGGCTTTTTTTTGTTGTTTTTTCTTTTGTTTGCTTTCTTCCCCCACAATATGCTGTGACTTGTAGCCTTTTACCCCAGCAGGATAATGCTGGAGAAGTCCTCCGAACCACTCTGAAATACCCATCTCAGAATCTTGTTTCTCTCCCAGCACTGATGCTGAGAAGATAATTTAGCATGTAGCCGAGGCAGTGCACTAGATTCAGAATATTTGGTTGTGGTTCTCATTCTTAACTGTCGTCTTGCTTTTTTTAGTAGCCTGATATGTAATGGACTGAGTAACCTTAGTCCTTGTGGTTCAGTGCCTAGTGCTGGTTTAAGAGCACTGAGACCTTTACTCACATTTGGAAGCAGCCTGAGGTGGGCAGTGAGGCTTCAGTCAGCCACCTGACCGTAAACCCAGGTGGGCTGGTCACTTGTGGCTCTTCAGCCCTTCAGCCCAGGTCACCTCCACACGTTGGTCTCCAGCCCCTTTTAAAGCAGGAGGTTGTGCCTGGCACTGACACCACTTTCCTTCGGCATTGCTCTTCTTTCCAGAACACAAGCAGCTTCTAAAGAACGCACAGGTGGAACTGAAAAAGAGCAAACGGAAAGACTACTATAAAATCCTTGGGGTGGACAAAAATGCCTCTGAAGATGAGATCAAGAAGGCTTACAGGAAAAGAGCACTAATGCATCATCCAGGTATCCACAGACTGTTAGAGTGTGTGCTGTTCTTTGGTCCCCTTGCCCCGCGCGTGTGCCCCGCGCAGCCGTCGCTCAGGGGCAGGAACAAACGTGAGCGGGGGGATTTCTGGGCAAACAGCCCCCGAATCTCAAATACGTCCTGTGAGGGTAACTGGGAATGTGAAGCGTTTTCCATTCACACTAGAAACTGAAGGCTGCTTTCCTGCTTCGTTTTGTACCTCTAGACCGACACAGCGGGGCAAGTGCAGAAGTACAGAAAGAGGAGGAGAAGAAATTTAAGGAGGTTGGTGAAGCCTTTACCATCCTGTCAGATCCCAAGAAGAAGGCTCGCTACGACAGTGGCCAGGATCTAGAAGAGGATGGATTGAACATGGGAGGTAAGTGTTCCTTATGATACTCTACCATGGCAGCCTTTAAAAGATTGGACCATTTAGAGTCTGCCTGCTCCTGAAAAGCAAACCTCCCATTTGTAATAATTCTGTGACTTGGCTGGGTTTGGGCTCAGGAAGCATTTGAATGGCAGATCTGCACCGAGCGTTTCGAGTTGTGAGCAGTCGGGGTCCTGTGGTGGCTGTTACCCTTGGCTGAGCCGGTGGGTGATGGCTGCTGTTAGGCACAAGTGTCAGCGTGATGGGAAGATTGTGGGTCCCTAAATGCTGCTTATCCAAGATTCTGAGGTTGCCCTTGTGACTGAAATTGTCTGCTTTGAGCTGTTTCCCGCTGCTGTCAGCGGCCCTGCGCTCTGCCGCTGCGTCGCGGTGCTCGGACAGAGCCAGCTGTTTGCTTGCAGCTTTTTGTCCGGTTGTAAAATGCGTTATGGACAATTTCTAAATTGCAGAAACTGTAACTGTTTCACTTCAGCTCACAACTTCCTTTTCTTCCCTGTAGACTTTGATGCAAATAATATCTTCAAGGCCTTCTTTGGCGGGCCAGGTGGCTTCAGTTTTGAAGGTAGGTGGAAGTGTTCTCCCGTCAGCTTTGGAAATGTAAGTACACAAACCGCTTGAGAGGACAGCGGGGTCTGCCGGTGGATGTGCTCTTTGAGAGGGGTGTTGGACTTTCCCACATAAAAGTACCTCAGAGCTTTTGGATCATTCAGTCCACCACATCCCAGGTGATGGTGGGTTCTGGTTCTCTCGTGTCCAGAGCAAGAGCCCCCGGGGTGCCCTTTCCTGGCAGCGCCCGCGGGCTGTGCCGGGGGTGTGTTGTGTCAGGGCAGTCACCCATAACCTGGGTGCAGCTGCGGCTGCTAAAGCAGCAGGAGGCTGTTCCCAGTCGGCTCTGCTGAACCCGCCCGAGGGCCTCTGCTGCAGCCCCCGAGGTGACGGGGGCCG
This sequence comes from Otus sunia, assembly GCA_010365825.1. Lineage (NCBI taxonomy): Eukaryota > Metazoa > Chordata > Aves > Strigiformes > Strigidae > Otus > Otus sunia. The sequence goes on along the minus strand of ML997731.1, from coordinate 726,721 downwards.
TGAAGAAGCTGTGGCTCCGTGTCCTGCAAACCCCGCGCCGGGTCAGTCTGTCCTCGCGCCTCGGAGCTGCCGGGGCGCTCGGCTGGGGTCGACCCCCGGGGCAGGTGTGTGTTCCTTGAGGTCTTGGTTAAGTGAGTTTTGAGAAGCCTGGCACTGCTCACCTTCCTCCTTGTAAATCTGCCTCCTTTACCCGTGCTGCCAGCAGTCCACTCTTCTGCTTGTTGGAGATCAGCTGCTGGAAGGGCGCAGCAAAGATCTCACCTCCTCCTGTTCGGATGTTTTTGTCCGGGTTAAGTACTGGCCTGGCATCCCGCTGCTGCAGGGTAGGAGGTAACCGTGTTGCCTTTGCATTTCGGAAGTGCTAATGTCTTTCATTTTCTTTTTCAGCTTCTGGGCCTGGAAATTTCTTTTTCCAATTTGGCTAAAAAAAACAAAAAACAAAACAAAACAAAAACAAATCAACCAACCACACATACCTGATCTGCTTATTTTAACCTTGAATACGGACATACTTAGACTCCTTCCTTCATCATGTCTCATTGTAATTAGAGCAGTTTCATTTTTCTCGGTTGGAGACCTCTGTTTTGTGTGCTTTTGTGTGTGAAGAGGAAACCAGCTCGGGGAGGGGAAGGCTTGTGAATTTTGTTTTACTGTTAACTTTATTAAAAAAAAAAAATAAAGCTTTGAATCTTTTGGTCCCTCCATGCTGGCCCATACTTTCAGACTGTTCCTGCTCCTCAGCAGAGAGGATTTCCCTGAAGTCCTCCCAGAATCTCAACTTGTCAGAGAGTGAAGTAATCTCCTGTTTGTTCTGGCTGGCTCCAAAGCGCAGTATGGCAGCATGTCTGGGGTTTGTAGTGACTTGTGAGTTATCTCCATCTTCTGAAAATATTGCCAAGATTCAATCAAGTTTGATACAATAGCATTTTACCTGCCAGCTGTCTTTTTTTTTTTTTTTTCTTTTTTTTCTTTTGCCATGGTTCTACCAGAACGGTACACTTGGGCATTAACTGAAATGATAACATGTGAGCTTAACAATTTTGTATCGGAGAAATGCTTCTTTGGATTTGAAAGAGCAGCTTATGTGAGAATTCCCTGTGATGCAGCTCGAATTAAGGGCTCTGTGTTTCCACGCCGAGAATTGTCCTGTTTAAGGGAATATTGAATTTGCTCTGGGCTGAATTTCTTCACCATACTCTTTTTAATTAATCCACTTAAGCGTTTAATATTTGTGCTGAAACTTGATTTTGTTGAGCTTGATGTTTGATTTCGTGTTACTGATCCATAACGCGGATGAGCTCTTTCTTGCTCTGAAGAAATGCAAAGTAAAATTCAGGTTAATGATTGAAAACGGTTACTGTGTGCGTGCAGCAGTGTGCTCTCAATGTTTACAGGAACTGTACAAATATGTTAAACTAGTCAAGTAGTTTTCAACTAGAAGTAATTTACTAGTCCAAAGAAGCAAGAAAATGCAAAGTCAAACTGAACTGACGGTCTGTCGCTTGCTTCTCTCGCACGGTGCCAGGACGAGTGCTGGAGGGGGGGCTCAGCCGGGGCCGCTGCCGCCGGCCGGGCCTGGGCTCGGGGTGCTGCCGGTTAACGGAAACGCTCTTTTGTTTTTCACCCCAAATGTCGTGTTGCAGCTCGATCTCAGCTGGGAGAGGACTCTGCTTCCAGAATTCTTCCCTTTTCTTTAGAGAGCGGAGCCCCTTTCTGAGGAGGCGCCTTGTGGCGGTTCCGTGGCGGGCGCTGTGGCGCGGGCTGGCTCCGAGCTGGGCGAGCCGTTGGCTTTGGGAGGAGCAGCAGCGAGGGGCAGAGCCTGGGCAGCGCCCGCAGCCTCTGGAGCTGCCCCGCGGCCGCGCAGGGGCCTTGGGAGGCTGAGTTGGGCTTGGCTGAGAGAACGGCCGCTCGCAGAAATACGTGCGAGACTCTTTCCTAGAGAAGCCTGGCACTAACTTTTATAGAATACTGGATTTAACTTCTTACTGCAGGAACAAAAATTGCAATGAATCCATTGCATGAAGCGATTACTTTGAACGCTGACATCTTTGTCTTCCTCCCGAGGGCTGTCCTGGGCCCGGCGCCCGGGAGCTTCGCTTCCCGCGGTTGCGATAGTGCAGTGGCGCCGCGGCCCCGCGGTGGGTTTGTCAGAACTCTTGACAATCTGCTTTCGTAGAGGGAAGATTTAAGGGCTTAAATTCTAGTACTGCAGAATAAGGAAAGTATTTTGTAACTCGCTCAAAAGTCAGCTTTTAAAATGAGCCGATGTCAAGTAATATTTCCAAAAATAGACTCTACAACATTTATTCAAACTTCCTTCGCACCAGTGTAACGTGATGGACTCACCCGGATTGCACTGCGAGCAAGTTAAGGTCCTTGCATCTTTCAGACTCTGAAATGGTAATTCTGGGGAACTGAAATACTGGTCTATGCATATTGATACTTCTCCAGTTCTCACGGCACTTGTGAATCAGAGTTTACAGGACTCGTTTTAGTGTGGCATTTGGGATTCATCATGTCTTGTCCTGTGTGTATTGATATTACTGTACAGTTTGGACTCTTCTCAGTCTTTTATCGCCATGCAGAGACACGTCCCGCATTTGTCAGTGGTTTTTATTATTATTTCCCCCTCCCGCAGTGAAGTACGACAGGCTTCCTTCCCTCCAACTTCGAATGAGACCATTCCTCGGAGGACAGGAGGGGAATGGCTTTTCTTCCGAGAGAATGTATACAGCAGATATTTATAAAACTGTACATGAATGCATGATTTAATGTAGTTAAATATTAATATGGTGAGTGCCAAGACTTTTCTAAGGAGCGTGTTACGTGACTCGAAGCGAAGGCGAACACGTGGGTTCCCTTCGGCAGAGCGCTGGGCTCGGGGCAGCGGCCGGGGGACGGTGGCTTTGGAACCTCCGTCGTGTCCTGGCGCGGCTTGGAGACACGGGGCTCTTGTTTCCTTCAGAAAACTCCGCTTAGCTGTGCGTTGCTTGAACCGTTGCCTTTCACACGTGGTGGTTACGGAGCGTTATCCGCGGGTCGTGTTCGGCGCGTGGCCGCGGGGATCCTCGGTGCCGTTTGTGCGGCCGCTGCGCAGCCCCCGGCTCCCCTCGGCGCCGGAGCTGCCCAGAGGTAACGAACGGGGGGCTCGGAGCGGGGTCGGGGCTCCGCGTCCCCTGGGCGGTGGGGAGCTCCCGGGGGTGAGGAGGCGGCTGCTGGGGGTGACGCCCTGGAGCACCAGCCCAGTGGCTGCGGGCGCTCGTCCCGTCGCTGTCACCACAGGAACTCGGCACGCGGAGGAAGCCGATGGGAGAGCCCTTCCTTTTGACCAAGTCAGCCTTTGTCAGTACTGAAAGGTTTTTCTGGCATAACAGCAGGAGCCTTAATGCTTTACCCTGAAACGTGCCCCCAGACGGGCCCGTGAGCAGAACCCCCCGTGCGGCCCCGTCACCGGCCTCGGCTGCGCGTCTGCCCCGCGGCTCCTGCCCGGGCTCTCCGGAGGGGAACGGCCGGTGCTGTGAGAAAGTGCCCAGGGCGGGCAGAGCCAGAGCGGCTCGGCGCGTGAGGGAGGGATCTCGCAGCGGCCGCAGTCGCTGTGGGGCCGCTCGGTGCCCGGTGGAGCTGCTGTCGGTTTCCTTGGTGAGCTGTGAGCTGCGGGGGGAGCGGGGGCAGCGCGGCTCTCGCAGGCCGAGCGTGGGGAGGGGGGCTCCGCGTCGTGGCTCGTGGCACTCACAGGGAGATGAGGAGTCGCGGGGCTGTCGCGCTTTCCCTCTGGTGTTCTTTTGCCGGATGATACTTGTGGTGTCTGAGCTGCTGTTGGGATAGTTTCAAACAGTGACGTGCAGTTGCATTTGAATGAAAACAGAAGCAGTTTCATGCTTTAAAAATGAGAACAGGCATCGGTAACGATGGTGTGGGGAGATCCTTGCGTGTACGATGGTCTGACCTCCCGACCACGCCGCCTCATGCGGATTTGCTTTACAAATCTGATGCTGTGTGAGCTTCAGCTTCTGCGGGGGGTGCTGAGAGTCCTTCCCAGGGGCGCTGAACCTGGACTTGGAATCAGCTGTAGAGCCCGTTAAGGTGCCTCTGGCTGCCCCCTTTGACAGGCTCTTGGGTGCTTTGGCTACGCAGGGAAGCGCCCGGTTCCGCTTGGGAGCGTTGCTGACAGCTGGGTCCTCAGTGCTAAAGGCGTCTGACTGTTTTGTAAATACGTTGATGCAAATTGGGAAAAAAAAGGAGGAAAAAAGTGTTTAGGGACAACCGTTGTTACTATCCCTGGGATCTTGCAAGTCCCTCAGCTCTCTGTACCCGGCGGGGGTGCAGAGGACAAGCTGCTGTGCTGTTGTTTCGTTCCCGATAGGGGAACCGGAGCGTGGCGCTGGCCGAGCCCCGCAGCCGCTCGCGGGACCAGGCTCTTCCCGAACGACTTCCTCAGTTTCAGTAATAACTAAAGATACTCACTTATCTTCAAGTGGATGGTTTTCATCCCGTTTAAATTTGTGCCTTGTACCCCCTCCCCTTGCCTAGGGCAGAGGGACAGCTGGCCGTGCACCCCCTGGCTTTCCCGGGCCCTTCTGTGCCCTTCGGCAGGTGCTGGGCAGCGCTTTGGCCCTTCCCCGCGCCCGCAGGGTCAGGGACGGGCTCGTCCCTCCCTCGAGCAGCGCCCGGGGGTCTCTGCTCTGGCACGGGGGGTGTGAGCGGGGCCCGGAGGCACCAGCTGGGACCCGGGGGGTGCTGAGCCGGCAGGAGCGGGCCGGCCCCCCCCTCCGACCCCCCCCGCCCCCCGCGCCGCAGGAGGGGATCGCGTGAAGCAACGGTGGAGGGGTTGAGTGCGAAAGAGCAGCCCCAGCACCCTCGTGGCGTGTGTCAGCTTTGTGGTAACGACGTTAAGGCGCAGTCAGGACAAAACCAGACGCTGATGTGAAGCCAACTCGGAGAGGACGCCAGCGCCCGTGCTGAGTATTTATCTGAACCGAAATTCTGAATGTTTACCTCAGTGTAAATACCTTCTCGTCCCCTCTCTCGTGGGAGGGAGTATTGCATGGAGCAATCGCTGTCCCCATCGCTTTGCCAAACCCGCCGTCCTCTCCAAGACGGGCTTCACACGGTGTGACACTGTCCCTCCCCGGACCCTGAAACCTTTCTAGGATGTGAATGGTAAAAATGTGAATATTTGTTGTTTACTTCATTAGGCATAATTCATAATGATGTGTTTATATGAAGAATATCACAGACTGAAGCAAAACCATATGCAATTGGTTTACTTTATTATAAACTGTATATGATGTACAAACTAATAAAAACTTAAATGACGACAGTCTCACTGTTGTTCTTGAACAGGCAAAGAAACACGATGTTTCGGTGCCGGGCGGGAGCTGGAGTTCCCGGGGCGGGGGGGGTCGGGGCGCTCCCCCAGCAGCGGCCCTGGGCCCGCGCTGCTAAACGCGGTTTTAAAGCTCTGAGGGAACAAAGGAGAGGCCCAGGCTGAGCGTCAGGCACTCGCCTTCTGCAGAACCAGCCGGGGTTCCTCTGGGGAGGGGAAGGGGGGATTACAGGGCTGTATATATATAAATAATTCTTTTACGTTCTAACAAGAATTTATCATCCATCGTTTTGGAACAGCAGGAGTGTTTGGCTCTGGGTGAACTGGCCGAGCGCTCCCCAGAGCAGCCCCAGAGCCGCCCCCCACAGCTCCCTGACAGACGCAGCACGCGCTGGTCGAGCAGAGTCAGTATTTACATGGATTAACAGGGGATTAATTTCGCTGTGAGTTCACAAAGGCTGAGCCAGAGCAGGAGTTTCAGGTGGTCCTGACCAGGAGCCGTTAGTTGAGCTCTGTGTTAGGGTGAAGCAGCGCCCAGTCCCCGGCCGCAGAGGCTCGGGCCGGGGCTCAGTGAAGCTCTGGCCAACAGGAGCTCGGTCGTTAGCGCTAGTCCCAGCCAAGGGTTTAGGTTTGAGCAGACGCGAGTTAGGCGGTTACGATACCTCCACTTAGGTCCTAAATTACAGTGTTACTGCCACCCTAACTTAACATTCAAGTGCATTAGAGAAAAGTAGTAAAATCTTGCATGAAGTGCAGTTCTGTACTTCAGACACGATTTTAGTTTCTATAAAATAAGATGGAAAAGACGTTAGTTCATCTCTTCCACTCCCTGCCACGGCAGGATTGTTCCCTACAGGCCAAGGCCCCTGGACAGGGCTTGGCCCAGCCCCCCCCGACACGTGGCTGGAGCCGAATCCCCCTCCTGGGACTTTGCTCGTCGCCTTTAAGTCCGCGGCCGCTGTCAGAGCCCGTCCGGCGCCAGCGGGGCCCGTCCCCCGCCCAGGGGACACGGGAGCGGGGCTGGGGACCCCCCTGCGCTCTGCGGGGTCCCGCTGACGGCTGAGCTACCGCAACCTGCCCCGCCAGGGCGGGGGGGCCACGAGCGGGTCCCGCGGGTCTGAGCCAGCGGCTGATCCCAGCCCCCGGCTGCGGGAGTCGGGCAGCGGCGTCACACACGTCCCGTGGCCTCGGGGCGGCTCCGTCCAGGCTTTGCTCTGCCACCGCTCCTACGACAGGGAAAGCTCTAACGATTGTGGTTCATGGGGAAGCTCTACAAGGCCAGAGTTGATCTTCCTCTGAGGAAGAAAACAAGCAGAATGCCACAGCTGGTTCTTCCAAAGCGTCATTAAAATACACTCAGCAGCACTTCAGTTACTGGCACCAGTTAGGGGACAGTTTTCCCTTGTCAGTCAGGAGTTGCTTGTTTTCTTCCTTGTTCGAGGCCAATAAACTCTCTCCCCAGAGGGGCTGGCGAAAGGGCTGACTTTAGTAAGGTAGAATTATTTCTCTTTACACTTTTAAAGGTTACAGGAGTTACTTGCCTTTTAAAAACAACCCAGCCAGCTGCCCTGCCCCTGCCCCTAGATGATGGTGCAGGAACTGAAGGCAGAGCCCCGTTTGTTGGTGCTCTGTGTTGGCACAAGTTTTCCTTTTCCATAGTAACCCGAGAATATTGCCTTCACATCGATCTTTTTAGAAAGGGTGAGCATCCACATACCATTACCAAAATACAGCAGTTTCCCTCCTCCAATTTCCCCCACTTCTTCCCCTTTGTTCCCTGCCTTTTCCAGTTTCACGAACTCCAGCAGATCCAGCCCGGTCTGGACGGCTTCGACGCTGTTGGCGCAGCCGAGGGTGACGTGAGCCCGGCTGCCCCGCGGGAGGCTGTCGCTGGGCAGGATCTTATCGGCGTCCCCAGGCCACAGCAGCAGCTGCTGTTCGCTCAGCTCTACGCGAGCCCCGACAGTTTTTGTGGTGATGAAGAGAGCAGAGATGGACAAGGTGAAGCCTTTGCCGTAGGAAGCCTTCACCGCCTGCGAGGGGGGAGGACAGAGCTTTAGCCACGGGGCTCGGCCGCTCCTGCTCTGGCACATCTGAGGCGCCAGGTGCGACTGAAGTTCCTGCTCCGTGAATCCGGAGCTGGTTACATCTTTCCTTCACAAATTGTAATATTTAACTGGGGCTTAGCTGTTTTGAAATAATTTAGCTGGCAGTGTAAATACCTTAAATTCATCATCGTTCAGATCAGGCTATGGGAGATGATGCTGCAAGTGGGGGCTGGGGGGGGCAGGGGTATTTTGTTTGGAAAACAACAGGAAATAGTCACCATCTGCCCCACAATTACAACTTTTCCACTGCACAGGCCACGTGGACAGATGTATCCACGGTCCCCAGTCGCCCTCTCGGCTCCAGCGAAGCCGCGTGTGTGTCCCCCCGGGGGGCTCATGGATCCCCTGGGGGGTCGGGACAGGACAGGGGTCACGGGAGGCCCATACTCACTTCTTGCTGTGCGTATTCCTCGGCTCCAGCTGCTTTTCCAAAGTCGGTGTATTTTGTGGTGCAGTGTAAGACCCCGGGCGGCCTCTTCACGAAGTAGCTGGTGAGATCTATTTTTATTTTGGGGTCTTCAATAGCGGAAGCAACTGCAAATACAAGTAAACTATATTAGTATCAAAACGTGATCCCCTCATCTCACCCCACGAGCCCAAGTCCCGTCTCACTTTCTTCCCCAACCTGTCCTTCGTGTTTCATCTTTTTTAACTGCTGAAAAGGACTTGATGGGTGGGTAAAACTCCTCCCTCCCCCCAGACTAACAGGGGATGTAACGAGAAAACAGAAGCTTCTCTGTAGCATCATGGCTCGTCTTAACCTTGACACTGCACGGATCCCCTCAGGGACGAGTCTCCCCCTTTTGTCCCCGGCTCTCGGCAGCGCCCAGGGGATGCTGAGCCCCCCGGCACAACGCTGCTGCCGGCCCAAGCCGCTCCTACAGCGCCAGAGCTGAACAGGCTCCTTAGCAAAAACCGTTTCATTTATTTTTAATTACAACAGCAACTCTGTCAGCTATGGGGAACAGATCAGTAGCTTTCAACAGTTTTTCTCCTTGCTAACCTTAACTAGAAATTCACTTTAGAAGCTGACTGAACTCGCTCCATTCGCTGACTGATAACATTTCACCCACAGATGGTAAGATACTTCTATACATACAGTATTTACTCTCCTTTTTGAAGGCTTTGAGACTTCCAAGCTCATCTAAGAAGGCCTGGCCAGCCTTCCTCAGGATCTCTGAACTTCTTTTGCTCAAAAACCACCCAAAATACATGGGTAGGAATTCCTTCTCCAAGCTCGGCTTCATCTTCTTCAGCTCTTCCACCGACAGTTTCCACTGGTTCTTTTCCTTCAGCTGCAAGCAATCCAGCCGCCACTGGGTTTTGGGCTCAGCAAAGATGACTTTGTACCGGTATTTGTCAGCAATATCAAAGAGTTGGTCCAGTCGTTCCCTCTCATGGTGAGTGTCATCCAAAACGATAACGCTGATGTCTCGTTTGCAATAGTCAACTAAATCCTCATCCACCTTTGAATACTCTTCAGGAACAGTGCTTCTTATTAAAGGAGTAATTTTATAGCTATCAACCGAGATGACCTTGCAGGCATCTTTGTACCTATCCTGAATAGCCTGGGCGAGAGTGGACTTCCCACTGCCCGGCAGGCCTCTTAAAATAAAAAAGGTTTTAGATTCTTTGACTGTGGAGATGGTATCTTCATCGTCAAGGAAAGGGAACTGCAAACTTTCGGGTCTTTCTTTCGTGGATTGAGCAGACATTTTTTTAAATATTTTGGGCAGGAACGTGTGACTCTTCTTTGAGAAGCCTCTGTTCTGAAATGCAAGGAGGAAATATTTTGCAGGCTACCAACCCCCGGAGCCTGCCCGTCCCCGGAGCGCGAGCACGCGCCTTTGCTGGGGGGTGCGGGGAGCACCTCTGCCCCCGTGTCCCCCACCTTGGCTGAAACCACCCCAGCAGGTGCCACAGGGGGACCCGCGCCCCGTCCCACCCCCGGCCCCGGGCCTGACCCGAGGAGCCGCAGGTGCAGCTCCGCTCCCCGCTGCGGCCGGACCGAGAAGGGGAAGTTTTCCCCATGACGTGGCAGCAGCCGCGGTCTCAGGGGCACCACGAGCTGCCGAAGCTGCAGCCCGGGCAGAGCCCTTCGAGGGCCCAATGTATTTCTGGACACCGAAAGAATCACTTGTGGCTACTCGGCGGCGCGGCCGCGGCGCGTGGCGGGGGCTCCACCGGGAAAGCGGAGTCCCGGCAGGTCGGGGCGGCGGCTGCAACCCCGTGGCTGCGGGGAGGGCGCCGGGGCTGCGGGAGCTCGGGGACCCCCGGCCCCGCAGCAAAGGCTGTTCCCGAGCGGAGCCCCCGGGACCTGCCACTTCCCCATCAGCGCCGCGAGCGCTCGGGGGCGGTTTGGGCTCCTCTCGGGATGAAGCGCAAGTGCAAACGGTTCCGGTAACCTCGGCCCCCCCCGCAGCTGAACCCGAAAGCGAAACCAGCCCCGACGGCCGCGCTCGGCAGCGGCGAGTGAGCCGGGAGGGGGGGGCGGCGCTGGGCCAGGCTACCCCCGGGAACTGGAGTCCCGAGCGGTTCCCAGCAGGGCCTGGGAAACGGGACTGGGAGACGCGGGGTTTCTCCACCTCTGCGGGTTCTCGGTAGCCTCAGCGGGGCGGCCGCTGGCCCTCGGGTCAGTGCGTGACCCTCCACCCCCCCAGCCCGGCCGTGACCAGCCCCGGTGACCAGCGGCCGCGGGCGATGCTGGAGGAGGTTTTGCCGGGGGGATGTTTGCCCACGTGTGAGAAACGAGCCCAGGGCGAGGCTGTTGCTCAGAAAACACCGATTTCAGGGGATTCACTTTTCTGCCCCTTATTGGGGAACGCGGAGGCGGGTTTGGGTCCCAAAGCACCCCGGGGCGGTGCCCCCCAGCCCCGCGCCCGCTCCCGAACCCGGCCGGGCCCCCGAGCAGAGCAGGGACCCCGGGCCCCCCCGGGAGGGAGCGGACGGGGCGCAGCCCCTCGGGGCCGAGGGCAGGGTCGCGCAGGGTCCCGCAGGCAGCTGCCGGCGATGGCGGTGACTGCGGCCGCTTGTCCAACGCCGAACAAAGGAACAATGTCCGCCCCCCCCCGCATTGTTCGCGCCCAGCCCGGAGGACAATGGCCGCGCTCACGGCGGGGGCCCGGACAATGGCCCCGCACAGCCCCGCCACCCCCCCGGCCCGGCCCCACAAAGCCCCCGCTTGTCTGCGCGCCCCGGGGCCCCCAGGGACGGGGACTCGCGCGGAGGGAGCGAGTGCTCCAGGCACCGGGCGGGGGGGTCGTGCCCAGGGCGGCCCGGGACCCCCCCGGGCGGAGCCGCTGCACCGCGGGGACCCCGGGACTGCGCCCCCCGACCCGGGCACCCCCCCGCGCCCAGCACCCCCGTGTCGGGCCACGCCGGAGCTTCCTCCCCCCCACCCGGGAAACGAAACCCAGCGCCGGGGGGGCCCGGCCCCGCTTACCATGGTGAGGGAGCGGCGCGGGGAAGCGGCTCTGGGGCGGGCACGGCCGCGGCCCCTTTCATAGCGCCGGGGCCCCCCCGCCACCGCCGTCCCCCCCCGTGACCGCGCNGGGGGGGGGGGGCGGCGCTTTCCCGCGGCTTCGCCCCACGCGTGGGCGCGGGGGGGCGCAGGGAGGGTCGGGGCCGGTCGCAGGGCTGAGCTCGTGTTTGCAGCGACCCGCGCAGCGCCGAGCGCGGGGGGGCGGCGGCCCCGCGGCTCTCAGGGGCTCCCGTCGGGTCGGGGCCTTCCCCGCCGCTCCCGCTCGCCGCTTCCTCCGTCCTTTCCTCCTGCACCTGCCCCTTCCTTGGCCTTTCCAGCTGCTGCTTCGCAGTTCCCGGCACCTTCTTTTTGCTTCGCCTCTTCCCGCCCCCCCGGGCCGTTCCCCGCCCGCTCGCTCCGCTGCTCCCGGTTGTCTCTGGGGGTCCCGCCGCTGAACCCAGCGTCTGGGAGGGAAAAAACAACAGTAAAGCAAGTCCTGGCACTGAGAAATCGGGGAGGGGGGGCAAGAAAAGAGACCCCCGGCCTGTGCCCCGCAGCTGGAAGCTCGGCCCGGGCCCGGGGCGCAGGAGAGGCCCGGGAGGGGCAGCGGGCCCGGGGCCGCTGGGGCGGTGCTGCCCCCTCCTGCCCGCGCCGGTCGCACTCGGGGCGCCGCGGGCCTCAGTCACGGCGCTTTTAGAGCCGCGTTTTGCTCCTGAGCGAGTCCCGGGCCGCCGCGGGGCTGCCGGGGCACCGGGGCCGCTGCCAGCGCCGCGAGAAGCGGAGCGGAGGGTCTGGCGGGGAGGGCAAAGCCGGCTCCTTCGCCGGAGTCACCAACGGGTTTGGGCTGAAGGGACCCCAAAGCCCCCCCACCCCCCGCCTTCCACTAGCCCAGGTTGCCCAAAGCCCCCTCCAACACCGACATCACCTGTTTTGGTTTATACCAGCTCAAGGTTAAACCTTCACTACCAAGAACCAGAAGCTACAAATCATGACTTGGCTCCAGTGTCACGTCGGCGTTAGCTCCTCGCCTGTCCCAGCCCCCAGGATGCAACGTGGGCCAGAAATGCGGGTGCCCGTCACCTGGGAACGGGGGGGTGCTTTGTTCCCACGCCTCCGTCTGTGCTCCAGAGAAGGGAAACGGAGAATTTTTACATTTATGGGGTGCCGAGGTCTAACTGACACTTACCTTTAACAGAGGAAACTCTCGCTGCTTCTCTTCTCTTGTCCAGCTCCTCGATGAAGCTTTTACTCACGTCATCTAAGGCCTGAAAGCGACACGGCTTATTAACAAAAGCTCTAGAAATGCAGTTACATACTTGAGTTTTTCCTGTTTTCTTTTGATCTCTACTACCGTTCCCTGGTCCCTTCTTACCACAAGACTCTGTGACAGTGTGCTTTGCTCCTCCCTGCGGTGATTCCTACCGGCCTCAGCCCTCACCAGGTGTCCCCTCCCCTGAAGATCCCCCCCTCTCACACTACCCTTTTTCTGCCCGAGCTCTGGATGCCCATGAGGGATCTGGTGTAGGTGCCTGTGCTGGAACTGGTGCCTGGGCTCAGGCGGATCCCCCAACCCGCTGCCGGGTCAGTGGGGGTTGGCAACGGCGGCCGCTTCCCCGCGGGTCCCTGGCCGTGCCCACACGCTCTTCCACGGTCTGATGCAAAGTGGCTCCTCTGGGAGCTTTCAGAGAGGGCAGGAAAGGGTGAGCTGTGATCAGCCACTCTCCGTGGGAAATCCTTGCCCCAGGGAGGTCAGAAGAACATCTTCCCTCGACCTGAGCAGGGCCAGGGCTTCATCCTTTTATACGTTGGACTGGTTCATAAACTGGGGTTAAGTTTTCTGAGCCAGGAGGTTTCAAAACTTCCAATATGTAAACTGCTTCAGAGGCTGCGTTTTCCCCCTCTTAACACACCAGCCGTGCAGTGATGGTTTCTCAGTTCACCAGACAATAGTTAGAGCCAACTTAGAGCCGCGGCCCCAAGCCTCCCACTTACAGCAATGACAGCCCTTTGGGCAGCCTCATCGTGAACAAGCTTTGCCTTCTCCAGTGCTTTTTCAAAGTTTATGATCGCAGACCAGTAATCCTTCAACTTTACTGTAACAGACAAATGAAAACATCTATTTTAAGCCAAGATCAAGAGAACAATAGTTAATCGAGCAAGCCTCTGATGAGGGGTGTCTGTCTGAACAGTTACTTTGGCCGTTGAATCAGAGAGATGCTTTCACAAGGTGCTGAAGGGACAGGCCGTCACCATCCCTAGAGCAAAACTTGTGCTAACGCCCGTACCTTGTGCTTGTGCCACCAGGACAGTAGCATGGAGTTGCCACTCGACATCTCCCTCTTCATCTGACGCCTGCAGGGACTTCTGGCCGTAATTCTGGGCCGCTTCAGCGTTATCCAGCTCCAGGTAACATCGGCCGATTTCATGGAACAGCCAGGTCTTCTCCAGGCTGCATTTTGCCATTGGAATCTTCTCCTCCCAACTTGGAGCAGAGAGTAAGAAAGACATTTAGCAGCTCTCACCAGGCACAGTTATAATTTCAACCAGTGATTCTATAAACAAAGGGTTCCAGGTACTGTTGTATGAAAAATCTCCCAGCCCCCCCTTGCTGCCAGTATGAGTAAACAAACTGAAAAGGCATCATCTAGGTAATTCAAAGCAGCCTTATGCCTTTTCTGTTGCTAATTTTACATACGTGTCAATGGCTTGCTGGAATTTGCCGATTCTGGCATAAATTCTGCCAATGTTATCGAGGGCTCTGGACACGGCGTCTGGCAGGTCGCTGTGATGGAAAGAAAAAGAAATTGTAGTAGCTGACTGTCGGAAGAGAACGGAAGATTGGCGAGGAGAATTGTAAACACACTCGGGTGACTCGCAGCTGGGGTGTCGGAACACACGTTTGTCACAGTAATTGTTTAGTTTTTGTGCCTGACAGGTAGAACATCTGCGTTTAGGTGAGAGGGGCCTGGGATAGACTCCGAGGCACCTATCGGACACGCCTGAGGTTCCTGCCCTGCTGTGGGAAAGGTCAAAGCACAGTAGAAAACAATGCCTGCAAAAATCCCTGATACACGGTGGAAGCAGCAGGTTCAAGATCTTTTTCTCATGTTTCCTTTGGTGCTCAGCATAACTTCAGTAAAGTGGTGAGAAGCAGAGCTAAAGGACCAACATCAGACTGAAAGTCATAAAATCAAGGTGGATTTTTAATTTTATCAGCAGCTGTTGCAGCCAACACCCTGTAAGACACAGGGGAAGTGGTTTAGTTTTGTCTTTGGGTGTGTTTTTGTTCTGGCACAAATCTGGCAGCCCTTGTAAGTCGTTCTGCTTTGCTTTGCCTCGGTTTCCCTTTGTTGCCCTGTGGGACGTGCCCTGCCAGCTCCCGGGTCCCCAGCGCTGACAGATTTCTGTCCCAGAGGAGAGGGAAGACCCAGACGGGTCCGTGCCTGCCCGGTGTCTCCAGGCTCCCCCCGCTCCGAATGAGCCTTCGCCCCATGCTGGAGGCAGCTTCTGTAATAACGTAGCCTGTGGACTTTAAATTTTTTCCTTAATTAGTCCTGGTTCCCACCTTCGGAAGTGGCCTGCTTTGACTACCCTTACCTTACAAATGAAAAAAACTGATGAAAGGAGGATAAACGCCTTGCCGGGGGCGCTGCGAGGCATTAGCGTGTCTCCTCTTGCCCTGCTGAGCTCCAGCCACGAGAGGGCAAAGCCCCCCCAGCCACCGCCGCCCCCCAGCCGCAGCTCCACACCGCTTTAGAGGACTGAAATGATGTATCGCGTTCCTGCCTCTCTACTGCTAATTCTTAACTTTATTTGGGAAAACTGGGGAGTGGAGATCGCCAGGAGAGAGGCAGAAATTTCTTAAACCAGTATGAATTTAAAAAAGGGATTTGTGAAAGTGATAAACAGTCAGTTTCACTTTAAAAGCCCTGTGCAGTACTGGCAAAAGTAAAACCGAGATAACTTCAGTTCAAGCAACTGTTCAGTGTTTTCTCCTCTGCTCTGCAAAACTCTTACTAAATCTTAAGACTGCACTTTGCTCCATTCTGTTTTAGCTGAAAGAGCTGCAGAATGTGTCCCGTATGGGCAGGTAATTGTACCTCTTAGATAAATATTTCAAGTCTGCTATCACAGTTTGAATGCAAATGATTTTAAGACAAAATGTAGCAGAAAACTGGTGTAATTTAGAGCCCGGCCTCCCAGAGAAAGAAGTGTGTACTAGAGGCTAAAGTGCTGAGACTGGGACTTGTGTTCTCTTTTCCTTTGCTTCATCTGAGACTTAGATGTGCCACGTGGTCTAGGTCCTTTAAAAATCTGCTTCAGGCTCCTTATTTTTGAAACAGTGAAGATAAGAAGCCACTAGAGACCACGATACCTGGGCAGAGTCTGAATGTGTTGCCCCGTTAAACCTCCAGATGAGAATTACAACATTACCTGACACTAAAAGCCCTTGCAGAGGTACTTTCCTCCTTTCCCCACTCACCTGAACCTCTCAGCACTCACCTCTGCCTGGCAAATTCCAGATCCATCTTATGGCTCTGCAGAGCTGCCTCTGTGCGGCCCATCTCTAACTGAGCATTCCCAATGCAGCTGTGGAGGTTTCCAATCAGTTCACTCTTGTTGGGAACTTCATCCTCGGAGCACCCTTGCACGGTTTTCAGCAGCCGCTCAGCTTTCCTGCAGCTCTCCTCAGGGCAGTCCCCGGCCAGCACTGGTGACAGGGAGGAGAGGTCAGTGCTGGCGGGTGGACGCAGTGACAGCGGGAGGCAAGCCCAGGCGTGGCCGTGTACCCTCAGACAAAGCTGGGGAAAGGCTGGAGCTCCCACCCCTTCAGCATCTCCTACACTCCTCCCTCTAATCTCCAGGAAATCTGCCCCTGCGAGATGGTACTTCTGACCCCCCACCTGGCACTGGAAATCACTTTCATCAGGTAAGTACAGGGAAACCACTTGTAACCCCTCACACCTGCCGAGGAAAAAGGAGAACGATGCTCGTTGTCCAAAGGTTTTGAAAGCTCAGGTATTGCTGCAGGGCAGCCTGGCCTTGGAGATGAGGTTCTAGCTACAGCACTTAGGTTTTTATCTCCTCAATGAGCCCCTGCGCTGCCCTGGTGAGCTCTGTTCATGGCACCCTGGGTGTTTCTGACACCACCTTCACCCGGCTGCTGTAGCTTAAAAGAACTGAATTGCAGTAACAACTAAACTCTTTTCCCTGGGTTGTAAATATGTAGCATAGGAAGAGAGAAGGAGACCAGGGATTAATGACTCCTTCCTTCCAGACCACTGTTCCTCAGCTTCTTCATCTCTCTGCAATGGTATTTTTGAACTATAGAAGTGATTGACTGCAGTGGCCTGCATTCCCTCAGTAAAACCACTGCTGGTTCCCAGACCAGAGGCGTTTGCCAAGCACGCAGCAGGGGCTTTGCCATCTGCGTGGTGTCCTGAAAACCAACCAGCAAGACCTCAAGTACAGAAAAAGCTGAGAAAAAAAATGTGTTGGATTCTGTATCTAAGAAAGCGTTGGGAAAGGTGAAGAATACAAACGCAAATACTTCCCCAAAACTGTCTGCTGGTGTTTGTTACTGCTTGCACTGCTACTGTTGTTCTGGTCTGTTATTACTACAGCAAATAATTACACGTGCCAGTCATCATTTGCTTGCTGCTTCCAGCCAGGACACCTACACAGCTGGATGTCCTCCATGCTCTTCACAATGTATCTGCCAACCTCGGCCGGTTTTCGTGTCTTGTCCCGGATCCACCTTTGCTGCCTGAGCTTGCGCTCTCTCTCACGGGCATAAAGAGGCTTCTGCTGCTGCCAGAATTCCCGGCGAGTGTCCAGGTAGGAGATGCCACTCAAAACCAGGTCCACTACTTTGGTCCCCTGCTTTGTGCTGCTCTCCATCAAATCTGAAAAGATGGCAGAACCCAGGAGAGTATTAATGTGGGTGCTGGATGGAGCTGCAGTTCAGTGGGGGATGGTTGTGAGTGTTTTAGACAGTCCTAGAAATGGAAGCCCTCAGTGCTCCCCAGAACTGATGCGATGGGGAGGGAAGCTACGGCACCGTCTGCGCGGGTCTGGGAGCGGAGCTGGTTCCCAGCCCCTTTAGCTGCCACCCTGTGCTGAGCAGAGCCCAGACGGGGCCGTGCTGGGGCGGCTGTGATGAGGCCCTGGGCAGAAACGCCTGCGTGGGGCGTTGGAAGAGCCTGTGGCAGAGGCTGCAAGGGGGAAACTGCGAGAGCGTTTACATGCCTGGGGACCAGGCAGCCACAGACGTTATTCATGCTAGTAGTGCCATCACCCTGCCAGGAGGCTAAATTCTTAATTACCTCTCTATTACTGGGTACAGAGTTCCCTAGAAGAATTACTAAAGGGGAACCACCTTTCTGCCTAGTTCTAAACTAAGATACTTCTCCAAATCCTTCATCTTGATCTTAACAGCATCCATAACAAACCCACAAATGAGTTACAGTCTTAGGAGCAACACTTTGCACTTCATGCAAGTGTTGGTGGAATTCAACACTAAGACAGAAGTAGTTTGCAGTGATACTGTTTCTGCTTTTGATTTCAACAGCACAGATTGCTTGGACTTGATCTATTGTTTGTTATAAAAGGCTGACATGTAATAGGGAAGGAAATGTGCTTAAAGTTGTGAATACTGGATCTGGCTCCAAAAATACCTGCACCCTCCAGACTCCTGCCCCTCTCACAGCCACTGCCAGCACTACGTGCGAGGTGAGCTCTGACACAGAGAAGGAAGAGTAGTCATAGGGATATGAAGAAGAAAAAAAGAACTTGCTTAACTTGCTTAGAGCATTTAGTTAAATAAAATGGAGAAAGACCTTCATCCTTGAGCAACTTTTCTAGGTAGGCCTTGTCAGCATAAAGCTCTCCAAGAAGCTCTCGCTCTGTTCTTGGGTTCCTCACAGGTTCCTGTTTCTTTGTCCTCTTTTGATCCTTAGTTGGTTTGATCTGGAGTTTCTGATTTGCTTTTTTGCTCTACAGGAAGAAAAAATAAAGGAAGTGGGTGGAGATTAGTGGGGAACACTAGGATTAGCAGAATTTTGTTTACACTCCATATAAGCCAACTTATTTTTTAAAGAAAAGCAAAAATCAGTGTCTCACCCATTGCTTTGGTCATGAGCCACTGCAGCTTTGCTCCCCACTGTGCTCCCTCCCCTCCAAGAACAGGAGAGGGCGTTATAGGAAGAGCGAGAGTTGGTTCTGCCCAGAACCCAGGTATTGTCGGGGGGGTCCTGGCCAGAGCTGTGCCAGGCCGTGCAGGCTGGGGGAAAGGCGGGTCTGGTCCCAGCCAGAGAAACAGAGGCTGTAACAGCCAGGGCTTCTGAAACGTGGGGATTTCTAAAGTTTCACATTCAAAACCCCAACAGTCACAGTGCTCATGTTTAGGCCCCTTTGTACAAATTCTTTTTACCACGGGTACCCGTCGCTCCAGCTGAGAGCAGCAGAGAGCTCCCCAGCACTGACCCAGGGGAGCGTGGCTGGGCGTGGCAGAGGAACGAGGCGCTACCTCAGTGGAGCACCCCGAAATGAAGCAATCAAGGCAGCGTCCGTTATCAAAAATGTGAACCTTAAACATCAGGTGAAACCAAAGTAAACATCGTGGATAAATGAACCCGGGCTCCGACCCCAGCGCCGTTACTGATTAGCCTTTGATGGGGGATCCACAGCGCCGGCAGGACCGGCCCACCTGGCGGAGAAACGTCAGCCTGGGCTTTGGTTCTGGGTGTTGCTCTCCCCTGCCCTTCTGCCTTCTTTAAATTTTGTGTAGCTTGAGCCAGAACGACATCAGGAGCAGGTGTATAAATACTCTCCCAGGGGGTCAGTGTGCTTTCTGTGCTCAGAGGGCACTTCACCAGACCAGCTGTACCCGCACACATGTTGCTACAGAAACTCTCAACCCCCTAATGCCTATTTCAGAAAGTATTGCACCGTAACAGCTCTAGTCAGCTTCTAAAGCAAGAGCTCTGCAGACTGTACCTCCGCCTGCCTGCTTATAAAGCACAGATCCCCTTTATTCTCCAGCTTAACTGAGGATGGACCTGCAAATACAGAGAAAATACTTGTTAGTGTTCAAGAACAGCAGTGCAGAGGCTTTAGAAATTAAAAGGACCGTAAATGTGCCAAGCTGCAGTAATGGAGAAAGCGAGCTAGGTCTGGAAACTCCCTGTTTTTTTAAACAAATGTCACATATGAAAGAGCGTCAAGCTTTTCCGCAGCTGGGACGTGAGGTTAATCTGTGGCACTGGAGGTGCACTGGAATTTTGCAACGGATTTGAGGGAGAGTAAAGCACTGAGATATCTGCAGGATCAGGGCCCGTGCGGGCTGCGCAGCAGGGTGTGCCCCGGCAGGGAGGGGCCGGGCTCCGGGGACCCCCCCCGGAAGCCCCTGAGCCGCCGGGGGTTTCACAGCAGCCCCGGGGGCGACACGACACGCGGGTCCCCGGGCACGAGAGGGGCTGCGAGCCTGGGAGGGGTTGCACGGCCTGTGCGAGAGTGGCTGAGAGAAGAACCAAGGGAGGAGGGAGGAGCTGTCAGTCGGCTGCGAACACCACTGGGTCCTTGGCCCTTCCTGCCTCCTGCAGGGCAACGTTCCGTGATCCAGGCCAGAGATGATGACAGCAGCGCTCTACTGCAACAGTCAACAGTTTCACTGGTCTTGTGCAACACAAACTGGAGGAGAGTCAGGATCTCGGGAAGGCCACTCTCAGGTAGCACAGCAAATCTCATTACAAACTTTGAATATTAGCCTAAAGATCTCAGAACAGATCCTGTACTCAGTAGGGCCGTAAGCAGGTGAGCTGCTTGGTTCTGTATTTAGAACATTTTCACAGTGACTTTGGAAATTTAAGTTAGTGTCATAATTTACCTACATAACCGGTTATTAGACACTGTATATGAACGGGCATTCAGCCAAAAAAAGAACAGGGCTGTGCTCTTTGTGGTGCTCCCTGGTTTCCCCTGAGAGTGGCCGCTGAGCAAAGAGACTCTGTCGTTGCAGCGTCCTTGGGTCACTCACTGAGACAATCTGCCATCAGCCGTCCAGCGGCCAGCTGCTGGCTGTGCTTGTAGGGGCCATGAAACGAAACATCTTACTTCCAATGCAGTTGATAATTGCCTCCTGGGACTTCTCGATACCCAGCCTGAACTTCTGCAGTTCTGGACGTAGTCTGTAGCCTCGATGATAAAACACTAATGCAAATTCAAAATCACCCATGATGTATAATGTCTCGGCTTTTTGGTAAAGGCCCTGAAATGACATTTGGAAAAAAAATAAAAAAGAGAAAAAAAAAGCTTCAGAGATCACACGTCCCTGCTAGGCAGCCGTGAGAGCCCTGTGCTATCGCAATCTGCACACAACCAAATCCAAGCCTGAAACTCTTTCTCAATTGCTGACTAAGCACCTCCACTCCTCTGGAAGCAATAAAAATGTCAAGGGTGTGCGTGGAATTCGCTGTTTCTACACAACACTGTCTCCCAGCCCCTTCAGAGTTTCACAGATAACAGACCGGTCCTCGGCCACCCAGACTCTTGTCACCTCATGCCGTTTACCTTGGAGAACGTTTTGTCGTTTTGGAGAGAAGCTTCAGCATCTTTCAGGGAATTTTCCGTGTCCCCAAGTTTCAGGTAACATTTGGAGCGGGCGACCAGGCAGTGCTTGTCTCCTGCTCTCAGCTTCAGCGCCTGGAAGGCAGCAGACGGGGACACGCCAGCGGTGCTGCCTGTGCAGCACCGATGTGGCCCGGCACGAGTACTCGCTGCAACCTGCCCTGTCCCGACGTGGGTCTGGGCGATGGGTGAGGAGAAACCCACATTTTCACCGACAAACCCCACTGCACCCCCCGCACGGCCCCGCGTGGGCCACCGACATTCAGGCCGTGACCTCCAGGCGCCCTTGGGGCCGCTGCCCCTCAGCCGCCCCCCCCCGGCGGGCCGCCACCTGCTCACCGCGGGGGCCGCGTTCCTCCCTGCGCCCCTCGGCGCTGCCACCTCTGCCCGCCGCCCGCAGGGCCCCGGGGGCCACCGCCACGCACGTCCCGTCGGTCGCCATCTCCGAGGGGCCCCTCCCGCCCCCGGGCCGCCTCGATGCCCGCGGGCCCCTTCCCGCCGCCCGCACCCCCCCGGGCGCGGCCCGGCGCCCTCACGTTGCTGAAGCAGGTCAGGGCCTTGCCGTACTCGCCCCGCCGGCACAGCAGCGTCCCCTCGGCCATGAAGTTGGGGAAGGTGCCGGCCGGCCCCGGGTCCGCCGCTGCCGCCATGGCCGGACCGACGCCGCCGCCGTCGCCTGGCAACCGCTGCCGGGCAACGGCCCGACTTCCGGCGCTTTGCCCCGCCCCGGAGGTGACGTCACGGGCCCGCGCTCGCCGCCGTTTCCCGCGCCCTGGCGGGAGTTTCCCGCGCGGCCGCACGTGGGGGGGGGCGCGATCCTCCGCCCGTTCCTCCGCCGCCTTCCCGGCGGGTCCGCGCAGCCCCGGCGGCGGGGTGGGGCGGCCGGAGGAGCGGTGGAAGTAGGCCAGCGTGGGAGGGGCTGCGCTGCCTGGATGGGCAGGAAAATGCGCGTTTTCTGCCAAAAAAGTGCCGGGTGCTCGCGGTGCCTCGCGTTCGGCCCCGCCTGGCCCGGCCTGTCCGGCCGCGGAGGATCCGGCGCCCCGTGGGGTTTGGTTCTTGCACCCGCGTTTCCAAAGCTCCGCGCTGGAGGCACGGCCAGAAAATCGGGGTGTGGGAGCGCGAGGAGCGTGGTGAAACGGCCTTGGAGAGCGGCGGCGCGAGCAGCCGCGTCGGGCGAGCGGCGGCCTGACAGGTTCCCCGGCCCGGCCGGGGCACGAGCCTGACGCGGGGCTTTGGCCAGGGCAGCCCCCGCCCTCCTCCAGAATACCAATATTCTGTGATTTTGGGTGTTTGCGCACGGAGCCGGTTTCATCACTGCGGTGTCCAAGCCTGGACAAACAGGTGCTGAATGAGATGCTGCTGGCTCGCTGCTGTCAGCGGCCTCAGCCTTGACTTTGTGCCTTGGGTAGGACCCTGCCAAAATTAATGTTTGAAGCAATTTGTTGCTGCCAAGTGACTGGGGGGGGGTGTGGTGTGTCCGTCCTCCTCGGGAAGGCTCCTGCTCGCAGCCTGGAAGATCGAACCCTCCCACGGGGAAGCTCGGCGCTGCTGCCGGGTTCTGGACGCGGCTCAGGGGTGACGGGGCCCGGCCTCGCTCCGGGGCCACTGGGCTGGGGCGGCTGCGCAGCGCGGGGTGTGGGAGGGAGGGAGGGAGACAAACAGCAGCTGAGCCCTGGAGTGGGAGGCAGCGGGACACACCCCTGTCCCCAGGGAGTCAGGCAGAGAGTTTCAGGCAGTTTTAGTTTTTGGTGACTGTTCTCTTGGAGACTTTCCCCGCTGGCCCCGCCGGGTGTGACAGGCTCTCCCCAACGAGGAGGGCAGGAGCAGCGTGTCTGTGTGCTCCAGCCCGGTGACAACGGCATACAGGACACAGCGGCACAGGACACAGCGGCCGCCGGAGCCGCCCGCTCGGTGCGGCCTCGGTCACAGGTTGGAAATAACCAGGGGAGAAGGAAGGTGCGACGGTTGTTCCTGGCAGGCAGAGGAGCCGCGGGGCGGAGGGGGGCTGGAGCGGGGGGCAGGACGGCTCATCCTGCCCGAGGCCTCCCGCCGCCCCGGCAGCGTCTCTCCCCCGGGCTGCTGTGTCTCCGGGCCGGGCACGTTCCGCAGCGCCGGTTGCCGTATCGCTGGGGACGGCGCCAGCGCTGAGGTACCGGCGGTGCTGCCCATGGCCGCTGCCAGCCCGTGAACCGCCCGCGCTCCGGGCGGCGCCGCCGCTCCCCACCGTGGGCACCAGCGGGCGCCTCCCGCCCCCGCGGTTACGACACCCCGCGGGGAGGTTCCTCAGCGAGGCCCCGCGCCGGGGAAGGGGCGCCCGGCTCTGCCCCGGGCCCGGCGGCGG
>ML997731.1:662652-703433 GCA_010365825.1 Otus sunia | reverse complement strand
GCGGTTGTGTCCGCGCTGGGCGAGGCCCCGGCTGCCCGGGACGGTCCCGAGGCCGGGTCTGTTTGCGATGGGCACAGCACAAATATTTAGCGAGGGGCTGGGAGAAAGGGCTCGACTGTGCCAGCAGCAGCTCCAGGCTCCGACTTAGCATG
The DNA here is from genome assembly GCA_010365825.1 of Otus sunia. Lineage (NCBI taxonomy): Eukaryota > Metazoa > Chordata > Aves > Strigiformes > Strigidae > Otus > Otus sunia. Next base: position 703,281 of record ML997731.1, on the reverse strand, counting down.
TTCCTTCCCTTCATCCCTCAGCCAGCGAGCCCTTTGCCAGCAGCTCTGGGCAGACCCTTTTCCAGAATGAAAACCACTCGGTGGGTGCAGGGGAGGCAGCAGCCCCCGCGCTGGGGTCTCGCTCCGTCCTCGCTCGCGCACCCGCGGAGGGTGAACAGCCTCTGTCTCTCCTGTCTCCTGCGAATGGATCCGGCAGCTCCAGGAGCTGCGAAATGGCTGTTTTCCAGCTCTCGTTTGCTACCTGCAAACACCTGCTGTTTATCTTACTGCCTTGGAAAGTCTCTTTCTTCTGTACGGACTTTTTTCTCTCCGTTAAACTACGTTTGTTGTCTGCCATAGCGTCTAAAGACTGAAAACTTACGTGCATCCTGAATATACTGTGTGTAGGTATCTGTGTTGGTTTTGTTTCCTTGGTTGGGTTTGGAGCTCAGGATATCAGCTCTGCTGGCTAATGCTGTTATTCAAACCCGTAGAGTTTTTGGTGTAGGAGCCTCCTGCAGGAGGGTGCAGCCAGCTCCCCCGGGCCGGCACCAGCCCGACACGAAGGGCAGCCGCAGCTGGGACCCCTCCCAGGCACCGCTGTCCACTTGGCAAGTGATGTGGGGAAGGATTTAAGGAATAAACTAGTTAAGGACCTTCCCCAAGGCTGCACAGTAAGGTGTCCTTTAAAGACAGGACTCCACGTACCCCACTTGTGGCCGTGGGCGCTTACCAGGGCGTTTGGAGGCTGCCTGCCCTCTCCGTTAGCGGGGCTCAGCTTGCCTGGCGGGCTGCTGCCCTCCCCGGGTCGCAGGGAGGCTCCTCCGGCACGGGGCACTCGCTGCCCGGGCCAGCACACCTGCTTGCATCACAGCAGGATGGTGCCAGGCGTTTCACAATGCACGGTGCTGAGGGCTCTTGACCCGTGAAGCTGATCAGCTGCTGCGAGGCCTCCTCTCTTGAGCCCTCTCTCCCTCCTCTGATGAAAGCACGCGTGTTTGCCAGGTGGAAGCTGACGTAACTTTTGGTGCTGCTGTGGGCTGAAAATACTGGCTGATCTTGAACTGTGTTAATAAATTACCTGGGATAGAGGGGGAAGGTTGCTTTACAGTGTGGTTTTGTTGACATAATTCTTAGGAGCGAGGGCATGAAATCTCTGCCGGAGAGGGAGTCCTCTCGTCCCAACAAAAGCATCGCTCAGGTACGACTGGAGTATGATCTGGGTCTAAGAAAATCCTGTGTGTGAGTGCTTTGTTCTGTATGAACACAAACTGGTGATGCTCACGGAGTTGTACCTCTGAGATCACAAAGCGTTTACAGAAAAATACACCAAATCAATGTGGGTTTTTTTTCTCCCCTTGCAGAGTAGACTGTATTGCGCTGACTAGTGCCACATCATCTGATCTCTCAGGAGTTGAGGTGGCTTTCCCTGGGTTCTGTTCTCAAGAAAGCCTCTTCTCGTTTCCCCATCTCTTTCCCTTTGGTCTGTATTGTGTTTTCCCTTCAGCTAGTCGCTAGTGTGTTGGGGCAGAGGTTGTGGTTGTGTCACAGCAAACACAGCATGCAGCTCTCATCCTTCTCCAGCTTGCTGCCATCACACTGTTCTTCTCTTGTCAATGCACTCGAGAAACTTTCCCCAAGCATCATTTTTTTTTTGGTTGCGTATTTGACAGGTGATTTGACAGGTTTTGCAGGAGTAAGTGCTTCTGAACCTTTGAAAATATGATGTAATCCATTTCTCTTACTTGCTCTGGACTCGCTAGTGAAGGCTGAAACGCAGCACTGTTTAAATCAGTGGGTGTGGATGATGATAGAAAGGTCTGTGATGAGTTGCAGGGAGGCTGTTTGGTTTAGAGCCCCAGTAAATGAACACAAATCGTTCATGAACATCAGTGACCCTTCCAGAAATGACTTATTCTTATACCAGTAACCCACTTGTCAGACCAAGACTGGGTTCGTGACATCTCTTCAGCAGCATTCTGCCTCTACGTGAGGACCTCGTGCTTCAAAGGCGCGGAGGGTCCTCGTAACGCGGCTGGCTCGGAGCCGAGCCTGCCTTGAGCTTGGGCTTGGACTCGGTGACCTCCCAAGGGCCCTTCTAACCTGAACTGTCCTGTGACCTGTTGCATTTTAACTGAAGAGTTCACAGCGTGTACTGTGGAAGATGCTTTAAAGCGACAGTAGATTGTCTCTCTCTCAGCAGGTTTGGCCCCAGCCAGGGCGTGTTTCCACCCCCCTTCAGAGGAGCGGGCAGGGCAGCTCCGAACAGCTGGACCCGAAGGGCTGTGATGGTGCAGTCGGAGCTCACAGAGTGACCAGCGAGTCATTGCAGGCAGCTAGAGAGGCCTTATAGGTTAGAAACTGCTAATTCTATCTGCCCCTATCCTAAATCTTGTGCAGCAGAGGTTACACATTAAGAGCAAACTGGAAAAGGCATTTTGTGCTGCTGACGTGAATCTACCATTGTGTGTGGTCACTGCAAGATCTGGGGCCTAAAGTCATAAGAAAACTGCAGTTCAGTCCTACCTAATGAATCACGAACAGAGCAGTGTCTGGGAGTCAATCAGTAAAAGAGAACGTTATCCTATAGCTTGTGCTTGGTACAGAGGAAAGGATTCTTTGCCTTCGGTGCACACCCTCTGTTTTTCTTCAGAGGTGCATCCGTTGCTCTCATCAGCACTGACTGGTGCTACAGGTGCTAAGCATGACTGAAGGTAGGATTATCCCTGACCGATGGGAGTCCTGACCTGCCTCATTCTTGGGAAACTGCAGAGATTCTGCTCCTCTGCTTCTGTGGTGACCTGCAGTCCGTGCTCCTGCTCGGTGTTTGCAGAGCAGATGCAGCCAGTTCGGAGTCTGCCCCGATTATGTCTCTCTGATTGATGAGGGACCTGCACGAGCACATACAGCCAGGAATTGCTGATGCCCTATGGATTTTTTTCTTTTCCTGCTGATCTTCTAGCTTAACAATTCAGCAGAGGGAAGCAGTTGTTTTGTGCTGTCTATCCCATGAGAAAGGCAGGGTTGGAGCAGCGGAAAAACTGAGTTAGGGGTGTGATTAAAGACTTGCTAATGATCAGGAAATGTCTCAGTGAACCATGGGCAGATGAGGGCAGAACAGCCTCGTTCCTGCTGTCCTGTTGCCATGACACACAGATTTTGTCATTTTTCATCTACTGCTACAGTAATAATCCTCTAGGTTTTCTCTCTTTACCCCAGTGGTGTTATTGCAGAAATGAGGTGATGAAATGGGGAGAGAAACTAGGGGAGCAGCAGAATGTGGTGGCATGAAGGAGGGGAGTAAAGTTCCTGGGAGATGAGCAGCCTCACAGTACCATGCCCCTGTGTTCTGTGGCCTTCAGGTTTAAGCAATCCCATGTACGTCACTGTTGTTCCCGTTGACTTTTTTTTTTAGGACTGTTTTTAATAAGACCTGAGGGATGTCTTGGGTCCAGTTTCCCGCAATTGCAGACGATTACATCTTGGTCATTGGCATAACCAGCATCAGCTTGATTGTTTGAGTTTGTAAATGTGGGCTGAAGATCTGCAATATTGTTCAGGGGCTCTTTGTCACCCTGGAGAAATGAAAAATACTTACGGCTTTTTTTTTTTTTATTAAGAAATATATTTGCCATTTTCTTTTATCTGCTGCTTCTGCAATGAAATGTGATGCTCTTTCTCTGGGACTGGCCTTTAGCATATTGTAGAGTAGGCAGTGGTGGGTTTCTAAGGGCTTTGAAAGCAAAGGTATTCCAGCTTCCTACCAAGCAAAATAAATAGCTGCAGGTAACTTGGGAGCAGGATTTGCTCTAGGAAATAGCACTGCTTTAAAGCAAAAATCATGGTGGAAAGTTTTCAGCACTACACTACAGATGACTTACTGTGGTGTGTGTGCGCAGCTGTGAAGACAAGGGAGCAGAGTGGTGTTTGTGGGAATTAAATATGTTTCTGCCTGCTTGCAGAATAAGGTTGGGGGTTTTTTTGGTGTGTGGTTTTTTTTCTTACAGCTCTGCCAACTGCTAGCCCAATGTACAACCTCTTCTGTAGCTTTGGAAAGTCTTTCTCTGTAGCTAGCCTGTGCCTGGCTGACCATAGAGTAAAGCCGTAAGCTTTTGGTCAGCGAAGCTGGCAGGTTCTTCCTGGCAGTGCTTTTGACACAAATAGTGCCTCAGAATTAAGAAAAAAGCTGTCTCAGAACGGTACCATGACACTGATCCACAGTTAGCAGAGGACAGATGCAAACCAGTTCTGCAAACCTTGAGATTCTTCTTAGTCCGATGCAGCGAACTCCGGTGGGTTTCCAGCAGAGGAACCGGCCGGTCTCTGGCAGCTTCCTTGCCAATGAAGATTAGGCAGTCAGAGCAACGCTGCTAACCCTTGAATTTTTAATGTGGATTACCACACAGCTTACACTCCTCCAGTTTCGTGGCACACGCAGGGTGAAGATGGGCAGAGAGCTGCAGTCAGCAGTAGGATTTTGGTGTCCGCAGCCGCTGAGCGCACGGGCCCTCCCCAGCCCCCCGGCTGCTCCCGCGGCGCCTGTGCCCCCTCCACCCCCCTCGCTCCTTCCAGTCCCAGTTCCCATCCTTCTAGAAAGCTGTACTGGTTTGACACCAACACGAGATGAACGTTTCTCCAGTGTCGATGTCTGTGCTTCGCCGACAGCCGGAGCGGCAGCCTGCCTGGGGAGGTTGTAACTCCTACAGTGGCTGTGGTTAATCCACTGGGACCCAGAATTTCCCCTTCGCTGACTCTGCTTCCTCCTCCAATACTGCTGCTGTTGTTTGTTCCCCAATAGCTGCATATAAATCCTTGCCTTGAGATAATTACATTAAAAAAGATGGTGTGACAGTGAGATAATTGGGAGCACCCAGTGGAAGGTTCCTTCTAAAGTTACTGCGGAACGGCTGCTTGTAGCTCCAGGACCTGACCCAATTCAGTGGCTCTCAATGTTTTTCTGAGACAACTATTCCCACAGCGTCTCTGAACACATATTTTTTAGAGTGTCTCTTGGAGAGCAGGGGAAGCTAACGTGGCAGCCTGGGCGTGGTGCTTGTGGGTGCTGTGAGGTTAAAGGGGGCACAGGGGGGATGGGGGGGGTTGTACCTGGGTACGGCGCTGCGCAGCGCTGGACAAAACGTACTTGGGCTCCTCTGGCGTGTTCACAAGAGCTCCCCTCTCCTCAGGCTGTGGTGACTTTGGTACTGGGGTAATAAAGACAAAGGGAGGGTTATTTTGAGCAGACAGTATTAGGTGCAAGTGTGTGTGTTGACAAGAGTGGGGTTCGGATTCTAAGAAAGACAGGGTGCTGCAGAAAGGGGCCTGGTGCTCTTTGGAAATGGGGTTAAACTGGAACTGCAATCATGTTGGAGTTTTACATAACAATAATTCTCTGAAAGCAGGAACACTGGTTTTAACATCTTTTGCCCTTTCTGTAGCTTCTCCTTTTCTATTTTAACACTGGAATTAAGTTTGAGAAGATGTTAGCAGCAAATTTGACTGCCAGTTCTTAAGCCTCATTAGCAGCTTTCACTAACAGCACTTTGTCCAACCTGTTCCATTCTGGAGGCACCCAGAGGATGCTGCCTGCCTCCTACTACTTTTTTCTGCAGAATAAATAGTTTGTGTACTGGGGGGGAAACAGACCAAACTGCTTTCTTCCTGCTCTAGGGAAAAAGGTCTTTATTTCTCATGATGGCTAATTATTCCCCAGCATATTCTGTGCTTGCTTATAGGATGAATAACCAGTTGATTACTAACGGTTATTACCCAGAAGGTAGCACAAGAAATAACTGTGGAATTTTTAAACTGTTCCCCTCTGTGGGTCTAAAGTGGGGCATCTGTGTTGTGATGGCGGGGGAAGTCAGTCTTACTGAGCCATTCAAGTGCTTCACTGTCCAGATACTCGGGTGGAATTTGAGCTCTTCCTCTCTGTGTCGGTGCCCTTCTGCTTTGCAGCTCTCCCAGAACCCATCCTAAGTGTGCTTTTGATTTCCTGCCCCTCTGGCTGTGCTGGGGGAACAGTGACATGACCTCCAGTCACTCAGAATGCAGCAGGAGCCACTGCTCAAGCTTCTCTGTCAGCAGTCTGACCCCTCAGAAAAATCAAAATTGCTTGTTGACCTCTTGCTGATCACAAGACTCAGTTCTGATATTTGACACATGCAGACAGGTTCACTGGGATGAAGTATTCTTTTAAATAAATGTTTATTGCAGCTAAAAATAAATGCATCTTTGACACCTGTGACTGCTGCATATCAGAAAGAAAAGTTACAGCCTTGAGATCAGAAATCATTTACTTATGTCAGTTCAGAATACTAAAAGAGAAGAAAGGCATGAAATCAGGATTTTTTTTTTAAATGACTTCTCTCAAAAAAAAACCCTGAAGTGTCTAACCTTAATCTTCGTTGTCTTGAGCATCTTATTCTGTAGGGTGTGAGCCTGCTTCCAAGACATCTCGGTTCTGAAACAAAACAAAAAACAAAAAACACAAGCAACAATATAAATGTGTTCTGCTTTTGGTAATACTGGCAACATTTTCTCTTCCCTTTAGAAGGAGGGATGGGGGGTTGCTAATTTGCCTGCAGTCAGGCTCAGACTGGAAATGTGGCATGCCATAAGCAAACAAGTGGGAGGGAGGGAGGGTTTTCCTCTCCTGTCACCTTGTCGCTCCCTGGTACTGAACTAGAAGAAATGGTGGGTGTGTTATGTAGGTGCCACAGCAGCAAGCTGGGGTGCTGTGGGGTTTGAGACAAGCTGCCCCAGCTGGGTGCTCCCCTAGACGTGGGGTGCTCAGAGCTGGCAGGTTTGGTAAAGGCCCGGTGTGGCTGGGACAAGCTGCAAGGATTACACCTTCCCCTGCAGGCAAGGCTGGACCAAAACACTGTTCAGGGCAGTGGAACGGGGCAGAAGATTTAAGCAACACGAATAGTTCTTGTTTATTAGGTGACTTTTACAGCCCTACTTATAATGGGGAGACAACGCAGCCCCAGCTCTGTATTTGCTTTGGTTTTGCATTGAGGTGGGTGCTTGGGAGTTTTCTGAGAGAACCAGACTCTGTTCCTGACTGCTTTTTTTTCTTTTTCCCCTCTCAGTTCAGACTAGGTAGCCATGTCAGCCAAAGCCATCTCTGAGCAGACGGGGAAGGAGTTCTTGTATAAGTACATCTGCACGTCCTCTGCCATCCAGAACCGTTTCAAGTATGCCCGAGTCACCCCGGCCACCGACTGGGCACGGCTCACCCAGGACCACCCTTGGCTTCTGAGCGAGGTAAGGAGCCTCTGCCCCCCCGGGCTGACTGTGCTCTGGACCTTTCCTGAAGGGCTGGTGGCTGCTGCTGCTCTGCCACGGTCATGTGCAACACTGACAGAGAAACAAGCCTTGCTTCAAGGCTGGTGTATCAGCTTCTAGGGGACCTGAGTGTAAAATTCCTTTAAGGGCTGTGGAACACATGAGCAGAGGTATCTGCAGACAAGAAGCTGTTCATAACCACACAGAAGGTAAATGAGGCTAATTTAGACCAAGCCTGTCTCTTGAGCTGTCAGTCCCTGTTCCCAAGCCCTTACTTCTGTAACATGGGGTGCTTTCTCCACAGCTGGCTTTTATGCTCCGTTAGGACACTGCTTAGGTTTCCTGCGACCAAGCAACATGTCAGGGAAAACTTCATTTTTTGCTTTTTCTACGCAAGCTCTTTTACATCTTTTTGCGTTTCATAGCCATGCACTTTCTGTAGAGAAAACCTATCCAGAGCTCTTTTTATTAGTGGCTGAAGCTGGCCCCTTTCCAGTCATCAATTATATGAAGTCATTGGCTGGTAGAACACGAATGTTTCACAGTCCTCCACTGACTGATGGAAGTCCTGCAGTAAGTAATTAAATGTTCCGTACTCTAGTGCATGAGTGGAACTGCAGGAAGACATCAGCAGTGCTTCTCAAAGGACTTGCAGAAAGCCAGAAGGGAGCAAGGCTGCTCTCTGTCCTTTGAGGCTGAGCTCTGTAGTGCTAGAAAGGGCTGCAGGGTCCAGCAGAAAGACCACAATCGGTGTTCCCAACTGCAACATGTTGTGGTCCGACTCTACACCGTACATTGCTGAGGTTCCAGGACGTACCAGGAGGATGGCACCCATTTCTATTTAAAAAAAATATATTTTTACAAGCTAGAGATAGGTGTACCCATGAGCTTTCCATGGGTATCGTATAAAGAGCCAGTCTCAGCTGACTAAAATGTGGGTGCCCCTGGCCCTGGCCAGTCCTGTCTGCAGAGCGTGTAGTGACCACAGGGGCTTGCTTTATAAGCAGCCAGCTCTCGCAGCTCCTCCTGCTCACAGAGAAATACTCAGCTCATGATGCATCTTACAAAGGCAGTTTGCAAAACTGATGGGATGCTGTATGCTTTTCAACTTTTTTTTTTTAACAGAAAGATAGTACATATAGCCCATCCTAACAGCTGCTGTGAGAGAGTTATCAGAGCTCATCACAAAAAGCCAAACTAAACTGTCACCTCAGTCCCTGATGGATACTCAGTAGAAATATGTACACTGAGTAGAAATAAGGCAGCTCTTCTCAAACTACAGTGTGAAAAAACCTGTAAGCATGTTGTACCAGGAGATGGATTTGCCTAGAGATTAAAGAAATTCTGCAGGGACATTTGCTGTACAGAACTTAGTTAAGTTTTTGTTTCACCATCTGCAGAGAATCACTCCACCAAAATCACTTTCTAATGCTTCTTTCTTTTAATCTCTTGCACAATGTTGTAGCGTTTAGTGGTGAAGCCAGATCAGCTAATAAAGAGACGTGGGAAGCTTGGACTGGTTGGAATTAACCTCACTCTGGATCAGGTGAAGGTTTGGCTCAAACAGCGTCTGGGCCAAGAAACCACGGTGAGTGCCACTTAGCAACAAACCCAGGAGACTCTTGTTCTGCCTTCTCTGCCTGCTTGCACGGCACGGGCTGGGTTATTCCTCTGGGTGATCGTGGTTTAAAATGCGCGTTATGCTGACGCCAGCACGAGTGAGAAACTGTCCCACGTGTGCGGTTCCTGCTGGTGAATAAGCACCGATAAATGACAGGCCGTGACGTTCCCGTCCACTCTCCAGGTCTGTGCAGGGCGTTAGCGGGGAATTGGTACCAGTTTGGAAATCCCTTCCACTTGGGGGTCAGTGGTTGATAGCTCAGATGCTGTGTCTGGTTGGCGCAGCTGCTTCGCTTTCATACCCGCGGCAGATTTAACAAGACAAGTATAAAAGCTGTCATAAAATTGTCCTCTTGCTGCAGCCAGCCGCTGTGTTTTGGCTGATGACTGAGTGTTACTTCAAGTCCTTATTTAAACTCAGTGCTGCCTTGTCATGTTGATTCTCCTGGGAGTGACGCTGCAATGCCAGCGGCACCCCAGCTGCTGCGGTGCGGGAGGGGTGGCGTTCTGCTGCCGCAAGGAAACTGATGCCTCGGCGCTGCTGTGGTGGATTTGCTGCTGGCTCCAGCCTCGGGCCGTGCCGCCGAGCCCCTGAGGCTTGCCCCAAGGCCGTTACCAAAGAGCAGGCAACTGCATCTTGTGAGCTGATGGACACTGAAATCGCTTCTTTAGCATAACACAGGCACCACATCTGAAGGAAGGATGCGTCGAGGACTTGTCACCAGTGACCTGCGCTCCTGAAGGAGCAGCGGGTCTGTCCCACGGCCGGAGTGTCCCTTGAGCAGGAAACTCGGGATGGGTAGCAGGAAAGTGCCTGCACAGGACAGTTCCTGGGGCCTTGCTGTAGCTTCTGTCCCTGTAGAAAGAGGCTGAAGGATTCTCCTGCTCTTCCATGCTCACTGACACCAGTTCCAGGCGAGTGCTGGGCAGAGGCCTTGGCTCCTGCCACTCCCCGTCTCGCTCAGGGGTTCCATCACTTCTGATTTTTTTCAAAGCTCCAAGAAGCAGCTGAAGCCATCGTGTTTTGTGCCACACTGAGCAGCGCTCTGCGCAGGTGCTGTCTCTGGGACAGGAGATGGAAAGCAGCAGCTCTGGTGTAATCTGCCCTGGTAGGAAGGGGGAAGGTGACGGGCTCCTGTAAGCTGTGAAGTTCAAATGTCCTGGAGCGGTAGAGTGGTGTGTCTGGCAGTGACACTGATGCTGTGCTGGAGAGGGAGTTTGGTTCCTCAGGAAACACAGCGGAGAGCGCTTGGGAGGAAGTGATGTTAGAGCAGTGTTGATTTAGTTCTCAAAGCTTGTCTTATACTGTCATAAATGTGGATATTGGACAAGCATTTATTGGTGTTTGTCTTGTTTTCTGCCTACAGATTGCTAATGCTAAGGGAATCCTAAAGAATTTTCTGATTGAACCCTTCGTCCCTCACAAACAGGTTAGTCTACCAAATAAAGCATTAAAAAGTGCTTTTAAATGTCCTTTGACTTGCATGCAGCTTAGATGGATTGGTACAGTGGAGGAAGCAGAAGCCTGGGAGGGGGCTGTTAGGCCGACAGTGTCGGTGCGTGTGGTGCGGGCGCAGCATTGGGAGCTGGTAACAGTCACGTTGTTTGCGGTGACTCTGCTGGGAGGAGGTTACAGAGCACCAGAGAAGGTCCAAGTTGCTGGTCAAGGCAACTCCCTGCTCCTTGAATCCGGTACTCCCGAGTGCAGATAACAAACTGTCGGTGTGTGATGCCTCAGTCTGTGCTGGTGAAACGCTCCCGCCCTGCCACGGTTTGCGGGACGGGTGTAGTTACCCGAGATGAGGCGCTTTCGGCGGGCGCGGGGAAGCACCCCGGTTTGTGCTGCAGTTGTGTAAGACGGGAGCGGTTTTCCCCAGAAATGGGAAGTGTTGTCCCTGGCACGTTTTGCCAGGACGAAGCCCTCTGGGCCCTGCCGCTCCCCCTCCCAGCCCGCGCAGCCTGTGCGGCCCCAGGGAGCGTCTGGGCCGCCCCAGCGCCGCTTCTCCTTGGCAGCGCGGCCGCGTGCTCCGCTGCCCCTTCCCTGGCGCTGCCGCAAGAGCATCTCGGGGGCTTCTCGGGGTGTGACTTGCTCACGTTTGTGCCTGGGCCTGTGCAGGAGGAAGAGTTCTATGTGTGCATATATGCTGCCCGTGAGGGAGACTACGTACTCTTCCACCACGAAGGGGGTGTGGATGTGGGAGATGTTGATGCCAAAGCCCAGAAGTTGCTTGTGGCGGTGGATGAAAAGCTCAATGAATCGGATGTAAAGAAATATCTGCTGCAGCACGCGCCAGCAAATAAAAAGGAGTAAGTACAGATGCCCAGTTCTGGGCACGGCCAGGCACCCAGAAGCTCCTCTGTTTCAGTGCAACATCCCTTCATTCCATTTCACCCTCGAGCTTGCTCTCCTGCCCTTCCTGCTGCTCTCGAGAATATCCCACGCATCCTAAATCCAAGTTCCTTGACCTCCTCGAGCCTCCTGTAAAGCTCTCGGTGTTCGTAGTGCTTCGAGCCTTGACAGAAGCACTTCTCAGTCTGCTGAAGTCTTGACCTCTGAGATGTTGGAGACGTGTACTGAATTTTGATCCTTTGTGCCAGCATAGAAGAGGGTTTTTTTATTTAGTAGAAGTAGTGATAAGCTGTGAATCTGACTGCTAATTCAGAGAGGTACTCGCCTCACTCTGGCCTAGCCCAGGAGGGTGTTCTCTTGCTATTCCTACACTTACTGCCAGTTTATCTGTAGATCTCAAAGCTGCTTCTGCATCTCCTTTAATTAGATGCCTATACCTAGTTATCTTAACATGAGTCATGATTTTTCCAAACATAACATAATCACAGCTGGCATTGTTCAGCACTGAAAGGCTGAAGAAGCCTGTCACTAATATAGTTTATTGCAGTCTCTTCCCCATCCCAGCTAACGAAGCTAAGTTCTGACCAAGATGTGTATCTGACTGAGAGACAATGATGCATTTCTGTCTCTTGGTGAGATTAATCAGACTGAATGTCAATGACAGTTGTGAGCAACTGTGTTCTCAGCAGTTCGGTGGAGGGTAATTAAGATGAGTCATCAAGGTCTGTCCTTCCTTGAGTCATCACAAAGGCTTCTTCCAGAGAAGATGAATGAGAATGAAAGAAATTGATACGGAGTAGATTTGCAGATTGCTGCTAATATAAATGAGTCAGAGCAGGCTGTGCCTTATATCTGGCTGCTCTAATGAACTTGTGTTGAATTTTTTTACAGCATCTTGGCTAGCTTCATCTGTGGCCTGTTCAACCTTTATGAAGATCTGTACTTCACATACCTCGAGATCAATCCATTAGGTAACAGACACTTTGGGGAGCGGGACTTTCTTTTCTAGAATAATGAAATGAGTACTTTATCCTTCTCCGTGTTACGTAGTTTGCAACGATACCAGGTGACATGCGAAAGTACAAAAGTGGCTGTGATGTGCCCTGGGGCTGTTAGCTGGGTGGATCCAAAATGAGGACTGCGTGCAGGTGTTCTCTGCTACTTCATTTCCTGGTGGAAGTGGAGAATTCAGTCTGAACTGAAGAACATAAAAATTGCTCTGTTGGATCAGAACAAAACAGCACCTGAGCCAGGGCCTGGTCCATGACCACGGTCATTAGTTAATTCTTAAGGAAACTCTCAGGGTTTGGTAAACACAATTAAATGACCGATGTGGAGGAAGGGGAACAAAGGTGGCCTAGATTTTGTTATGATCTCTGTATGGCGTCAAATTTTATGAGTAAATCTGTAATACATGTCTCTGTATGAAGCAGAGCTAATTCTGGTATTTTTTCAAATGCAGTGGTGACTAATGGTGGTGTCTACATCCTTGATTTGGCCGCGAAGATTGACGCAACTGCTGACTACATCTGCAAAGTGAAATGGGGGGATGTGGAGTTCCCCCCTCCCTTTGGCAGGGAAGCTTACCCAGAGGCAAGTAACACCCCCCTCTGGCCCAGATCCCTCTATTGTGGACTGCAGGATTAATTCCTCGTTGCTTCGGTGTCCGTGGCATTGAGGTCTTCCTCTCTCGGGGGCTTTGTTGCCGTGTTTCAAGCACCTTGGTGTTGCCATCCATGGTGAGAGCCTGTGCCAGCTCTGCCCAGGTGGCTGTAGCACTAGGACTTCCCGTAATCGCGCTCGGAACTGCAGTTGTTTTCCATCTCTGCCTGGGTGTTGTTTCAGTTCTTTTCTTTAATTCGGAATTGACTTTTTAAAATGGAGGCTTATATTTAACTTCATTCAGCCCTGTGCCAAAGCTCTGTACTTGTACAGTCTGTCTTACATGGTTCTTGCCTGGATGCCCTGTCAGCATCGTTATCTTTTGTTGGAGCGCTGGTTACTGACAGCCTCGTGGCAGCTGATGCTCCCTCATGTTTCAGTTATTGTTTCCAAGAGTAGAAGCTGTGTGCAAAATCTGCATGTGAGTCTGAATCCAGAGAAAATTACCATCTCTCAGACTTCAGAGTAAGAAGATGTTAATATACCTGTTTTCCTGAAAAGCAGTGACCAAGAAGAGGCCTGCGGGCAGACTTTAGAACAAAAAGTCAGAAATACCTGTTCCCTCTCAGAATTCCCTGGGTCCATACTACCGGCTGCTCCAGACAGAGCCTCCCAGCACCCTCAAAAGCTGCTGGAAGTAGAGCACTCTCCTTAACTGTCCTGTTACTTATTTCAGGTGACTGTTCTGCTGTTTCCGAAAGGACTTCTGTCCTGACTTTCATTTTAATAATTACAATTATGCTTCAGTTGGGGAAGGTTTTTGTAACATGGCCAGGAAATCCATTTAGCCATTTCTCTCCATGTAGCTTGCTGGATGCCAACACTTAACTCAATTTGCTCTTAAAAGGATTAGTTCAGTTTTTGTCTCTCTGAATCATCCCTCTGCAAGTCACTGAAGGTTACTGTGGCGGTGTCTTTGCTGAGAATTTTAATGAACTCCCAATGAAGTGCTTCTCAACAGGCAGGCACACTGATACAGGAACACCATGTTGAGCCAAATTACAGCGCTCTCAGTGATTACATTCTTGGCTGCTGCACAGCCAGAGTGTGTGGCCATGGGTGTGTTGATTTTTTTAAAATTTCCTCTGGTCTCAGTCTGCAAAAGAGGTCAGAACAAGACTTTTCAGAATCTGTGACTTGTCCTGCGTGGAACCGTGAAACCCTGGAGCTTCCCAGGGCTGGCTGGGCACTGGAGGAAAGGGCCCCCGTTCGTGGAAAGGCCAGTGTGCTGCAGCTTAGTGAAACACAACTGACACTCGGCTGCATCTCCAAAGCTTTTCATGTGCGGACAGGAAAAATCTGCTTCTGGATCTGCACTCTGCAAACGAAGTGATATCAGGCTTATTTCTAGCAATCCCTTGTGACTTCACCTGGGACAAGCAGGAGACAAGCCAGCAGGCCTTATCAGGCAACGTATTCTTTAGAGAGTGTGACTTCCCCCCCCCCCTCCCCGCCCAAGAAAGAATCAAAACTTGAGTGTATGCTCAGGTTGATCCCCTTTGAATTTGTTGCAGGGAATGGTGCAAGCTCTCTAGATCCAGTCCAATTTTGGTGTTCTGCCTTGGAGAACGCCCGGCACAGATCAGGCCTGGCCCCTGCGAGATGAAGCTGCGTCTCTGTCCCTTACAAAGATGGTGTTGGTAGTTCTGCTCCCCCTCACTTGCAGCTGACAGGAGACGTGGGAGCTCTGCATGTCCAAACGGGCCCAGCACCTCGAACCCTCTGGTTTGGAAAAGGAGGCTGAGGAGGGACGTTAAACTGTGTGCTGCTCTGTCTGCAGGAAGCCTACATTGCTGATCTGGACGCAAAGAGTGGAGCCAGCCTGAAGCTCACCATTCTCAACCCCAAAGGCAGGATCTGGACCATGGTGGCTGGTGGTGGTGCCTCTGTGGTTTACAGGTAACAGGAACAAGGTTTCCAGAGAGGGGGGTGCATTTACAGTGCTGGAAAAAAATAACTGATGCAGCCTCTGGAAAAGAGACTCTTCTAAAGCAATCTTTCCCCCACCATGACTGCTGGGGACCTCCTCCAAGTGAAGATGCTGTGCAGATTTCTCACCAAGATGTGGAGCGTAGTGTCCCTTAGAGATAATTTAATTCTGGGAGGTTGAGATATGGTTTCTTTATGACTTGGAAAGGAACAGGCTGGCTGGAAGCTGTTCACGCTAATGTCGTTGCTGTGGTAGTCACTGAGCTCCCATCATATCTGGGAAGTATAACAGGATTAATCACGACTGGTACTAAGAGGAGAGCAGCTTTGTTTTCCACAGACAGCGTGATCTCTCTGTTACAAGTCCCACTTTCACAGGAATTTGGAATCCTTTATTAAGACCTTTACAGTGACTCAAAAATTATAATTAATCTCTTAAATGACTTCTCTTTTTTTCCCACAGTGACACCATTTGTGACCTGGGGGGTGTGAATGAACTGGCTAACTATGGGGAGTACTCAGGAGCCCCAAGTGAGCAACAGACCTATGACTATGCTAAGACTATTCTCTCCCTCATGACACGAGAGAAGCACCCTGAAGGTAAGGGAGTCGCTGCAACTTCAGAGCTGCTCAGCTGTGAAGCTGCATATGGGGGCAAAAAACTGAACAAATCTGGGCTGTTGCTATGCTTAGCCCTCCCTGGCAGAGCCTTTAACGTACTGCTGCCTTCTGAGTGAAATGGGGATGGATTTCTGTCAGTGCTTGTTTCAGAAACGGGAGCAAATGTGGCTCGATGGATTCTTAGCAGAAAAATTCTTGCTTGATAAAAAGCTCTTATCTTCCAGGCTCTGCTAAACACAAGCTGCAAACTATTGGCTAGTCTGAACGGCTGCGTTGTTTCACTTTATGTCCAAAACTGCTTCATGATCTTACAGTACACTGCGCTCCTATAACAGTTTTATGCATGTTTCTTCCCTCAGGTAAAATCCTGATCATTGGAGGCAGCATTGCTAACTTCACCAATGTAGCAGCTACTTTTAAAGTAAGTGGCTGTGCAGGAGCGTCAGCAGACGCCCCCAGTCCTCAGCCCCGAGGACCCTCCCCGGTTCAGTGAGACGGTGGGACGGGGTAACCATCGGCTGCCCAGCTCACCTGTCCTCTCTTTCTTTTAGGGCATCGTGAGAGCAATTAAGGATTACCAAGGCCCTCTGAAGGAGCATGAGGTGAGGATCTTTGTGCGAAGAGGAGGCCCCAACTACCAGGAAGGATTGCGTGTCATGGGAGAAGTTGGTAAGGACCAACCATTTCCTTAAGTTTTGCTCTCGCATCTTGTTTCTCCCAGCTGCTTCCTGCTGAGCCTTTTCAGGGTTAAATGCCTCACTTTGAGAGGCTCCTCTTGCTGCTTTCCCCCGCCGAGGCTGACTGTTCTTGTGTGCGCACACAGGGAAGACCACGGGGATCCCCATCCACGTCTTTGGCACGGAGACCCACATGACGGCGATCGTGGGCATGGCACTGGGCCACCGGCCCATCCCCAACCAGCCGCCGGCCGCCGCCCACACCGCCAACTTCCTCCTCAACGCCAGCGGCAGCCCTTCGGTGAGTCCCTCCTCCTCCGTGAAGGAGGAGGCTCCTGCAGGCAGCTTCCCCTGCCCGAACAGGCGGGAGATGGATCTTGGCCGCCGTTGTGTTCGTGCAAAGCTCTGGGAGAACCACAGTGCTCTGCCTGCGAGGTTTATCAGGAGGGGCTGCCCCGACATCCACCTCGCTCGTGCAGAAAACGTGACCCCTCAAAACCAAGAGTGTGACTCTTGCATCTACTGGGACCTTGGCCGTTTAGGAGTTTTCCCTCCCTTGACTGAAATGGGCCTATCTCAGAATTACCTTTGGTTTTCTCTGTAGCCTAGTGGAGCCGGAGCGGCCGTCCCCTCCTGCGTGCGCCGGGCCTCAGTGGCACGCTGTCCCTTACTGACTTGGGCTTCTGAATCTTTCAGACTCCGGCACCGAGCAGAACAGCTTCCTTCTCAGAGTCCAAACCAGACGATATTGCTCCAGCCAAGAAGGCAAAACCAACAGCACCTCTTGGTAAGTCCAGCACTGGAAATGATTGCTCCTACAGACAGAGCGTGGACTAGTCTAATGCTTTTTTCTGGATATAAAGGGAAACAATTTTGTGGCACCTGTCTATCTCTGGTTTGAATTTAAGTGCTTTTAGAATGTTGTGACTTGTGCGATAAGCTCGTACCCAAGGTGAGTCAGAGCTGCCTTGATCTGGGATGTCCCTTTGAAGGGAACAGCACGGTTTGAGATCTCCAGCCTCCCCACGTCCCCTTGTGCAGGCCAGTGGGCAGCAGGGCAGAGTCCCCACGCTGTGGCTGCTGCACCGAGGCCAGTTCAGTACCTGGGGGTGCTGTGGAATTCCGGGTGTGGGTGTTCGGAGAATCCTTCCTGGTACGTGCTGCAGCCTCCTGGCTGAACACTCGACAGTCAGGTCGGTGGGAGCTGGCACGTGCTCCTCACACATTTAGGGTCAGAGGCTACTGTGCAGTGTCATGTGTTTTTGTTGGGGGGTTTTGTCTTGTTTTTTAGTTTGGGAGGGGGTTTTCTTTACTGAAGCCTGTAGGAAGCTTCTTCAGCATGGTGATGTGCAAGAGCTTTGGCAGCCTTTTGCTTGTATTTGTTGGAAGCGTTATTGGGTAAGAGCATGTTGTATGGGGCTAAAACAACAAACAGCAGAACTGGGCAGGGACAGAATGTGGTAACGTCCCGTCCTCCTCCCTTGAATGTGAGGAGATACCGGCCTCGTTTACAACAGCGTGACGTGATGACAGCGAGATTCAGATCCCATTGCACTGAAACACATCACAGAACCCACTACTGCTCTCTTAATCGTTGTGCACAGAATTCTGCATGAGCAACGCTTCAAAAAGAGGTTGAAAACGCAGGTCACGGAGCTCGCAGCGCAGGGAACTGCCCCCTGAACCTGAAATGTGTTTGTGCTGGGAGAAGCAAAAAGTTTCTAGACAGCAAAATGCAAAATTTGATGTCCAGATCTTGGAGAGGAAGTACGGTGGAGAGTGCTGTAGTCTGCTTGTCTTCTAACAAAAGCCAGAGCCGAGAGGCCCGAGCGCTGCGGGGAGGGGGGCGGCTGCAGCACCGCGCAGGCGCCCTGCTCTTGGGGTGACAGCAGCCAGCTGTCATGTTGTTGCATGAGTGATTCTCTCTTTAACAGATTCAATCCCAGCTTCAAGACCTGGTTCAGGTAGGACACGTGTGACTAGCTGAATGTGCCTGGCCTTGCTGGCAGCTGACTTTTTTTAGTTCTTGGTTTTGTTGCTGTTTTTTTCTCTCCAAAAGTTTGCAGTGTTGTCTGGCCCTTCCCTCCTGCCCAGCATATTTAGCTATTACCATATGAACTTTTAATCTGTTTTTTCAAGTGCAGATCACATACTCCTTTGCACAAAAACTTACTATTTCTGAGGGAGAGAGGGACAGGTCTCAAACAAACTTTAATTTTTCTTTCCTTCCCCCTCACAGTCGTTGCAGTGAAAAACAGACGTAGGCATATTGTGGAAGCTCTGTTCTCTTTGCTTTCTAAAAGCAGGAATCACTAACCGTGCCTAATAACTGGCATTTTGTTTCAAAGGGAAACAAAATAGTGCAGGTGCTGTGCTTATGAGCCTTGAAGGGCACAGAAAAGTCACTGAACGAACTAAATGTTCTTGTTGCCTTATCAGTTCAGCAAACCATTAAAGCTTGTGCTCAGTGAAGTTATGGAGGCTTTAAGCACTCTCTTGAGCTCTGTGCTGGATGGGAATAACCTGCTGAATCAGGGTGGAAGTAGCGTTTGAAGCCATCTCCCCTGTTGTAAGAAGAGGGACAGTAGAAGGGGAAGTCCCAGATTCTCCCTCGTGTGGTCTCGGACAAACAGCATCACCTCTCTGGGCCTGCATTTGCCTCTTTCTATGAGCACTAATATTACCTCCCTGCAGGTACCTGCAAGAAAAATGGAATTTTTCAGGGTAGGCAGTTTCCTAATAACAAGTCATGTGGCAGTGCATCTGAACTGTGAACATGTAGGGTTGGAGAACAGTGACTGATTTCTTGTTAAAGCCAGAAGAACAGTATCCTGTTTAATCCCTAATGCTGTTACCTTTGATTCAAAGCCAAAAAGAAATTAGTGGTAGACTGAATTGGCATCAGCAGTTGGATCAGCTGTGAGTTCTTAAGAGTTAGAAATGAACTCTGCCTGGAGTCAAAGGGAGGGACTCAACGTTTTGCTGTGACAAGTGATGTAAATGTACTCCAGGCCAACAGGCCATCCTCACCAGCTGAACTGTTGCCTTTCCTGTGACTGTCCCCTGAAGTCAAGGTTTGGGCCACATATAAATTCTGGGAGCCATCAGGTTTGTGTTGGATTTTGATCATCAAAAAACCTGAAAACAAAAGCTGTGTATGTAGAGCTCCTTTACTTTCTGTGTCCTCTCCATTTCCTGCTTTTCTTTTTATTTCCTATCATCCTACTGTGGTGCCCTGACAAACATAGGAGGCAAGCCTCCTGCTCTCCCAGACCTAGGCCAATACAATTGAAAATTCCCCTCCTCTTCAGCTTTGCAGAATAAAACTATCTGGGAGGAACGTGAGTGGCCCATGCGAGAAGAGGAAGAGGCTTCTCTCTCCTCTCACACCAGCTCCCCCGCTGTGATCAAGCAGTTGCCCATTCTGTGAAACCCAAAACCTGGCTAGTGTGTTCAGACTCCCGGCAGGGGGATGCTGCTTCAGCTGCAGTTTCTTCCTTAATTTGGACAGTGTGGCTACTACATCCTGCGTTCACCTCTTGGGTTCAGTCTGGAGGGAGGGGAAGATGCTTGTCTGGGAGACTCTCAGCAGGCACTTGGCAAAGTTGCAGCTTTTATCTTGCACAGATGTCCATTTTGAATTTTTTTTTTTCCCCTCTCTCTGAGCAGGTAAAGCTACAACCCTGTTCAGCCGTCACACCAAAGCCATCATTTGGGGGATGCAGACACGGGCTGTGCAAGGAATGCTGGACTTTGATTATATTTGTTCCCGGGACGAACCTTCAGTAGCTGCCATGGTTTATCCATTCACGTAAGTAGCCTGTGTTGACTGCGTTATTTCTGACTGCTTCCCTCAATTCCTCCTCTTCCAGTCTCTGCTGTGCTTTAGTGTAGCTCTGCCCTAGTCACCATCTCTGCTTTAACACCTTCCTGTGCCCCTTCCACACCAGGTTGGCTTTGCAGACTGGTTCCTCTTCCCCTCAGCCATTGGTTTCAGGTTGCTCGGTTGAAGCAGTTCAATGTTAGCCACATCACTTCAGTCCCGTTTCATGCTCTGCCAAAGGGTGTCCAGATTCTGTTCCTTCACTCAGCAGGTGAGGAAAGCATCATGACTAGCTGGGCTCTAACAGCCCACTGGGCAGCAGAGGCAGTAAGGCTCTGTAAGGTTTCTTCCACTCATCTCCTGTTGGCTGCACGCTTGTCTGGGACCTCTTGATTTGTGCCTGCAGCAGCTGGAATTTTCCCCTCCAAATATTAGCCAGAATTAGCTCATAAAGCAGTCTGTCTGTCACATAGCCAAACAAAACTGAAAAAGAATAAAGTAAATCCTGTTCATCTTGTTCATACTCTTTCCTATAGTGGCAGTAGCTTCTCAGCAGGCAGGAAGGGTGCGGGTCTGTGGGATGGAGAGTTCTCTTTGGTGTTCACCCCCTTCTCCCCCGTCCCCCAGCCAGCGGGACGAGGGGCTGTTGGGTGTCCCACACCGCCCTCGGGAGCAGCCTCCGGAGCTGCTCTGGTGTTGTACCCGCGGCAGGGTCCCCCTGTCACACAGGGCAAGGAGCGAGAAGGAAGGTGGCTGTCTGGGCTGCTGCTGAGACAGGGAGATGGGAGCCCCTGCAAAGGCAGGAGGTTTGTTTCATTTCTGTGGTATTTACAGACGTCCAGGTTAGCTGATGTCTAATCAACCTTTGTCCCGCAGGGGATTTTGCCTCTTGACAATTAAGTACCTTGTACTGTTAGTCTGCAGCTCTGATGATAATTGCAGCTCTAACAACTTCTCAGCAAGTGCAAACCTCAGGGTACTAAAACTAAGTGCAGGCATAGCCACATCTGTAGATGAGTGGCAACCCCTTGCAGTGTCACGGTGGTTTAATGAAGTAAAAGCAATAGGGATTATAAGTTTAAGGCTACCTGTAATTACCTGATTCTGCTTGACCTTTTGGAGGAAGCCAGGCTGGCAAAACCTGGAATGTTCGGTCCCAAATGTACCAGTGTGGGAACACAGCCCCTGTCTCTACACTCTTAAAGGACTGAACAGTAGAGCCTCGGTCAGTCGGAGCATCTATCACTTATAAAAGACAACACCTACGGTGAAACTTGCCCGGGTGTGTCTCCCTCAGCGCCTGCGGGGCAGGGGGTCGAGTCTCACCGTGGCAGAACTGGGAAGCTGACTGGCCCTCACGCTGCTGTCCTGGCTGTTCACCACAGATACTGGTTTCCTTTTCCCCCAGTCTGGTATTTGTTCCAGTCCAGTAACGCAGCTTTGCATGCATCTCATTCATTACTCTTTCTGTGCCTCATTCTGTCTTCCAGCTTGGAGTAGAATTGAGGCTCTGGTAACTTCACTGTGGGAGAGCTTATTCATCTTGCTGGATGCCTCTGTCCCCATTAGCCCGTCTCCTTCCATATGCTGCTCTGTTCTATACTCTGAAGAACCTTCTGCTGTTAGTATGGTCCCTCCCCATGTACGCTCACTTGCTAGTGAGTGTCTCACAGTCAGTCTTGGTGTCTGAGAATTGGGGTTTGTAAACTCCTGTCTGCATGCACTGTATCCCTCTGTCCTTCCAGTAGCCTTAAGGGTCAGGGCTTTTTCATCTTCTCCTCCACAGTGGTGACCACAGGCAGAAGTTCTACTGGGGCCACAAAGAAATCCTGATCCCAGTCTACAAGAACATGTCAGATGCCATGAGGAAGCACCCAGAGGTGGATGTTCTCATCAACTTTGCATCCCTGCGCTCTGCTTATGACAGCACTGTTGAAACCATGAATTATCCACAGGTGAGTGAGGGGTCTGGAAGAAGCCCAAGAAAAGAAGGAAGATCCTGTCAGCAGGGTACCAGTGTTTCTTAAACTGTGATGGCATTAGAAAATTGTTTTGGTCTTGCAGCTTGGCAGATAAATACCTCAGTTCTAACTCCTTGTAGACTCTAAGGAGGATACTGGGGTTGCACAGCAAATCTAATGCTGGACTTGCAGTCTGTGTAAGAGGAACTCAGCACCTCTTGGGCAGGAGTAATTACTTTGGGTTGGTTAAAATATGGTGCTGCTCTAATGTGCAGGGGGAGAAAAAAATTCTCTGAGCAGTGCCCTGAGACTGGTGTGAAGATCAGAGCAGACCCTGGATCCGTGCACTGGGAGCACAGCCTGGCCTCCCGGAGGGCGAGGCAGAAGCTGCTGGCCCGGGGGTTCGTTAGGGTGGTGGCACTGAGGGGTACTGATGGTTTTCTTTCTCCTGATGCAGATCCGCACCATCGCCATTATAGCCGAGGGCATTCCAGAGGCCCTGACACGAAAACTGATCAAGACAGCTGATAAAAAAGGAGTCACTATCATTGGGCCTGCAACTGTAAGTACTGCTGACGACCTCTTTCTCCTCTGGTCGCTCTGTCTTAACTGTCAGATCAGCTTTCTCTGAAGGACAGAGTGTATCCTACGATCCATTCTGTCTTTAGTTATATAAAGTGCACGTTAGTTTCTCCTTTTAAGGTCATGTTGTTTGTATAAATACTGACAAGACTGTCTTACAGGAATGTTCCTGAGTTTCATGTATATTTTAAAGGGCTCTACATCTTTCTCTAATTTTCTTCTAGGTTGGTGGGATCAAACCAGGTTGCTTTAAGATAGGCAACACAGGAGGCATGCTGGATAACATCTTGGCATCGAAACTGTACCGCCCCGGCAGCGTGGCTTATGTTTCACGGTCTGGAGGAATGTCCAACGAGCTCAACAACATCATTTCCCGAACCACTGATGGGGTCTATGAAGGGGTGGCCATTGGAGGAGACAGGTAGGAGTCTGCAGCTTCAACAAAGACACCATTTTTTAAGTCAGTTAACAGAAGAATTGTAGGTAATTTGGAGAAAGAAGGGCAGGCTGGCTGTTAATCTTTCTTCTCTCAGAAAAGTTTATGAAACAAATTTAACTTCTGCCATTTTCCCTGTATTCTACCCAGATATCCTGGTTCAACTTTTATGGATCACGTCTTGCGCTACGAGGATACTCCAGGAGTGAAGATGATTGTAGTACTTGGAGAGGTGAGCGACACCAGTTCACTCCTATTTGAGAAATACCCACGTGTTTTGTTTTGGGAGCATCTGGCCTGGCTGCAAGGATGCTAAGTAACAGCTACAGATAAGTGACAGCTATTGAGACTGTTCTTGAATATCCCAATTTTTATTTTGTGCTTCTTTAATCAAAAGAAACTGAATGTGTCCCACAGACAAGCATAGTCTCCTCTACTTTAAAAATAAAAAAAGAAGGCTTTGTTCTGAGACTTCAGCTGTTATGCAGTGAAGAAAGGGGGGAAAAATCCCCCTTTCATGTGCCTCTTTTGAGCTAGTTTCTACAAAAGTCCAGTTTTGAACCAACTCAGCTCTTTCTTTCTGCAGATTGGAGGCACAGAAGAGTATAAGATCTGCAGAGGTATTAAAGAAGGTCGTATCACCAAGCCCGTGGTGTGCTGGTGTATTGGTACTTGTGCCACCATGTTCTCTTCAGAGGTACGTGCAAAACTGGAGGCAAATGCCTAAAATAAAAATCTACCCAACTTCTCTTACTGTGCCTAAACCTCCCAGAACTGCCAGCAGCAACTTAACATGCAGAAGTTAATAACTACAAATGATAAATCTCTTTGTGCTTCTGTAGTCTGCCCCTGGAGGTTTCCAAGGGATTCTGCGTACTTTAAAGAGAGCCCAAAGATCCCAGGGAACACCCCAGATTGTAACAGCCACCTGCTCCTGGAGTGGGAATGGAAAAGATGCGTGTTCAGCAGCTCTGGAGAGGGGGGAATTTAGGGAGGATGAGCCTGGAGGGATTGCAGATCAGAAAAGGCCCTGCGTATCGCAGTGCTGACGGTAGTTGCAACCAAGAGTTCTGTAGCCCAGAAGAGAAGGCAGATCTGGTATTCCTCGGTCACCACTTCCCTAGGCAGTTCTTTACTGTTTTATTCTCTGCAGGTGAACAACTTGTATTCCTCACTGCTGTCTCTCCTCTCGTTTGTAGGTGCAGTTTGGCCATGCAGGAGCCTGTGCCAACCAGGCTTCTGAAACTGCTGTTGCCAAGAATCAAGCCTTGAAGGAAGCTGGTGTGTTTGTTCCCCGGAGTTTTGATGAGCTGGGAGAGGTCATCCAGTAAGTCACACTAACGGGCATTCAGCAGCAGACAGAAGGTGTTAGGGCCCTGATTCTAGGCTGATAAAAGAATATGTTCCTGCTTAAGGAAAGCAGCACCTATTCCATACGGGTTTTTAAGATTAAGACCATCTCACTTGTATCTCTTAAAAGGACTGAAGTTAATAAATGCATTCTCCCCCAGGTCTGTCTACCAGGATCTGGTGGCCAAAAGAGTGATTGAACCAGCTGAGGAAGTGCCTCCTCCCACTGTGCCAATGGATTACTCCTGGGCAAGGGTGAGCTGCGGTGTTTTATCTGCTTTTTGGTTCCTTAGAAACCAGACAGGATGTTTGCTGTGATCCTGGACGCTCACGGTGATAACGATGGTGTTTTAGGGGTTTATCTTGCACTTTATAGCGTTATCTGAGGCCACTGGCTATGCCTGTTCTAGGCTGTGGAAGCCTCTGAGGGCAAGCTTCAGGCATTGTTTTTAGACCACTCTGCCTTTTGCTTCTAACGTGGAACGTTTAAAATCCCACCTTTATGCTGCGATTTCAGGAGCTGGGTCTGATCCGCAAACCCGCTTCCTTTATGACGAGCATCTGTGACGAGAGGGGTCAGGAACTGATTTATGCTGGGATGCCAATCACTGAGGTCTTCAAAGAAGAGATGGGAATTGGAGGGGTTCTGGGCCTGCTCTGGTTTCAAAGGAGGTGAGGCAGCTTTTTGTGAAAGCTCCCAAATGGGCTTGAAGTTCCTCTTGTTTATTAATAGACTTTTAAGCACAAAAGCAACTCCAGGATCCCTTTGTGAATGTAGATTCACTGGAAATGCCATCTCTATATCCCCTCCTCTGAGACCACGTCAGCATTTCAAGGCTTCATGCAGTATGTTTGAGCCTTGGGATGAAGTTTTCCACAAGATTTGTGGTGCACTGAGGAAATTTCTCTATTCTAGGCCTGTTTCACACTCTCTGACTACTCGTTTAGTGTAATTGTCACCTCAACTCTGGAGAAAGTGGGGAGTTTCCAGACACTTGCTGACCAGCCTACAGGGAACCTTCTGAATGGCAGAAGTTTGCTGCCTTCCCCCGATTTCACTAGAGCACTCCTGGCACTGAGCTGGAGTCTGGCTTGGCAGAACAGGAGGGACAGAACCGTAACACAGGCCCATGAGAGAGACACTGGGATGCACTGAGGGGTGTTGAGACCCTGCAGCTCCCCTTCTCTGTTCTCCTTCTTTCAAGCACACACCTAAAGTGAAAGTCACTGTCCAGTAGAACACCAAGTGTCTTGCTTTTCAGTTTTCTTCCCAATAAATGACTTGAGTCTCTCTTGCCCAGGCTGCCGAAGTACGCCTGCCAGTTCATTGAGATGTGTCTGATGGTAACAGCCGATCACGGCCCCGCTGTGTCTGGAGCCCACAACACCATCGTCTGTGCAAGAGCTGGAAAAGATCTTGTCTCGAGTCTCACTTCAGGCCTTCTTACGATTGTAAGTACCAAATATCCAGAAGATTTCGCTCTGTTACTCATCGCTCTGATTGGGTTTTATTACTATTAGGATTTAGATTGGCTGCAGAGCTGTTTACTCACACGGAACTTCTGTGGAGTTCAACTCTGATAGCTTGATGCTCTAGGTTTAAACCTAGTCTATTTTTCTAGTAAGCAAGACTACTTTGATATCTCATTTGAGTTTAGAAATATTTTGTAGAGGCCAAACTTCTGTCAGCATTGTTCCTGTATGGTTGCCTAGACTCTTCCAAGACTGACAAGTAAAAATGTGAATAAAACAGACTTTAGGCTGCACTTCCTCCCACGCTCTGTCTCTAGTGGGGATGCGTTGGCTACGTATTGGCACTGTGTTATAAACAGATGCTTTATCTCGGGTGCCTCCCTAACTTTAATTTCATGAATGCCACAGTGATAGGCAGGGCAGATGGGGAAGATAATCCTGTGCTTGTTTTGTACCTTAACTGTGGAGCCCTTTGCTGTAATTCCCTCTGTGTGTTGCACGCAGGGTGACCGGTTTGGTGGAGCACTGGATGCTGCAGCTAAAATGTTCAGCAAAGCCTTCGACAGTGGGATTATCCCTATGGAGTTTGTGAATAAGATGAAGAAAGAAGGGAAGCTGATCATGGGCATCGGACACAGAGTCAAATCGGTAAGAAACCTGCCTGAGTACAAATCGGAGGGGTTTTGTACCAAAGGGTGGGGGAGAGACAAAACCAAAGGAAAGAAAATTAGCAACTTTCAGAGGCAGCTCTTGACCGAATTCTCCTTGACCTACAAATAGTAAAGCTTATGGCAAGTACCTGTGTAAGGGCAGCATCGGGGACTCTAATGTGTTCTTAACTTGCAGATAAACAACCCAGACATGAGAGTTCAGATTCTCAAAGACTACGTGAAGCAGCATTTTCCTGCCACCCCACTGCTGGACTATGCACTTGAAGTAGAAAAAATTACAACTTCCAAGGTGAAATGCACTAGTATTTAGCATCTCTTGAGCACCCTTTCTTACCGGGAGCAGAGTGACCAGGGGTTAATACTGTATTTTAATTGCAGTGCTTCATAAGTTGTTGCTGGGGTTTGGTTTTTCTATGGTAGACTTGAGGCCAAGTACAACTACAGTTTGGTAAGGCTGAAGACATTTGTTGGACACTGGGGAAATGCTGAAAAACGAAAAGCCATTATCTGTGTCCTGCCCTGCCTGCACTGGAACTGCTGTGCTCTAAATCTGGGGCAGAGCTGGCACCCACGACGGGCTGTGGCAGACAGTCTCTGTGTTTGAACTAAACACAGGCCCCCTGTCCAGGGCTGGTTTGCCATCACTCCCATTAAGCGTGGCTCTTGCTCAAGGTGCGGAGCAGCCTCTGTCACCAGGCTTGTGTGCCCACAATTCTGGGCAACCCTCAAATTATCCTTGAGGATGGAAGTTGCCGGGTGAACATCACTTGCCACTGTTAACATCTTTACTGGGGTGTGTTTTCACTTCCTGCAGAAACCAAATCTTATCCTGAATGTAGATGGCTTTATTGGAGTTGCCTTTGTTGACGTACTCAGGAATTGTGGCTCTTTCACACGGTAAGTCCGTAGTGGGCTGTTTCTCTTACATCATGGTCCTGTAAAAATGATGGGAGCCACACTGCCAGCTCCTGTGGGGCCAGGATTTCAGAAGGGTGTTGTGAATGAAAGGTCGCCTGGACCTGGGAGGAGAAAGCTTTCGCATGAGCTTGGTGTTGCTACCAGCACTAGAGCAGACTCTGAGCCTTTCTAAGATTGATTCTTTAAATAGATCACTGTGAGGGACTACTTAAATTTATTTTCTTTTGCAGGGAAGAAGCAGATGAATATATTGATATAGGAGCTCTTAACGGCATCTTTGTACTAGGCAGGAGCATGGGATTCATTGGTAAGTTTGTCACGTTCCTGCCCCTCCACCCTACAAGGGGCCGACAGATGTGAACCTCTGGGGGACTCGGCTTGAACGCCAGTTGTAGGAATTCAGAAATCAAAGTTGTTTCAAACCAAAGACTAGGAACAGGAATTCTGTAACGTAAACCACTTCTATTCTAGGACACTACCTGGATCAGAAGAGATTGAAGCAGGGTCTGTACCGTCACCCATGGGATGACATATCCTATGTCTTACCAGAGCACATGACCATGTGAGAACCTGTAGTGTTGCCTCAGAAGGTCACTTGGAGAAGTCGGAAGCCTGCACAGAGAACAGCACACATGGGACTTTGATGCATAAAGGCCATTGGTACACAGACACTGAGCTGTCTGGTCAAACTGTGCAAAGCAACTGTTTTATAGGAATAGAAACTTACTCTAATAAAAACCAAAACTTGTGATATTCCATATGTTACCTGCTGTATTTAATACTGTCTCTCACCCTTTTACTTTTTCTACTCTTGTTTCATTTTGTTTCCAGACAAGATTTTAAGGGTTTTGGGTGGGGGGTGGGAGCCTTGCTGTGCAGTCTTACTGAACTCGTGAAGGTCTGTTAGTCTGGTAACAAGCTGTACCTTTTCCCAGTGGAGGGGGAAGTACCCATCATTCCCATAAACCATGATTTGGGATTTTTTTTGTTGTTGGTTGTTTTTCAATTTGTTTACTGTGTTCTCATCTTCAGTCTGATTGTATCCCGAACAGTGGGATCACTGCTGATGTATAACCAATGTTACTCAAACTCTGGTGTAGTAATTTAAAGTGTAAAGTTGTAACATACTGCTGTTAAAACTGTGAAACTACATGTATTCCGGTGTCTGTATTTATGCAAACAACTTCTCATTTGCTATTAGATTGCTGGTATATGGAATGTCACTCTCATGCTATCTGCAGATACAGAAATAATCTCAGTAATAACTTCAGCGTCCTACTTGTCTGTGTATTGTAACCGAACTCAAAATAAATGATACACTAATTTATTTGTTTTCTGCTTCTGGATTTCTAAAAGTTGGTCCTGAACAGTGTCCTAAGGCTGATGTGTGACAGCAGGAACCAGTCACTTAACAAAATACCAAATCTCAAAGCAGTTACTCCTCTCATTGTGTGTGTTCTAACTGATCTAAAAGAAGGGGAAAAAACACCCAAAGCAAACCCTACAGCCTTGTCATGTTTCAGTGTAGGTCAGAAAGGTGACTTTTAGCAAAGTAGAGAAGAAAGAGGAGGAAAGAAGTTATCTATAATTGTGTTGTATAGCGAACACTGACTAATCGACCACAGCTTGCTTCACTCTAATGAACAAAAAACCTGTACCTCCTTGGGAGTGAGGGAATTCTTCATGTAAAGTCCCTTCCCTGCACGGTTAAGGCGAAAAACCAACCGAAAGGAGCTCAGGGCTCTGGGAAGGACTCTCCATGCGCTGCTGCCTGTCGGGGACGCAGCGGCCCCGGGCGCGCAGCCGCCTCTGCTGAACCGCGGGGCTCGCGGCGGCGGCCCTGGCTGTGGCCTCGGTGTCCCTGGCTGTGGCCCCGGTGTCCCCGCCAGCCCCCGCTGCCAGCCCGGCGCCATCCCCGCACGGAGCGGCCTCAGGGACGCGGGACAAGCCCGGCAGCTCCGGCCGGCAGCGCCCCGGAGGGGGGGGGCAGCTCCCGCCTNCCCGCGCAGGCGCCGCGGCCGCAGCCCGCCATGTCGGACAAGATGGCGGCGGCCGCGGCCTCCCCGCAGCCCCAGCCGGGCCTCGGGCCGCCGGCGGCGGAGGCGGAGGGCGGGGGCCCGCGCGGCGGCGGCGCGGACGGGGAGGCTGAAGCGGAGGAGTTCGGGTGCCCGGCGCACTGCTCCGACCTGGCCTGGCGGCAGAACGAGCAGCGCCGCCACGGCCTCTACTGCGATATCACTCTGGCCTTCGGCGGCGGGCGGCCCGGGGCGGCCCGCGAGTACCGGGCGCACCGCTCCGTCCTGGCCGCCGCCACCGAGTACTTCACTCCGCTGCTCTCGGGCGGCTTCGCGGAGTCGCGCTCGGGCCGCGTGGAGCTGCAGAAGTGGAGCTCGGAGGGCGGCCCCGACCCCGACACGGTGGAGGCCGTCGTCGGCTTCATGTACACCGGCACCATCCGCGTCAGCCCCGGCAACGTCCACGAGGTGCTGGAGATGGCCGACAGGTGAGCGGGGCCGGGGCCTGGCCGCGGCCGGGGGGGCGGCAGCCGGGCCGCGCGTCACCCCTCTGCGTTTGTTCTGCAGGTTTCTACTGACCCGGTTAAAAGAGTTCTGCGGGGAGTTTCTGAAGAAGAAACTCAACCTCTCCAACTGCGTTGCGGTTCACAGCTTAGCGCACATGTATTCCCTGAATCAGCTGGCCCTCAAAGCTCAGGATATGATCAGGAGAAACTTCCACAAAGTTATCCAAGATGAGGAGTTCTACACTTTGCCCTTTCATCTCATCAGAGACTGGCTCTCGGACTCGGAGATCACGGTGGACTCAGAAGAAATCCTCTTTGAGACTGTCTTGAAGTGGGTTCAGAAAAATCCTGAAGAAAGAGAGAGGTACTTTGAAGATCTCTTTAAACTGCTTAGGTTGTCTCAGATGAAACCCACTTACCTTACTCGCCACGTCAAATCTGAAAGGCTGGTATCGAGCAACAAAGCCTGTGTTAAATTGGTGTCTGAAGCCGTGGAGAGTCACGCCTTGCGCTCTGAGAACTTGCAGTCTGGTAATCTCCAACATTCCGCTTGTCCCGTAGCGTTGTTGCCGCGTTTTGGACAAAACATGGACGTCATTATGGTGATCGGTGGTGTATCGGAGGGAGGAGATTACCTGAGTGAGTGCGTGGGGTATTTCATCGACGAAGATAGGTGGGTAAACTTACCGCACATACACAACCACCTCGACGGGCACGCTGTCGCTGTGACAGAGTCTTACGTTTATGTGGCTGGCTCCATGGAACCAGGCTTCGCCAAGACTGTAGAGAGGTACAATCCAAACAGAAATATTTGGGAGCAAGTCTCAAACCTGATAACCAGAAAGCATTCTTTTGGCCTTACCGAAGTTAAAGGAAACTTGTACAGTATTGGTGGACATGGCAATTTCAGTCCTGGCTTTAAAGATGTGGCCATTTATAATCCCGAGCAAGACAAGTGGCTTAACCTGGAGTCAGCACCAAAGATTCTTCGTGATGTCAAAGCTGTTTCCGTAGAAGACCGGTTTGTGTATGTTGCTGCTCGTACCCCAGTTGACAGCGATAGCGAAGATGGATTGAGGGCGGTTATTATCAGATACGATGCTGAAACCAGGCAGTGGCAGGATGTGGACTCTCTGCCGCTCGTGGATAATTACTGCTCTTTCCAGATGTCTGTTGCTAACACAAACTTCTACCATACAGCATCGTGCTGCCCCAAGAGTTACCCTATAGATAATGAGGAAGCCAAGATAAAGATCTCTGGCAGGGCCTCAGATGAAATACTTGAAAGCTTACCCCCAGAGGTTCTTAGCATAGAAGGAGCAGCTATTTGTTATTATAAAGATGATGTTTTTATCATTGGGGGGTGGAAAAACAGCGACGATATCGACAAGCAATACAGGAAAGAGGCCTATCGGTACTGTGCTGAGAGGAAGCGCTGGATGCTTCTGCCTCCTATGCCTCAGCCTCGCTGCAGAGCAACCGCCTGCCACGTGAGAATTCCCTTCAGATGCTTGCAGGGAACACAGAGATACCCCATGCCACAAAATTTGATGTGGCAAAAAGATAGAATAAGGCAAATGCAGGAGAGGCAGATGCAGGAAATACACCGGCACACCCTCAGCTTACGGAGAATGCCGCGCTCGCAGATCGAGTGCTAGCTGCTGGGACGTGGCTCCTGATGAATCTAGGAAATACTGTGCTAATCCATTTTGTTAGGCTTGATGTGTCTTTATAAGACATGAGGGGGTTGATTGGATTTGATGCATGAACCCAGCATCTTATTGAGAATTAAGACGCTCAGAAATTGAGGATGGATGGGAATTGAGAAACCATGTGAATCCAACAGTATTATTTAATGGTGCCCAGGGAGTAACTGTAGCCTGTAACGGGCTGTGAAATATCTCTGGGAACATTAAGTCTGTTATTTCTCTCTTCAGATCTTTGTTTTCAAGGATTTCTGTAGAGTTAATCTCTAACAGTTCTATTTTTAAAATCAGAGATGTCTATCTTAATAATTTAGTGGTTATGTTTTGTGTGCTTGAAAGCACCTGGTTTATTTGCACTTGTATACTGACATTCCTTTGATTCTCTCCTCCTCAGTGACTAAACTTCACACGTAATTGGTGTTAGTGTACTTAGCTTTCCCAAGTTGGAGGCAAGTGCAATAGTTATATATGAAAACAAAAGCACAATCGTTCTTTATAAAATTACTTCAGGATGTTTCTATGTCTATTAAATATTTTGTATCTGTACGTTGTAGAGAGGCTGCAGAGTTTGTTTATAAATGGATGGTTGGTAGAACACAAGACACTTGCTAAAACAGAGAACTTGAGGCAGTAGATTTTTTTCAGGTGTATGCGAAGAAGCTCTGAGTTTGTCTTTGACAGCTTCATTAGAAACTTGGGCCAACAATCAGCCCGATAAAAGGAGTGAAAACTGGTGAAGTAGCCACCCGCCAACACTGACCACTCACCTCTCTGTGCGGGTTAGTGGGAATTGTTCCACAGTAAGAGATTGAACCCTGAGCTTCCTGTAGATCCTTTCTCAAACATTACACGCGTTTTAATTCCAGTTGAAAAGTGATTAGAAGAGCCCCCGCGAGCCCGTTTCCAGCCTCTCTGTGACAGCGGGTGCCCGTCCTCCGGACGCTGCCCCGAGGCCCGCGGTGCCGCGCTGCCGCGCGCCTTAACGGTCGGCACTTGGGCTTCCTCTTGAAGTGAGGTAGTTGAGCTTTTAGTCTCCAAATATTTGAATTTCCCCACTTACCGTGGCAGTAAATTTAAGCTGATTTAAATGCCTTTTGGCGTTTTGAGGTGGTTTTACATAAACCAGTGCCCTGGCTGGCTCTGGTTTGCTCCCAAGGGACAGAAGGTGGAACGTTTCCTTTGGAGTACCCCTGCTTCACATTAACTGTCCCACTGCACGCTCCTCCCCGAGCCCGAGAGCTCCAGGGTGGTTTAGGTTACTCGTGGATTCAGTGTGTCCTTCCTACCTCCTTTTCTTCCCCATCCTTCCCTTCCTCTGAATGTTCCAGGTTTTCACATGCAGCCTAACTCAGGATCTTAGGGAGGGGAAAGGGAGGAGTAACCAGGGTGTTCCAAGATTTGTGTAGACAAACTTTGTTGGAGAATCTATTTACTGTCTTTGGTTCTTATGATGATTTGCTGGTGGTTTTGATGTGGGCAACTTCTTTGCAAAAGAATTTCTAAACAGTTTGGTTTTTTGTTTTGTTTTGTTTTCTAATTGTTTAGCTTTCTGAGCTGATACTTCTCATTTTCCAATTCAGCAGGCAACCTAGATCATATCTGAAACACTGGGTAAGTCTTTCAACCACACAGTGTGTAAAGGTTTCTCTGATATGTACATCCCTTAATGCTCCACTTTGCAGTTCACTTGCCACTTTCAATATCAGTAACTTGTCTTTTTTAATGCAGTAATCTAGCCTTGTTTAAAAAAAAAAAAAAAAACAGCCTTGAAAATCTTAACAGTTTAGTCTCAATTTACTCATATGTGATAACCGTGTGGTATTTTATTTGCCTGTTGGATTGTTATGCAAGGGCAGATTAAATTGTACGACGCTGGCCTAACAAGAGAGGAAGTAGGTAACCTTGTTCAGGTTTGAGGCTGCCGTTACCAAATCAGCTAATGCAGGCCGGTATGCAAGGGGTTAATCAGTGGAGTTAGGCCCATGAACTCTTGCAGATTTGGCTGGAGTAGTTTAAGAATTAAATTACTGCCCCCACAGCAGGGTTTGTGAACCCGAGTGAAAATGCCTCACAGCTGTAGTACCACATCACTGATTTAACTTAAATAAGTGGGAGCTGATTTTGAGAAACTTTACCCGACTTTGCACAGAGCAGCCGAGAAGGTTTGACCTACCCCATCCCACTGGCTTTGCTGTGGGGATTTAAGAAGCACTGAAGGTAGCTCTGTCCAAGTCCTCTTGTAGTCTGTCAGCAAATCTGGACAGTTTGTAGGGAGAAATACCACGATTATTATTTTAGTTGGAATACAAGCTAAATAGCTTAATGTGTGGCAGCATGCAGCAAAGTTGAATGCAAGAACAAGCTTCTTGCAGTCTTTTTCTAAGCAAAATGGATACTGCGCTTGGGATGAGAATTTTTGGCTGACGTACAAGCTGTGCAGTTTACTGAAGACATTCCACTCCAAGAGGGTGTCAGAACAGCTTAGTGCCCGGGGAGCTGGAGGTGTGAGCCCGCGGGGAGCGGGGCTCCAGCTCGGGTGCCAGGTTTGCCGGGGAGGGAGCAGCACCCGTTTGCTCTAGCTTTTGCTGTGCTCGTTCTATGGAATTTTTAAGTAGTTGGGGTTTTTTTAAGCCTTGACTGTAAGTGGACCAATTGCATTGCACGTGTTTTTTAACTGACAAGTCTTAACTATCCGTTGTATCACATGTAGGTGTTGGAAGAATTGCATTATTGACCTTGGCTGTAATTTAGCCCGCTCCCTGTGAGTCGCATAACAAATTCCTTGTGGCCCTTGACTGCCGTAGCTTGCTGGGTGTTTATAAAATGATCCTATAAACAAAACCCTGGGAATTCTTTCAGTGTGTTTATAGTGGCTAGTTAAATGCCAGGAAGATCCTAGTGTGTATTCAGTATTAGGAGGCTGACTTGGAGCCTTCCCAGTGTGCAAGAACAAACACCAGGTGGTTTTTCCCCCTCCTAGTGACAGTCGTACCTCTGTGCCGAGTACGTGCCACAAAATGCATGTTCCCTGTCCTGTCTTTCTGCTCAGAGTGTTAGTGGAGCAGGACACGTCCTGCCTAGCACCCAGCGGTCACTGTAGTAATTTCTAGGTGCCATATGTGTACATAATACTTTCTAACTACCCGAGTACTCTGTTAGTACGCTGGGTTTGTATGTATTTTTAATAAGACTCTCTTGCACACAGTAGGACACCACTCCAGAAATGAAGAAGACACGCCAGCTCTTTAGCATGCGTTATGAGTGACTATGCCAAGCATTCTGCTGTACTATCTCAGTATGATTTTTCTCCATTACAGTAAATGTTAAAATCAGAACTATTGGCTCAGCTGGCGTGTCACAGGATAGACTGATCGCTACTGACAAACTGAGTCACAAAGAACTGCAAGTTTTTAGGTTACGTTTAACACAACCTTGTAATGGTATGTTGTAATATTCAGTGGGCTTTAAAAAGCAAGCTTAAAATAAGTGGTTTATGGCTTAGATTTATTTTTAGCTACGTCCACGTTATGTTAGGGTATAAATCATATCTCTAATTTGACAGTCCTGAGTGGAAGTCTGATAGAACAGGTGCTCCTGAGGATCTAATCCTATTACTAATATGAATGTGAAGTGTGGGACTAACGCGATGTTTGAAGACCATTAATAGTCAGATACTCCTCGTAGGTCCATGTCACTGTGGATCGCGGCAGCTGGACTCTCCTGTCCCTGGTAACGTAGACTCCAGCAGATTGCTCGGGGCAGCAGCACTCCTGTACTTACTGCCAGTAAGGTAAAGTACGACCTGTGGGTAGGCCGCTGGGAGCAAATCCTCCTGCCATGTTCTTTACCTTAAATACACTGTACTGAAGTTTATTATAATAAGTGAATTAATGAAAATAAACCTTTTATTTCTCTAGCATTCTGTTGCACCTTTTATTTCCCCAGTTGCTCTGCAGGCTGCGGCCAACACACGCGTCTTCTGGTGCCACGGAATGAAAGTTGAAAGTACCAGTGCTTCTTTTGGCCTGTATCAGTTGTTTTTATTTTAGAAGAACTGGCTGCAGTCCCTCGCAGCCCAGAAGACCGCACTGGGTCAGCGGAGCTGCTCCTGCCGCCGGCCGCTCGCCCCGGGGGCTTCCTTCAGGCGCTGTCGGGGCGGCCCCGCCGGGCCACGTAGTCGCGGACGTTGCGCAGGCCCGGCACCACGCAGCAGCTCAGGGCGCTGCGGTCCGTGCCCATGTCCTGCAGGTCGCACCACTCGTTGGTGTTTTCGTCGAAGCACTCGACGTTGAAAGTTGTAGTAAAACCGTTGTAGCCGCCGACCACGAACAAGAGATTGTCCACTGCCGCGATGCCGAAGTTGCTGCGGGGACTGAACATGGTGGGGATCTCTCGCCACGTGTTGGCCGCGGGGTTGTAGACCTCGGCGCTGCGGAGCCGGTGGGCTCCGTCACATCCTCCCACCTGCGGGTGCCAGAGGGCAGAGGTGGGGTGGGCCCGTCCCCCGTCCCCCCCCCCCAGCCCAGCTGGGAGGGGGACAGGGGCTGGTCCTGCCTCCCCGGAGCGCGTCGTCCCAAAGCACAGCGCTTGCTCCCTCCTCCTTCCCAGAGCCTCCAAGAGGATTTTGTGCGACTGTCAGATTTGACACTTTACAGAGTTTGAATACAGCACGTGGATAAACGGGGCCGAGCAAACGTTCTGCTGCCAGTGCTGTTAGCAGCAGCAGAAAAGAATTCCTTTGCTGCAGCTGCTTAAAAATCACCCATCCGTTTTTCATAACAAAAAGCGTGCAGGTGAGAATATTCTCGGGGGACGTACCAACCGCCCTGGCTCTGGCTTCCTTCCCTAAATCTCACCTAACTAACGGGCCAGCCTGAAAATCAAGGCAACGCAGATTAGCAGCAGTGAGTAGAGGTGCTGGGTGGCGCTAGGGCAGAGGCACCACTTCTCCCTTACCGCATACACTTTGTTTCCGTACGTGGTGACGCCTACGCCGCTTCTTCTGCTCCCCATGGGGGCTATAAAGGTCCACTGGTGCGTGGTGGCATCGTACACTTCGGCCGTGATCAAGCACTCCTGTCCGTTGAACCCCCCGCACACGTACACCTGTTTGTAGGGGAAAAAAGGGTGAGCGGGGCAGCGATGCTCTTGGTGGGAGAACACGCTGCAGAGAAAATGGTGTGGCTGGATTTTTGGGAGGGGGTTTTGGGTTGGGTTTGGGTTGGTCTGGGTTTTTCTGTTTGTTTGTTTTTTTTTTTTAATGGGAATGGTCCTGTCATCCTGGGTTTGAAGTAGTGAAAGTGCAGCGAGTTGTCCAGCAGGGTTTAGACCGGTCATTTCCTGAGCTGTGTGAAGCAGGCAGGCACGGGACTTCATTGTGGCCGGGAGAAGCGCTGTCAGGCAGCACCTGGGAGGTCGGGGAGCTGCAGCACCTCCGCCGCGCCCCTCGGTTCCTGCCTCTCGGAGACCTTCGTAGCTCCAGGAGTTAACGAATCAGGTTTATATGAACTTTCTTCTTCTTTGCTTTAAATGATTCATCGCGTGACAGGGAGCATTTGTTACCCTTCCTGCTCCCACAGCTCCTTTTTTCTGCCTCGATGACGAGCCCGGAGCAGTAGCCGTGTTTATTGGGCACGTGGCCCAGGCAGAGGCCGAGCTCCGTGGGCGCCCCGCGGCAGGACGGGCGCCCACTCGCTGCGGAGCGCTGGGCGCTGGTGTCTGATCCCGCTCCCCATGCTTCCACCTCAACTGCTTTCGACGCCCCCACGGAGCCTTTACCTTTTCACGCAGCGTGGTCGCGCTGGCGTCGCTTCTCTGCTCGTGCATGGGGGCGATCAGCGTCCACTGGTTTGTCTCGGGCTCGTACTGCTCGGCTGTGTTGAGGCGCGTGTGTCCGTCGAACCCTCCCATGGCGTAGAGGAGGTTGTTGAGAACGGCGACGCTGACGAAGCAGCGCTGCGAGTGCATGGGCGCGACCTGCTGCCACGTCCCCTTCCGCGGGTCAAACCGCCGGACGCTGCTCAGGCGATCCACCCCGTCAAACCCTCCGACGGTGTAGATGAAGCCTTGTAGATAAGCAGTGCCGTGGTAGGCGAGGGGGCTTTCTTGCTCGTAGGTGACGTCCACCCACTGGTCCGCACGGGTGTCGTACGTCTCGATGGTGTTGATGGGGCTCTCCCCGCTCCAGCCTCCGATGGCGAACAGGACGGCGTAGGGCAGGCGAGGCCGGCTGAGCGCGTTGGCGGCGTCGGGGTGAGGGGGGCCCTGCATGTTGAGGTTGTACATTTCTACCAGCGCACTTCTGACCAGAGCCTTGCACTCCTCATTGTTCTTCACGTAATCGTGTGTTTTGACGTTGGTCATGAGGTATTCTGGCTCCATCAGTGCCAGCCGAACCTGAAAAATGCAAACCAGGAGGTTAGAGTATTAACGCAGCTGGTTTACCCCTCGGTGTCCTTCGTGGGTAGCTCCGCTGCTGGGCAGCTTTGCTTCCAGGCTGTGGTGGTGTCTGAAGCTTATTAGAGAACCAGAGAATTAAAGGTGTAGTTTTTAGCCGGCCCAGAAAGGGGTGTGCGAGGTTAAATCACTGGGTTTCACGGCAGGGAGTGTGCCACTGCTCTGGCTCGGACACGGGCTGGAACTGCCCTGACACCTGCTGCTGTTTGTGCAGCGTCGCTTGTCCAGGCAAATGCTGATAAACCCGGTGTGTGTAGAGATAACGTCACCCCACGTGAACTTTGGCCCTTCCTGGATGTGAGGAGCCGTTAAACTCAAGCTCTAAACATGAGGAAACGTGCACTTAAAGGGTCTGCCCCAACCCCAGCGCAGGATCTTTGGCCCGTGCCCCAGCGTCGCAGTAGTCCAACAGGCTGGAAGCTCGCTGCTTTGTGAGCTGCTGTAGGAAGCTGCAATTTCCTCTGGTCTTCCAAGAAAAGCAAAGCGTCCCCGGCTCGGCTGCCCCAGAGCCGCCCGCGCCGGGACAGCACCCACCTTGCCCAGCAAGACGGCGACGTGCCGCCGCCTGCTCCGCGGGTCGTGAGCGATCCATGTCAGAACTGCCTCGAACACGGCCTCTTCCTGCATCACGTTGAGCTCATCCTTCTCGATGATGTGCTTCAGGTCGTCAACGGAGAGGTCCAGGAACTCTGTAGACACCTTGGTCATCTCCACGAAGTGATGGAGGATGAACGTGGAGGCTGCCTCTCGCAGGTCGGGGCAGTAGTACCGATCTGTGAGCCTGCAGATGCTGACACAATTCTCCAAGCAGAGTTGGGATTTTAAGAACTCGCAGCACACCGTGACGATGCCCATGATGTTGAACTGGTCTGCTGCCACCAGCAAACCCCCCACGCTGTCAGCTGTGATCGGTACCGTCCCGGTGTAGGCGTACTCAATTACGAGCCTCATCATTTCAGGTGAAATGCCGGGGATTTTATACACTCTTTTCTCCTCATTGCTCCAGCTGCTGGTAAACAAAACCCTGAAAAAAACAAAGCAGTGCTGGGGGAAAAAACAGCTTTTCTGTGTTAAACCCTGACCCCGTTACCCTTGTGCCTTCTTCCTGGGCATCAATTTGGCAGTAGCCATGCTAGGAGGCCCTGTTGTCTATTAATTAATGTTTTCCCAGCTGGTCATTTTAAAAAGGAGCCACAGCCTCTGGCTGTGGACAGAGAGCGACAGGGCGAGTGGTCACCTTGCTTCAACAAGAATATCAGAGAATAACGGTGTGTGGGGAGGGAAACCTCCCTCCCGAGGGCAGGTGAGCCGGGCTGGCCACGCTCCCAGCCCGGCAGGCAGCTGGGGGTTTGTCAGACACCACGGCCAGAGCTGCTGTTAGGTACCAGCTGGTGGATTAATTGTGGCGTCTGTGGAGGTATCAGGACGATGGGAACTGCTGGATGAGAGTTTTATGCCGATGGAAGCCCTGGAGATACACCCAGGCAGCGTGGCCCAGATGAGGAAATACTGTTTGTTTATCCCATCCCCTCTTGTTTCAAACACTGACCTGAAATAGTGGCTGCAGCTACACAGGATGATCTTGTGAGCCTGGAATTCAATACCACCGACGCTGATGATCACATCACAGAGTTTCCCTTCCTGGCAAAGCTCGATGAAGACTCTGGAAGACAGGGGACTTACGTGCCACTCCATGGTTGAGGACGAAGTGCCGGTGGGTGCCGACCTGTCACCCATGTTGCAGCCTGGAGCAGCGGAAGGTGCTTCTCCCTCCGCTGCTCCTGGGCTTTGTCCCGGCCCCCCACAAACTGTGGTGGTTCTGGATTATGCCCCGTGGTGACATCACAGTGTGGGGGGAGCCCCTCCGCAAATGGGCCCCTGGTCCCCCTGGCCCCTCGCTCCGTGGCTGCCCTCGGCCTTCGCTTAACCCCAGCCCTGGTTACGCTGGGCCCTGTACCCACACCCTGCCGACGGCTGCCCGGAGCAGAACCACCTGTGAGATTGCCCTGAAACCTTTTAATGGTATTTGGCCCGGGTGTAAAGCTCCCCAGGCGCAGGCACCAACTGCCCTTGTGCCGCCGGAGGAAGCCGAGGCACAGGCTGGCTGTGTCGGGGAGGGGGACACACGGACTCTGTCCCCGCTGCTGATTTGGGGGGGTGGAAGGTGCTGCTCGGGG
This sequence comes from Otus sunia, assembly GCA_010365825.1. Classification (NCBI taxonomy): domain Eukaryota; kingdom Metazoa; phylum Chordata; class Aves; order Strigiformes; family Strigidae; genus Otus; species Otus sunia. The sequence continues at coordinate 663,079 of ML997731.1, read as the reverse complement.
CTGAGGAGCGTGGGGGGACAGGGCCCCCAGCCGGACTCCCCTCTGGCTTCACTCATGGCCCACGGCCTCTGTGCTCCCTCGCGCCCGCGGGTGCCGAGGGGCAGCTCCGCGAGGGGCTCGGTGCTGCAGAACCGGTCCGACTTTTCCACGTTACTGTCGATGTGGAGTTTTTTACTGGGTTTTGTGGTAACGCTGGGGGAGGCCTGTCGGCAAAAAGACCGCCCTTGCCATGTACTTCTGTGGTTTGTTTTTTTTTTTCATCTTTATCTCTTCTTTCTCTTTCCCTTCCTGGCTCGGAGCGTGTTGCGGAGAAACGCAACCGCCGGTACCGGCCGGAGCCGCTTCGGGCGCGGGGTGGAGACGCACCCCCGGGCACCCCCAGGCACCCCCAGGCACCCCCAGGCACCCCCAGGCACCCCCAGGCACC
>ML997731.1:648145-662172 GCA_010365825.1 Otus sunia | reverse complement strand
TGTCACTGGACGGGGGGTCTGTCACTGGAGGGAGGAGGTGTCACTGGACGGGGGGGTCTGTCACTGGACGGGGGGTCTCTGCCCGCAGGTGCCGGAGCTGGAGAAAGCCACGGTCCGCATCCAGCAGCCGGAGCGGGTGCTGGGGATCATCCGCGCCATCAAGGAGCAGGGGATGAACAAGCTGCAGGTACCGGCCCAGTTTGGCTCCGGCTGGGGTGGGGCGCTCGGTCCTTGTCCTCAGCTGCACCCCCCTTCCTCAGCCTCCCCGGCCGTGGCCTGGCTGCTCCCGACCCACGGGCAGGGCAGCTCCCTCTGCACGTTTTGCAGCCGCAGAGGGAGAAGCCCTGGCGAGAGGGGGCACCGGGACATCTTTCCTGTCGAGGCCCAGGCTGGTGGCTCTTCCCAAATGGGCCTTTCATTTCCCTGTTATGCAAACTATAAATATGAGCCAGCCCCCAGTCACCCCCCTCCACCCATGGCAATAAGTCAGCAGGATTAAGCCATTTGGTGCTGATAAGAGTGGGAGGGGTTCTGGCCCTCTCAGACGAGGACATCTGCTTCACGGCTGGCAGTGGCCTCAGCCCTCGTGGCTGCTGGGCCCCGCTGTGGGTCGCACCCTCAGCCGAGCCGTGCGGTGCCGGGTTTTCCCCCCGCGGGCGGCAGCACCCCGGGGCAGCTCTGGCAAAGGCAGAGAGCGCTGGCTCACGGGCAGATTTGCTCTTCTCTCCCCTCCCAGGTCATTTCTGACTTCGACATGACGCTGAGCAGGTTTGGGTGCAATGGCAGGCGCTGCCCCACTTCGCACAGTGAGTTGAAGCCGTTGTTTTTACTGTTGCTAATTCTGTTTGTGTTCCGTGTTTGTGTTCTCAGTCCCTGGGGCTCCTGTTGTCCTCTGCCTCCCCCTTTGCCCATCCTGACCGCTCCATCGTCTTCTCTCTCGGTGCAGCTCCAGGCCACTTGCAGCTGCGGCTGCTGGTCCCTGGGCAGCCCACAGCCCGCTGCAGAAGCCTCCTCCTGGCCTCCTCCTGGCCTTGCTGCTCCTCCTTGGGACACCTGCACCCCGCAGCTTGCTGGCGCTGAGCCCGATGACCAGAGCGTGCTGCGGGTTGGCCGTGGGAGCGGCGAGCCCATGCTGGGGTCAGCGTGCCACAGACGGCTCGCTTTCGGGAAGAGCTGGCGCTGGAGCCACGGCAGAGCTGCCTTTGGGAAGCCTTTTTCTGTTTCTGGGCTACAACGCTGGCGTTTTGTTGTCTTTACAGATATCCTTGATAACAGCCGTGTTATCAGCGAGGATGGCAAGAAGCAGGTGGGTGCTGGTTTCCCAGGTGCTGCTGCTTGGCGCTGTGTTTCGTCCCTGTCAGCCATGGCCAGGAGGTTGTGCTGGCTCTTGTGACAGCTCCCCACGCTGCCAGGACAGATGGGGCGAGTGTCCAGGCTGCGTTTCAGCCAGGGGTGGTGGAAGGAGAAGTTAAAAAGGGAAATTTAATTTGCAGGCTCAGCTGTGGGCATTGTCGGTCTGATCAGGGGAGGAAGGGGGCTGCGCATCCGCACAGGTGGTATTTGAAGCAGGGTGGGAGCCACCAGGCTGCCAGGGGGGGTTAACGCTTCCCAGATCCCCAGAGCTGCTCAGAGTGAGGTTGCTCAGTGAAAGGGTTTGGGTTGTGTTTTTCGTTAGGAAGTGTGATGCTTTGGAGGAATTTAGAAACGCTTTTTTGTTGTTGTTTACAGTCTCGTTAGAAGTGATGCTCACTCTGTTCTTTTTCCATCTGTACGATGCTCCAGCTGAAGGATCTGCTGCACCATTACTACCCCATTGAGATCGATCCCAACCGGACCCTGGAAGAGAAACGTCCCCTCATGGTGGAGTGGTGAGTGCTTGTAGGGGATGAGCTTGACCTTGTCCTGGACTACGAGACAGAGGCTTGAGCTGTCTCTAGGCCTGGCGGCAATACCGGGAAGTTTTAGTTGTTATTTTTCTGACTGCCTTAAGGTTGCTGCCCCCAAAGCTCACTCTGCTGCCTCTCCCTAGGTGGACCCGGGCCCATGAGCTGCTCTCGCAGCAGAAGATCCAGAAGGGTGACATAGCCCAGATCGTCAGGGAGTCGGAGGTGATGCTGAGGTACGGGCTCGGGGTTCGGCTGCCGCCGTGCAAGTCAGGTCTCTGCTTTCACCCTGGTCCGTGCGCGGTCTCCACAGCGCGGCAGATGCAAATCTCCCTTCCTGGGGCCGAGCTCGAATCATGAAAGAGCCGAAGGTCAGCGCCACGAGCCGCCGCCTGAGCTCGCTCCCTGGCTGCCGGCTGCTCCCATCACAGCTGGCTCCTTCCTGCTCAGAAACCGCTTCGTCACCTCTCGGCCAGGAGGGGACGGGTGACGGGCAGAGCTCCCTCATCGCAGGGCAGGGCGGGAGGGCAGCACGCAGCTCCCTCTTCCAGGAGAGATTGTTCTCTCCACGTGCTGTAACTGCTGGGCCTTATCCAGGCCCTTGGCTCAGCATCAAATTTCACCCACAGCACAAAAACGTTGGGCTAAAACTTGTTGTTAAAGCTGGCCTAGGCAGCGATGGGCCTAAAACTGGCTCAGGGAGTCTTGGTTTGAACAAGCTGCCCGTGTCAGAGAGGAGATGGTACCACATGTCCAGGTTTTCATGAGCCCAGGTTCCCTTCTGCACAGAAATCATGTCCTGGCAGACTGAGAGTGAAACACAATTTGTCTGATCGTCCTCACAACCAGCCCGACCTGTTGCCCGTCTCTGAGAAGGGTTTCTGGGGGGGGCTGGCAGCCCCCACGCTCGGCACACGCTGAGCCTTGTGCCCCGGGAGAAGCTGGATGTGACCGGGAGATGCTGGGCGAATTGTTTGTGTGCTGCACGGTCCCGTGCAGCTCCCTGCTGGGTCGCTGCTCCCGGGAGGGGTCTGGGGTTCTGCTGCACCCCCTGTGCTCACACAGCGCCACGGAAACGCTGGTGCCACAAAGCACTCGTGCTCTTTGCAGAGCTGGTGCCTGTTGGGGCGGCCTGGCCTCCGCCCGGCACCGCGCTGCGAGCTGGGAGGTGGTGGTACAATGCTGAGTAATGGGCACGTCTGCTCTAGGGATGGATTCAATGAGATGTTTGATCAGCTGCACAAGTACAACGTCCCCCTGTTCATCTTCTCTGCTGGCGTCGGTGACATCCTTGAAGAGATTATCCGCCAGGCCAACGTCTTCTACTCCAACGTCAACGTGGTGTCCAACTACATGGACTTTGATGATAACGTGAGTTCCCGCGGCGCGTGCGTGTGGTGAGCTGGCGGAGGGGAGAGTTGTCTGACTGGAACTGGGGGCTGCAACACGTCTAACAGAGACGCCGCTGGGTTAAAATCCGCCTGTTAACATTTCTAAGTATTTGATCCCTGGAGCTGGAGCTGACACCTTGCTGGGTCACAGAGGGCTCTAGAGGCTGGTCGTGGCCTCCCCCCAGTTGCCTTCAGGGATTGCGACCCCTGAGCAGCAGCGCTGGGGCGTTAGAGGTTCCCTGTCCTCACCCGGGCTGGAGCAGCAGTGAGAGGGAGCGGAGGACAGACGAGGTGGGCCGGCAGAGCGCGGGAACAGCTGAGCATCTGCTCACGATCTCAGGGACTCTTCCCCTTTCAAACCTGCTTTTTGGTGGCAGAAAGGGCGCTGCCGTCTCCGTGTCCAGCGCCGTGCGCTCCGTCCTGGGGCAGGGTGAGGACGGGGTTAACTGACCACAGAGGGCTCTCCCGTGGGAAGGCCAGATGTCCTCTGGAGCAGCTTGGAAGGCTTTTGTTGATGTACTAAAGCCTGAAGAGTCCCAACGCACATCAGACAGTTGCACGTCTCTTACAATGAAGCTCTCTGTTCCCACGGGTGGTTGTCGGGACAGGCCGTCCTGGGGGGAGCGTGGGACAGGGTGACAGTCCTGCCTTCTGCACGGGCTCTGCTCTGCCCTGCGGCTCCCCCGACTGCGGCTTTCTGTGACCCCTGACCAGCTCCAGGGCAGCACAGAGCCCCGGCCGAGGTCTCCAGGATCTTTTGGGTTCATTCTCACCATCTGGGAAGGGCTTGCCCTGCAGAAGGGGACTCCTGGGGACTCTCTCCAGGTGTTTTGTGGCTGCTGGGTTTCCAGACTCCTTGGGGGTGTCTCTGAGATGAGAGCTGGGGCCCTGTGAGCATCCCCCCCATTTGCCCATTCCAGAAAGGGTCCTGAGGCTGCGGCGCAGTGGAGGGATCGCCACGGGATCGGTTTGTCTGTCCTGTTTACACAGGGAGTCCTCAGGTGTTTCAAGGGACCTCTCATCCACACCTACAACAAGAACAACAGCGTCCTGCAGGGTACGGAGTATTTCCAGCAGCTGAGCACTAGGACGAGCATCATCCTGCTGGGGGACTCCATGGGTGATCTGACCATGGCAGACGGCGTTCCCAGCGTGGAGAACATCCTCAAGATTGGTTTTCTCAATGACAAGGTGGGTGTGAGAAGCAGCCGTCCTGCTCCCCGGCCAGCGGTGGGAAGCCTCGGGGGCAGCACAGAGGGGCAGGCGGCCACCCAAGTGATTTGGGGGGCACAAGAGATTCATAGGAGCTCCCTTGGGGTGCGTGGAGGGAGCTGGGTGGTGTCAGGGTGGTTATTGACCCTTTTTTCAGTAGCATCGAGAGGTGTAAGGACTGTGGGTGCAGCAGCATCGTTCTCGGCTGCTGGCGTTTACAGTCCTCTCCTCTCTCTGGGGCCCTCTCCACCCTCTCCTCTCTCTGGGGCCCTCTCCTCTCCACCCCATCCCGTGCTGCAGGTGGAAGAGCGGAGGGGGAAGTACCTGGATGCCTACGACATCGTGCTGGAGAGCGACGAGACGCTGGATGTGGTCAACGGGATTCTCCGGTACATCCTTATCAAGACGTGAGCTGGGAAGGCGCGTCCCAGCTCCGGCCCCTCAGCCCGGCCCCGGGCAGCGCCCGTCCTTCCCTTGACAAAGCTGGAGCGGATCTCCCGGCACCTGCTGGGCTCATCCTGACGCTGGGCGGGCTCCCTGCCCCCGCTCTCGTGTGCTGTGACACCCCGACCCCACTAACCCGCTTCGGTCAGCCCTGGAGCAGGAGGGCTGAGGCAGAGGAAGCTTCTCCCCTCCCCTTATCCCACCTGTGCCCGGCTCTGCTGCTTCCCGCTCGGTCTCCATCCCCCTCGGTCTCCATCCTCCTGCTCAGTCTCCATCCCAGCCAGCGCCTGAAGCCACAACAAACCATTTCATGTTCTGTGCTTCAGCAGCCGAGTGCAGAAACGGAGATCGTTTGCTGGGGCTTGAGGACAGACCTGGTTTAGATGGAAGTTGTTCAGTTTTACTGTGTTCCTGTCTAAGAAAACAAGTCTCTCTCTTGTCCTGTTTTCTGTGGGCTTCAGAGTGCCCAGGCTGAGCTCTGGTGGTGCCACCCAGGGACGGGCTGGTGTCTCCCAGCCCCGCGTCCCCCGCAGCAGCCCTGTGGCTCCCCGGGCCCCAGCCCTGCCGTCCCTTTTACTCCGTCACAGCTTTTGCTGTAAAAACGGCTTTTCCAGTCGTCCCTGCAGGGCGCGGAGCTCGGCTGACGCTGCTGCACGGAGCACGAAGTCCATTTGTCCGCCAAGGGCTGGGCTGGGGCGTTTGGGTGGCAGCGGGCTGGGTGCTGGGAGCAGCGTGTGTGCAGCCCGTGGGTGCGGATGGGGGAGGAGAAGCCAACGGCAGCACTTTGGTTTTTAAGGAATATTTTAGCTAACCGTGTTTCTGTCTTAATCTGCTGGGCTGATCCACATATTCCTGTGTAACCTCTGGTAATGTAAGGAGCAAAGCCGTGACGGCCCTGACTCAGCACGGGGCAGACTCAGCACCTTACGTGGGACTTTGCTTCCCCCTCCCTGCTCCGGTGGCGGCAGCAGCCAGGGCTGGTGCAGGGTGAGCCCTGACGTGGCTCATCGGGGCCATTATTGTCGCCCAGTGGCCCAGCACAGGTCGGCAGCCGCTCCCCTGCCACCTTCGGACGCGGCGGTGAGCTCCGGGCTGCTCCGCGCTCAGCCCTCGCTGCCCTCCACGTGATGGATGAGTCACTGTGACTTCTGAAAGCGCGGGCTCCCTGCTCCTTGTTGAAATAAAAACGTTGGCTAAAGCTGGGCAAAAGGGGTGGCGTGTACCCGGCTCGGAGGAGCCGCCCTCCTCCCAGGGCTGGCGCCCGCAGCTGAGCCCCGCTCCCCGGCTCCAGGTCGGCCCCGGGCGCTCGGCGCTGGAGCTGAAGCACGACCCGTCTCTGCTGGGGGCCGGGAGCGGGGTCTTGGGGTCCCTCCAGCCCAACCCAGGCGGTGCTGGACCCCCCGGCCCCCTCGGCCCCGCGCCGCCGGGCCGGGCGAGCCTTGTATCTGCGCCGCTGCCCGGACACGCAGGAATGTTTCATGGTGAAGTAACCTGACACGGAGGCAAACTCCTTGGAAACCAGTAGAAATTATTTATTTGGTGCAAGGTAGGAGTCGGCGTTGGAGGGGTTCGCTGGGACCTTTGCACCGTTCTTGCGTTTCTTTCATCTCTGCGAGACAAACTACGCAGAAGCTGTTGGAGCCGGTGGGAGCGATGGAGCCGAGCTGGTCACAACTGGCAAACCTGAGAGTGCCGCGTTAATTAGCTGCGTTTAGACGTCAAAATAAAACTGGGCTGATTTTTCTTAATCAACTGAGGGCTGTCGCTGCAGGGGCGGGAGGATGCGGATGGGGACGATGCTGCTCCCTGAGGGCCTGGGTGGGAGAGGTTTTCTGTTTTCCTTCTCCCGGCTGACAAGGGGTTTGCCAGGTCCCATCCCCGCTGCCTCGGGGCTTTCTGGAACGGCAGGTGCCTGGGGGGTGTCAGGGTTTCGCCCTGGGAACCAGAGCCCCCTCCAGCCTCTTGTCCGGGGGATGATGGCAGCGGGGAGCAGAGGCTGTGCCAGCAGCAGGGACCGGCATGGAAGGCTTCTCTATTTCTTCTCTCATTTAAAGAATTTTATACATGTATATAAAAAAAGAAACCAAACCCAACCCTAAACTACAAAATGCTGCAGCAGAAGTGGAGGGGGAGACCCCCGCCTGCAGCCCCAGCACGGGCAGGCGAGGAGTCCGGAGCGGGACGTGCAGTCGGTGGCTGAGGCCGAAGGGGCTGCCCCGGCCCCTCGCGGGGAGCTGAGTGCGGGGTCTGGCCCCGGCGCCCTCGGCCCCGCTCCACGGCAGAGGGATCGTCTGCAGAGCCGGGGTGGTGCGTGGAAACGTGGGTGCTGCCGTCCCCAGGGGGATCTAGGCTCCCAAGGATGTGGGTGTTTCCCACCTTCTTGCCTGGGTTTATTAGCTGGGGGTTGGTGAGTTTTCCTGCCCAGGAGGAACACATCAAAAAACCCTCAGTTAAGTAATAGGGGAAAAAAAAATCAAAATATGCCCCCCCGTAGGGCTGGGGAGGGGCAGGGGCAGGTTCCCAGGGCAGCTGGTGGGGGAGAGCGGCCATGGCACAGCCAGGATGAGTCCTGTCTCCAGCGGAGAGCAGCGGCCGCTCCTCAGAGCTCCTCGTGGATCTTCTCCTGGTCCTCGTCCGACTTCAGCTTCAGCTCCTCGACGGTGATCTTCCCGTCCTGGTTGCGGTCCTGGTTCCTGAACATGTCGGCGATGACTTTCTCCGGGTCGGAGCTGGGCATGAGGCGGCCTTTCCCTTCCGCCACCTGGGTCTTGATGAAGGTGGAGAACTGCAGCGGGGAGAGGGCAGGGATGCAGCTTTGCTCTGCGCAGCTGGCACCAGGCGCGGCGGGGAGCGGCACGGCCCACGCCGAGGATGGGGCAGGGACGAGGACACGGGCTGCCCTCGGTGTCCCTGCCCAGCCGCAGCCCCACCTGCGATGCTCTGGGCTGGGGGGTTTCTCCTGCACAGCCCTTCAGGCTCCGCAGTGCCCAGGCCGGGGTCCCCTGCACCCCTGTTGCCTCCTGCACCCCCCGAGCCTGCGGTCTGGTGGCGCTGGGGGCCCTCGCTCACCTCGTCAGGGGGGATCTCCCCATCCTTGTTCAGGTCCATCTGCTCGTAGAGGCCCGCTGGCGGCTCCCCGTGCCAGATGAAGAGGTAGCCCTCGGGAACCCCCTCCTCCATGGAGATCAGCTCCACCTCGAAGCGCAGCACGGCGCTGCCTGGCACCCCCCGTGCTGAAAAACCAAAGGAAAGCTGCTGCCTCGTGGGGGAGCTCAGCAAAGCGCTGGCCCTGATGGGCAAAACCTCAGGGTGAGGGGGGGTGAGGGGGGCTGAGCCCCCTGTTTGCACCACGTGGGCAGCCGCACGCCGCTCCCCTACCTCCGCTCTCGCCATGGCCCAGGTGGGGGGGGATGATGAGCACCCGCCTCTCCCCCGCACACATGTTGAGGAGGCCACTGTTCAGGCCCTCGATCACCTTGTTGGCCCCCAGAGTCACCTCCTGGGGCTTCTCGTAGTCGTGGCTGCAGGAGACACAAAGACCATGGAGCTGAGAAAACCCCTCGGGCTGTGCCCCAAAATCCTGCACCCTCCATCCTGCTGTGCCCCGAAATCCTGCGCCCTCCATCTGCTCCCAGCCCTGCTGCGGTGCCCGCCCGCCCCCGGCTCAGCGCCTGCCAGGATGTGGCCCTGGAAGGGAAGGGGGGGGCAGCCCGCAGGCAGCACGCACGAGGAGAAGAGCTTGGTGCCGTCCAGCAAGGAGCAGTTGTAGTGGTAGCGGACAAAGTCTCTGTCGCGGGTGGTGACGTTGCAGCCCTCGGGCCGGAACACGGTCTCGATCTCCACCGGGTCCGCGGGGTTGTGGAAGTCGATGATGTGGACGTCAAAGATGAGCACGGCCGAGCCGGGAATTTTGTCCCCTGGAAGAGGAGGATGAGAGCTGCTGGGGGAGCTGCTGGCGCGCTGCGGGGCCAGTAAAGCCTTTCCCTGCTTCTTCCCACAGTCCATCCCCGGAACCCTGGCTCTGCACATGTTGGCATCAGCCATACCCCTCCCCACGACAGCCCCTGCAACGCCCGGAGCCCTGGGGATGGTGGTGGCCCCCGGGGTGAGGAGCTGGCCCTGCTTGGCCAGCACTTTCCCAATGTCAGATCCAGCACACCGGGCCAGAGCGGGGGATGCCACAGCCCCGTGCCGTGCCGTGTGGTCACACCAGACCCGGGGGCTGCCCTTTACCTGCCCCGTTCTCCCCATAGGCCAGGTGTGGGGGGATGAGCACCCGCCGCCGCTCTCCCATGCAGACCCCTTGCAGGCCCTGGTCCATGCCGGGGATGATGTAGCCCTTCCCGATGTAGGTGTTGTAGGTGTGATTGCGGGAGTAGCTGCAGCGAGAGAAGCACCCAGTGCCATCGTGCAAGAGAGCCTGGCCCATCAAACCCCCTCCCCGACCCCTGCACCCCAACCTGCGCCCCTTGTCCGGGCTCTGCCCTGCTCCCCCAGGAGCCAAATCTTGTTCCTATGGATGTGGCAAACAGGTCTGGTCTTTTTGGGCCTACTTCATGGCGTTTACCGCCCTCTCCAACACCTCCCCCCAATTCTCCAGCCTTTCCATGCAGCTGGCTGCTGAGCATGGGGCAGGAGGGGACATCAGGGGGTCTCCCCCCTCGGCCGCTCCCCTCCCCACACCTGGAGTCGAAGAGCGTCCCGTCCATCAGCGTCCCGTTGTAGTGGTAGCGGACAAAGTCGCCGGTCACAGCCCTGCGCTTGCAGGACGGTGGCACCTCCAGGTGCTCCAGGGAGACGCCGTCGCGGGGGTTGTGGAAGTCCACCAGCAGCACGCTGAACACCAGCGACGCCTGCGGCGGGATCACGGTCCCTGGGAGAGGACACGGGTCAGCCTGGACGAGAGTCCTGGGCACCGTGGGGGGCTCTGCACAGAGCCGCGAGGGAGGGAAGGGGCCGGGCACGATGGGGAGGTGCCTGACTCACCGTAGCCCTTCTCCCCGTAGGCCAGGAACGGGGGGATGATGATGCTCCTCTTCTCCCCCGCACACATGCCCAGCAGCGCCTGGTCCATGCCCTTGATCAGCCACCCGGTGCCCACGTACGTGTCGTAGGTGCTGTCCTTGCTGTAGCTGGTGGGGAGGAATGAGGAGGGGGACAGTTCCAGGGCCACACCAGCTCCCCCAGTGCCACACAAGAGGCTGGTTTGGGGGTCCTGGAGCTGCGCCGGCCCTGCCGGGGTGAGGGGAGGGAGAGCACGGGGGTGCAGCATGGGCCCCGGTGTCAGCGTCCCCCTGCCATCCCCGGTGCCCCCAGCCCCGAGGCGAGGGCGCGTCCCAGCGCCGCCGCCGCGTACCTGGAGTCGAAGGGGGTCCCGTCCAGCAGCGTCCCGTTGTAGTGGTACCGCACGAAGTCCGAGTTCTCCACCGTGCGGTTGCAGCCCTCCGGTTTGGAGAGGGTGGTGATCTGCAGCTTGTCGGCCTTGTTCCAGATGTCCAGCATGATGACGTCGAAGTACAAGGTGGCATCCGGGGGGATCAGCCCCGCTGAAGGGGCGGCAGCGAGGACGGAGCAGCTTAGGCGGGACCAGCCAAGCCGAGGGCTCCGTCCCCTACAGCCCTCTGAGCCCGCTGCTGCCTGGGGCTGCCGGCCACACGTGCCAGCCCCCCGGCAAGCAGCAGAGCCCGAGGGGGGGCAGGACCCCTCATTCCAGGGAGCCCCGCTTAGGCACCGCTCGCCCTGGCATGGAGCCGCCCTCGCCAGCGCCTGCCGGCCGGGCACCCAAACTCTGTCCCCGCTGACACCGGCCCCGGGGGTTTGGTCCCTCCTTCCCCCCGCCGTGCCGCGGCCCCTTACCCACGCCGATGCTGCCGTAGCCCAGGTGGGGGGGCACGATGAGGTGACGCCGCTCGTTCACGCACATGCCCTGCAGCCCCCGGTCCATGCCGGTGATCAGCCGCCCGACACCCACCACACCGGCCACCGTGGCCCCTCGGTCGTAGCTGGGGCAAAGGGACAGAGGCGTCAGCAATGCGGCACAGGGCGAAACCCCCAGAGCTGCTGGTGCTGGGGGTGCTCGGTGCCAGCGCTGAGGGCTCGGGGTGGCACGGGGCTCCCCGGTGCTGCCCACCCCAGGGGCAGAGCGGGGGACGGGGCTGCCCCCACCCCACGTGTGGCAGGTAACACCCCCAGCCAGCGGGTCCCCGTGCTGCAGGCAGAGCTCAGAACCGTTGATCCTGGGGGGATCCATCCTGCACTGCCCGGGGTGGGGCTGCCTCCCATGGCACTAGCAAGGGTGCTGGTCTGACCCTGCGCACCCAGCACCCTGCGGGCAGGGGAATGAGGGTCGGGCCCTCTGGGTGCAAAGGAGGCGGGTGACGCTCTCCCTGGGGACCGAACCCATCAACGCCCTCCCCAGACCTCGCCCCGCCGGGCCAGGGGCTGGCACCTCCCAGGATTTCTGCTGCTTCCAAATCATTTCGCTTATGGCACATTTGGAGCTTTATGCAGCAAGGAGGAAAGAAAACGTCCCAGGCCTCATTTTTAAACTGCAAATTTGTTTTTATTTTTAAATCTTAAAATACTCCAAGAAGCAACTGGGCCCATTTCAGATAAATCGAAACCCTTCATCCCCTTTAATGTGCAGCTGATGCTTTCTCCCGGCAGCACGCTGCAGTCGCCAGGACAAGGAATTATTTTAGCAGCGAATGTCCCCAGGTTCCCACCTCAGCTCAGTTACTTTCTGCTTGATTCATGCTCGCAAGAAAGAGGACAAACATTGAACTGGAGCAGAATCCTTTCGCTTTCCAGGGCTCTGAAAAATGCCCCTCTGGAAAGTTTTTGTTCCTACGTGGGGCTGGGGCTGAGCCCCAGCGCTGCCCAGTTTGTTTCTGCCCTTTCGCCGGGTCCCTGATCCTCCCCCTGCTCACGGTGGTGCAAATCAGGGACTGCACCAACATAAACACTGGTTTACAGCCAGCGGGAGCGGAGCAGGATTGGTGCAGGGGCCGAGGAGAGCTAAGACCAGCCAGAGTGAAGCCTCTTAGGTAATGAACGGGTTTTGCCGCTGCCACGTTTCAAAGTGCTTTAAGTGTTTTCCCTGCCGGTGCAGCACATGCAAATACATGTTCTGAGTGTAAAATGTCTCACTTTGGGCCAAATCCTGCCCGTGCCCGGGATGGGCTTCCCTGCACCCCGCAACACCCCGGGGTTGAGGGTGTGTGGGCAGTGTGGGCGCCCGCAGGGCACCGGGGGCTCCCCGGAGGGTGGGGGGCTGCTGCCAAACCCCAGGCAGCAGCGCCAGTGCACGGGCAGGGGCAGGCAGGGGCAGGCAGGGGCAGGCAGGGGCAGGCAGCCCGAGGCAGGGGGGCTGCGCTTGGCGGTTTGCTCAGGGCCACGCTGGGGCCCCAGGGCTGACACGTGTGCAGGGCCCCCCAGGCTCCCCGTCCTCGCCCCCAGCACCCGCCAAACGCCCTCCGTGGGGTCCAGGGGGCCTGGGGGCTGGCCCGAGCAGGCAGCTGCCTGCTCCTCGCCTGGCTGCCTGCTGGCCCTCGGGGTGCGGCGGGGCGACACGCAGGCAGGCCGGGGGGGGAGGCATGCAGGGAGCCCCTCCGCAGCGGGGCTGGCCGGGGCCGCATGCATTCGGTAAAGAGCCGAGGGCTATACCTGGAGTCAAACTTTTTGCCATCTTTAAAGGTCCCATTGTAGTGGTAGCGAATGAAATCCCCCATCTGGACTTCCCGCAGGCAGATTTTGGGGATATAGTATCTGTCTATCACCACGTCTTCCAGGGGGCCGGGGTCGCCCAGGCCGGGGGCCCCCAGGATGCTGAGGAGGAGGACGAGGCTGCCGGGGGACATGGCGCTGGAGGCTGCAGCCGGCGGAAAGGCTCGGTGGGGGAAGGCGGAGAGGTGGGGCCAGCGGCAGCCGCCTGCCCAGCCCCGGCCTAGCTGGAATTTCTGTACACGTGTACCCCGGGCCTGGCGCCTCGGCCCCCCCCAGCCCTGCTCCCACCACCGGTCGCCCCACGGCATCGCCGGGGCAATTCCCCCCAGCCGGCGGCATCAGGGCTGGGCGGGAAAAGTCACAGCGGCAAAGCTCCACGTCAAGAAGGTTTATTTTTTTTTCTCTCTCTCTTTTTTTTTTTTTTTTTTCTGGGCAGTCCCTTCTGCGAAGGAAAAAGCTGGAGAGCTATTTGGAAGCCAGTTTATGTAGCTGGAGGTCCCATCCCAGCCCCGCTCGCTCCGGGTCCTAGCGCTGCCAGTGCTCCCCCCGCAGCCTCCTCCCGTGCCGTTGCTCCGGGGTGCTGCTGCTTGGGCCGCAGCGGTTTGGTGGAGCAAAACCAAGGAATTCAGTGTTTTAATAACATCTTTTACTGAATGGCGATGATTAAAAATGTGAAACTACCCCTCTGGCAGTCTTTCCCAGCTTGGAGCAGCATCAAATGCACACGTACGTGTTGCCCGCACATCCCCGCGCCCCCAAACCCGGGCACCCTGGTGAGAGCCCTGGGCAAGTCCTGGGTGGGAAACGTGACCCCCAACCAACCCCAAACTCCTCCGAGGTGCAGCACTTGCTGCTGAGAGCAAAAGCTCCAGCAAAGCGCCAGCAGGTCCCTGGGCCCGGACTCGGGGTGCTCTGCAGCTCCCCAACGCACCGCGCTGGGGCTGAGCGACCTCAGCACCGCTCGGGGGGACTCGGGGGTCTCCCCACGGCACAGTGGGGTCGGGGCCTGACTCTGGGGCAAGTGAGCGCTTCCTTAGGGGCGACGGCGGCCCCGGCTGCGGGTTTGCAGGGAGGTGCTGGGCACTAACAACCTCGGCAGCGTCCTGGCTCCTGCCCCGCGCTGTGACACCCCCAGGGCCACCGTCCAGCCGGCAGCAGAGCCTCGGCCTTGGGCTGGGGCCAGCGCGGCCGAGCCGAGGCCTGGCACGACGCAGCCCTGGGATCTGGCACGGCGTGTGGGGCCTGTGGCCACCGGCTTGGCACCAGCCAGCAGCTCCGGGTCCGGCCGGGCTGGGGGCTCCAGCCAGGCTGGGGGGGTCCGGCCGGGCTGGGGGGGTCCGGCCGGGCTGGGGGGGTCTGTCCGGGCTGGGGG